>OX638277.1:2322918-2922918 GCA_951806755.1 Brenthis hecate | reverse complement strand
ATCACTTCATGGATGAAAAGCAAAATCAGAGCGGCAACGGTGACCCTGACGCGTCATACACGAAGTCGGCCCCACTCCTCATACTACTTGTTGGTAACGAACTGGGAAAGAGTGATGATGAGTATAAAGAGTTTAGTGTGACTGGCGCGGCGCAAGCCTCTGGGATACCTATCAAATATATAGGGGATTTTTACACAAAATGGCGTCAAACTGTCCACAAGAGCAAGAAAAGATGAACGGGGGTAATATTACTCAGGTCTCGATTACTCAAAGTGGGCGCGATGCAGACGCAGATAACGTACGGATTGTTGCGCGTTGGGATGTGCCCTAATTGCATCAACGGTTGAATCGAAATTAATTCAACGTCGAATTAATTTGTTCCCTTTGTCTCTTATTAACTGTCATTTCATATTATTTTTTTCATTATTGTCTATGGAATAGTTTCATCGTAGAGAGTATAATACTTTTTTGATATTATGGGTGGAGTTAATTTGATCATCTTTCTGAATATTGTATTTGTTCATCTGTCATTATAATAAATATTTATCATTATATCTCTTTTTTTTTATTTTAATATCTTTATAATATTCAGGACATTTAAATCTCTTAAAAGTTTTATATGTAACAATTTTATGGAACCTACCGATGTAATTTATAGTAAATTGATTATGGTTTTTCTAAAGTACATGTCAGAAATAAGAGTTGGACCCTCAATTTTACTCGACTGCGGCGAAGTCCAAAAAACAATTATTTGTTTGACCTGTATCACAGTTCACGTAATACAATACTAGTACAGATGCCACAACTCAAACAAAAAAATGGACATCGCTAATTCGGGCTATTTTTGTTTACTTGAATAGATAATAGATGTCATTTATTCGCGAATAGTTAAACTGTTTTAATTTATAAATATGTGCAAACTTGCTTACTTGAAACTTGCTTTAATAACAAAAACGATACATGTAACGTCATCTATTGACTTTTATTTGAACAATTTTTTCTTTGTTCATGATGAGACCCCATGAATATCAGTCCAAATGTACATTTGGGCTTCGCCGCAGTCGGGTAAAAAACGCTATCATCTATACATATTATAAAATTCTAACTAAGCCGAATCTGTAATGTAATGTACATTAAATATTTTTTGGAAAATCTTATTAAAATAGACATTATTATCGATACAGAGGCCGAATCTATAGTTTTTAAAAATTTTGTCTGTCTGTCTGTTACCGCATCAAATCGCAGAAAAACCACTGGAGGGATTTTGATGAAATTTGGTATGGTCAAGCTGGTTATCCGGGTCAACATATAGGATACTTTTTACCGCGGGAAAATGTCTCATTTCTGGGAAAAAATACAAAAATTGCAATGTAAGAGTATACTAATATGTAAAACCATAGAATTAAAGTTTTTGGTCATCTGAACGCGGGCGGAGCCGCGGGCAATGCTAGTAAAAGATAAATATCTATATCAACATTTAGGTTAGGGTGAGAAATTGAAATTTGTATTCGAATGAATAATTTAACTTTTTTGCTCACCAAAAGGAACATAAAAACAAAAAACAGAGAAAAGATGCACAACCTTGAGGTGAAAGAGTATGACTATTGAGTCACACTCCTTCTAATAAATCTAAACACCATTAGCATGCATTGGCCTGCTAATGGTGTTTAGATAGGTTTAACTCGTTAATTTTAATATAAGATGATGATGTAAGATTTCTTAAATAACTTTTCGAGTTATTCTGTTAACACATTCGCTCATAATATAATAGTTCATTAAATATGATCTTAATTTTAAATAAATTTATTTAAAAGATCGATGATGAACAGAATTTTTATTTGTACCAAGACAACTAATATTCTTGGTATTCTTTTGACACGGACTTTTATTAGTTTTTATACTATTCTTTTTTCTACGTATTGTAAAATGTTAGACGGTGTGGTACATACCGGTAACATATTTACAGAATTTTCTACATAAATTTAATATACAAGTAGCTCAGCACTTTCGAATCCTATCGTAGACACCTTTTATTTGAACTAATACATTTACAAAGTAAAGAAACTGATAGATCTTCATCAAAAGCGGAAGTCGTATTTTAAAAGTTTTGTACATGTAAATAAATAAATAAAATTAAAGTGTCTGTTTGTAATGTATAAATAAAAGCCTTTTACCGTATTTTATATTGTATTTAAGCCGAATACATATAAAAGTATACGGTATTTATAAGAAAAAAAACAATTTTTAAAGTTTTTGTCTGTTTGTTCCGGCTAATCCCTTAATCAGCTGGACCGATTTTGACAGGACTTTCACTGGCAGATAGATGATGTTATAAGGAGTACCTTAGGTTTAATTTAGAAAAAAAATTAAGGTTGTCTATGTAAAATTGTGAACAAAAAAAGGGCGTACCTTGAATGATCGACATTGGACTTCACAAGTAGACATAACTCAAATTATAAATAGTCTGCGTTTAATTTAATTTTTTTGTTAATGGCTTCAGAACGTGCCAGTAGAGCACAAATTATTTCGCCAATATCACAGAATGAAGACACGAAGAAGATTGGTGAAGTTGGCGTTATTGTCGATACTTCTTTACAATGTAATAGCACAAGGAGTCGAGTCAAATAAGTCATAAGGAGGTAATTTTTATCGACATAGGTGACATGAGCAAAATGCCAGGGAAAAAGTAGTGTATAATTAAATTTTAATTATTCATTAATCGTTTTGAAAAAGCCGCCATTATTTTCGCTAGAGTAAAAAATAGAATATTTTGGGAAGTTGGATGAACAAAAAAATAGTAATATACACTCTATTTATTTGAATATATACCTAAAATAAAGGATAAATTAAAAAATAAGTTATATAACAAACATAATTTACAAAGCTTATATAAAACAACCGAAAATAAATGAGCACTTAATAAAAACGTAATGCCACAAAAAAATCCATTGCCACATTGTGTAAAACATTTGCAAAGATAATTAAAATGTCAAATTTAGGGTGTTTTTTTTTAAATAATATTTTATAAGTTAAAAGGAACAACAAATAGGTTAAAAATGTGCAAAGTATAGCTATTTTGTAAAAAGTTGTATTCACAGCGTGTAAAAATACAACCAGTGTTTGTTACAAATCATTAACATAGCCTCTCTAGTCCCATCGACTCAGCGAGGTAATTAAAAACTCTCGAATAATTAACTTACGTTATAATAAATCAATACAATATAATGTACAAAATATACAATACGTTTAACAATCTTTTAACAGTCTTATAACTTTATTTATCCTATACAATATTGCACTTACAACTCCATTCAAATTACTGAATGTGAAACAGCTAGTAGTAGATGTTTTAGTAGATGTTTGAGATTATTTCTTATTTCTATAGTTAGCTCTACATGCATCACTTAAATTTATTTTATAAATGTGATTTATTTTCTTTATCTTAAATCCCGAGTCGGACGAATTTTAATGATTTCTTCATTGTATGCCTTCAGCACATACACACTTACTTTATTTTTATACATATTAGTGCTTAACAAATGCATAGGAGGCTGACTAATTCGTTGATGAATACATAATATTTTTTTTCAAATTGTACAAATGCCTTAGCGCATATAACCAAGCTTATTTACACTTGCCTTCAAAGGTCCATAATAACAGCTAGCAACCTACTAATTGTATTAACTGCTGCACTGTGGAACGATCTAACAGACACAGATCGAAGTCGAACGTTTTAGTAGTCACTTCGTACCTTCCAGTCTCTGCTATGAGGTTCACTACTCTTTCGAGATCTTCATTGTTTTTGATCGTCATTATACGTTGCTGAAGGCCTCGTAACTGCACCATGTAGTCGGGCGACAAGTCCCCGGGCTCGGCATCCTCACCTAAGCTACTCGACACACCATTATCCTGCACTTTGGTTTCTATCGACGTCGATCCACTGCCCTCCCCATGTTCATTGTCATTGGAGGGCCCTGAATCTGCTACTTTCGCAATTTTTCTACTTTCGGCATCCTCTTCCTCGGCAGCCTTCCGCTTTCTGCGTTTTTCTTCTCGTTTTGATTTGTCTTTGTGTTTTTTAGATTTCTCCTTTTGTTGGACCGGGGGCGGCTCCACTACAGGCTCCGGGTCAGGTTCAGGCTCCGGCTCCGGTTCAGGCTCGGGTTCCGGCTCAGGCTCGGGGGAAGGTTCTCGCTTAACAGGTTTAGGAGAAGGGTTTTCAATTTTAATTTTAACATCTTCTTCTTCTGCAATCATTGAAACCTCTGAGTCAGAATGACAACTATTTATATCTTCAGCACCTATGTGTATTGCTTTTGTTAGTCCACTCTTTGAGCTGCACTGGGATGCTGTGTCAATAGAGATAGGTGATGCCGGTTCAGGGATGGGATGTTCTTTTTTAACTGGAGTTTCTCTATGTTCTATAACTTCTGGCTTTTCCAGAGACATTTCACGCATTTTTTCGTGCTTATGTTTTCTATCCTTACTAGATTCTTTGTGCTTTTCTTTTGATTCATCTCTTTTTTTATCTTTTTTCTTATGCTTGTGTTTTCTTTCGGAGTCACCTTTATCTTTTACTTTGTGATTTTCATGACGTTCAGTGTTTTCTGGAGGAGGCGATTTTCTTAGGTTTTCCTTAATTTTCTCTGGTTTTGCCGGTTTCTCTTTTACTGGCGAATTCTTGGCTACTTCCCTTTCTTTTATGATGTCTCGAGATTTTGCTACCTCTTTAGGTAATTCTTTTAATGGTTCTTTAGGAGAATCTTTAGATTTGTGGCTCTCTTTTTTATGTTCTTTCTTTTCTCTTCTTTCTTTATCTCTGTCATGACTCTTTTTCTCTTTTTTCTTTTTCTCCTTTGAATCTTTCTCTACTTTGATTTCAGGTATTCTTTCTTCTGTTTTAGATTTCTTTTGGTCAAAGTTATCCATTATATGTTTTGAAGCTTTATAGTCTTCTTTAATACTAGATGCACTACTAGATCTTGGTGAAGGACTTGGAGGTTTTCTGCTTGGACTTATACATTTTTTCTTTGCTGGTTCAGGAGAAGAAGGTCTTTCAATTTGCCTTTTACTTGCCTTCTCTTTGGTTCGTTCTGATTCCTTATTGTGATTTTTTGATTTTTCCACTTTCTGTTTTTCTTTTTCTTCTTTTGCACTAATCTTATCAGATTTACTTTCTTTGTGTTCATGCTTTGTTTTCTTATCTGAACTTGATCTTTCTTTGTCTTTTTTGTCTGACTTAGCACTCTTTTCAAGCTTCTTTGGATCAGGAGACACTTTAGGGGGCTTTTGAATGGGAGGTCCAAATAAATTTTCAAAACTGTTATTAACTTTCTGTGGTTGTTCCTCTTTGTATTCTTTTGTTTTATGTTTTTTCACATTATCTGAAGATAGTTTTGGTTTACTAACAAGATGAGGCTTTTCATCAGTAAAAGAATCTCTGCTTCTGCTTTCTTGGTCAGGGTTTGCATAAAACGCATTTTTGTCCCAAACAATTCCACCACCTTTTAGTAGTCTCCTCCTAAATTCTTCATTAGGATTTTCAAAAATATATCTGTCTTTTAAAAACCCCCCATGCTCTAGAGTCAGATCATATACAAAGACTATCTTTTTGGGTTCATCTTTATTTTTTAAATATATTTCAATTGGTAAAACAAAACCGGCATAACCTGATTCCTTTATGGAAAAAGGTGGTTCTTTAACAACTGCAAAAGATATAAATAATTATATTATTTTTAGTACTATATTGTTTATATATAAGATCTAATGATAAAATTTTATTTACAAACTAAGATTTAAACTACGTAGCAGTTAAGTAAATATATTTTATACAAATATAATTAGGATTAATGTTAGGTAAAAAACTTATAGGAACAAAGTAAATAATTATTAATATAGTAAATAATGATATCGGATATTGGAATGGATATTTTTGGGATATGGATTTTTTAAATATAATAATAAACTTCGTCATTTAAATTTAATTCTTACAAGTAGTGCTAGTCAGAATGAATAAAATTTAAAGAAAGAAGGGATTTGCTCTTATATTTATTTTAAAAATTTATCTAACAATTACATTACGTAAAAAAATATAAATTAATAATTACCTCGCCTCGGTTTTTGGAAGGTTTCGTGTAATTTGAAAACTACTTTTTCAACGAAATGACTTATATCAGTACCCTCTTGACCGCGTACGAAGACTTCCCAGTCATGAGTGAATCCTTCTGGGGTTTTCTTTGATCTCATCGATGCTTCATGTCCGATTTCAATATTTACCCTAATTGAGGACATTTTGAATCTAAAAGTAGTAAAAATATACATTTATTATACAGACTTTACATGTATATCTCAACGCATTAAAAAATAAAACAAGTGTAGAATATAAAACGATTAAATTCATTATTTTAATACTCACAATCAAAATAATAACTGTACAATAGTAGTCGATCTTAAATAAATTGTTAAACACTGCAGTTTTTTAATCACTGAATAGAAATTATAACAAATAACGAAAATAATCTTTTAGCGCCCTTGTTATTTTTGTCCGCCATATTCAATTTCATATCGACATTGGTCTTGGAGATGCGTTCCGTTCAAAACAATAATAAAATTTATTAAAAAATGTAATAAGAATAAATAATTTATTCTGGCAACTAGACATTATTTTTATCTTTACATAAAAGGTACATAGTAAATATTTTATCAATTTTTATGTCTTGAGAATAGGTAAGAATAAGTAATTACATAGAGGAAATGATATTTGGTAAATTACAAAATTAAGCGTGGAAGCGACAGTATAATATTATCTGATTTTAATATTTTTTTTACAAGATAGCAAGCTTTCTGTCATGGTTTTGTAGCCAAACATTTATGTGTACAAAGTAATGTAAAAAAAATGTAAATAGACGATTGAATTTTGTTTGATGTCGAAACGAATTTTCAAGAACAAATCCATACACACGACAAGACAAGGTGCCACAAATTAGGTACGTTATAGAGGTTACAATGTATCACAATAGCATTTATGCTCTAATAATGGTTGATAGTAGCATATCATCTATACATATATTATGTAAGCAGAGAAATAGAACAAATCCAGATTTATTTTTCAATTTTTTTTCTCTGTCTATTTGTACGGGCTAATCTCTGACACTGTTGGACCGATTTAAATGAAATTTTGCATGGTGGTATCTTATATCCTCGGTCAACGTTTTGAATACTTTTCATCTCGGAAAATTAAAGAGTTCCCGTGGGATAGTTAAAAAAGTATAGTAACTTATACGGCTTAATACACAAAAACTACTAATTGGATTTTAATGAAACTTTAGAATAATATAGTTCATACTTCAGAATAACAAATGGCAACTTTTTTCCCGGAAAACGTACGGTTCCCTTGAGATAGATTTCTTTTTATTTGTCTAGAAACGAACCCAAGCGAAGCGAGGGTGAGCTGCTAATGGGTAAACAAAATTACATTTTGTTACGTATACAACAATGTATAATATGTTGGTACATATTATTATAATGAGTGCTCTTTTGACATTTGGAAATAGACCAAGTCCAACGTCAAGACGAGTGCGGACTAAATCGGATGGATGGTTGCACTCATATGTGCTGTACATAACAGTAACAGATCTCAAATTCTCATTCCTTATTCATACGTGGATACTGAAACGATACATTTTATCCATAATATTTATTTTTCTTTAATTGAAATCAAAGTGATTAGTTACAAACGGTAAATAAAAAAATAATACTTAAGCTGCTTAAATGTCATTCTAATATTATAACCTATTCACAGAAGTGAGAAGAGAAAAAAACGATTTGTAATTTTTATGTAACCTGTTACCTGACTAGTAACCTCTAAGTAAATAATAATATTAACTAGTTCTCTTGTCTAGTAATAAATGAAAGGATGTCTCGACTAATAACAGCAATTTTTCAACCGCTAAGGTAAGTGAAATGCTTTTTATTCATAATGATTGCTATTTAAATAGGTATAATATTATGTTTATTTTACAGAGCTGTGACACGATCTACACATTTTTTCACACAACCAATTTCTGCAAATACTACCAGCTTAGTTAAACCGGAACTTCCGTTGTTGTCTTTTGTAAGGTCGAAAGTACGATGCTATTTCCCACGACCAAATGAAGTAAAAAGAGTTCGACGTCACGGCTGGAAAACTAGAATGTCTACTCCAAACGGTCGCAGAATTATTATGAGAAGACTTCTAAAAGGTTGTCATGTGTTATCCCATTAATTAGTTGATTTTATAAGGTTAGGAAAAATATAGATATAATGTGAAATAATGTTTTTTATTTTAAAAACAAAATAAGATTCAAAATTAGCCACTGTCCTTAAATCCTAGCAATAAATGTACAAAAATATCTCCAGGAACAATAATTAAATAAAGAAGTGGTTTTGAAATCAGTACAAACATAATCCTATGAATATTCCAATTTAAATTTTAATTACAATTCTTAAAAGAAGAACTTGAGACAAAAAATTGATAAAAATACTGATAACAATTTCAATTAAATAAATATTTCTGCTGAGAATGAGCAGAGTCCTCCGAGTTGGTTGGAGAGGCAGGTTTGAGGAGATTAGACATTTCAGATACTACGAATGTTGTTAATTTTATTATTGCTAAATGAGCAGCAAGTTGCAGTATCAAGGCTCCAAATCCTTTATATAGACCTCCAACACCCTCCTTAGCAATGGTTGTGTTGTAACAATCTATGAACCCTTCGTAACCAGTTAAGATTGGAGTTACTGATGTACCTGTATCTAAATTGTCAATTATAGTCCGCGTTCCCTGTAAAATATAAATATTGTTTATCTTGGTCATAGAGAGTACTGATAATACTATAACAATACCATAAGTAGTAGTATAGTAATAGAAATTTTGAATTAAAAAAAATATCACCTGTATATGAAGTCTATGTATGATTGTTTCAACTGGGTAAAACAATATTTCCATAGTAATAAAAGAGAAAATATTGGCTTTCAAGTTCATATCCTCAATTAAGGGATTTTGTGAATTTTTAGAATAGTTTGAGCTGTATGAGTCATGGAGTTCATGTTTATGACGCTGTTGAAAACGGAGGATCCTGACTGTTACACTTTTCAATAACATACTGAAAGTAAAGAAATATTTAAGTGACTGTAAACACTAAAACAATAAAAGGTCATATTTTTGTCTAATTCAATCAAAGAGACGATAACTTATATTGAATCATAAAATATAATATGATAGTTTGTTAAAAACAAATTATCATAATTTCATTAATATGTGACTTACTGGGCAAAATACTTTGATACACCAAGACCAACTGTAGGCAATACGATAGCCCATATAGGCAACATTCTGCCACGGCTTGGAGTTCCCCATTCCAAAATTCGAACAAAACCTTCTCTGAATACATCAAAAATAGCTGGTTTGTCACTAGCAATATCACTTTGAACAGTCTCCACAAGGCTTGCAGAATAGAAAGGTGTTACAATAGCTACACTTATACTGAAAAAAGTTAAACATTACAAATTAGAACTATATTTAGAAAATTGAAAATATATCTGTGTATTTTCAAAATAATACATGTACTTTACCATTTTAAGGTTAAATGTTGCAAAAATTGTAGAACTGAACCGCATTTTCCAATTTCTCTGCAAAGTTATGTAAAATTATTTTATATTTTCTTTTGTTTTCAAGATAATAAAATACATTATTTATATAAACATACTTAGGCCATCCAGTTCCTTTTGATATCACATCTTCAACAGCCAAGTTAAGTCCTTTTATAATGCATGTTGACCCTATACCTTTCCATAGAGTAGTGACATCCTGTCTTCGGTGTAGCCTTACCACAACTGGGAGGAGGGTGTATGGTACTATATGATAGTTTCTTAGACTATTATGAACCTAAACATAAAACAACAGTAAGTAAATAAAATTACAATATATTAGCAATGATATTAAACCATATAAGTTTAATGAAGATAATACATATAAATTATAAACAACTTGAAAGTAAAGTATTCTTTGTTTTACAAAAGTTGAATTGCATAGAAAAAAATAATTTGATATATTAATAGAAATAATAATAGTAATGTGTTGTATTTAAACATGATATAAGTACACAACAGTACAAACCTGGCATTGCCTTCTAAGCACTATAAATGGATGGCTCAACAAATTCTCTGTCACAAGACTGGCTACACTTATAGCAGTTGTAACATATGTATTACTTTCTGGAACCAATAAAATATCTTTAATAATTACACAAATACTTCATAAATATGTATGTCAATATATGTACATATATATGTAAAAATAGAATTTAAATAACACTGTATTTGTGGATGTGTTGTCCTACAATTGGAATATCATTTATACCTAAATGTCTAGTTAAATTAATTTTTATATAGCAATGTATTATTAAAGTTTATTCTGTTGGATATATGTATGAATGAGAGATGTTATAAGCATTTTTTTTGTTGTTAAGTAAAAAGGAATACATACATACATATTATCTGCTACAGTTGTAACCATGCTATTAAATTATTGTTGGTGCAGTGATTTTATGTTAGACAGTTATCAGCTGCTGATAGTACAATGAACAAGTAAGAATGTTATCAGGGATTACTAAAAAAATAAAAATAATTGAAATTTAAAAGTTAAAATTAATTGAATTATTAAATATACCTTCTTCTGGAGGGTCGTCCATTACCAAGGGTGGACCTTGATATTCTTCTGTCAAGGGAGTGTGATAACCATAAATCTGTTGATAACGTGTATCATACAAATCGTTTGTTTCCCTATTAGGATCTAGTCCAAAGGGTCGATTATAAGCACTATAATCTCCAAACCCGGCCATATTTTTAATTATCTAATACTTGTCATTTTTTGTATAACTTCTTATTCTATCCGATCGGCTTATAACTGATCTTAAATAATATTAAAAATAATAGTGATGTAAGTTGTAATGTGTATTGGTAAATTTAAAAAGAAATAAATACGAAATAGAAAACTACTGTATTAAATTAGTACGAAACATGTACGAAAACGAAACCGCATAGTCGCGCTTTTTTGACATATATGATTTTAGAATGTCAAACCATAGACCATGGATGACAAATAAAACCATAGTTTACCTACTGAGTACTGTGTCAAACTGCAACACTATAGAGTATAGAATACATATACATATTACAAGTTTGTAACGTAATTGAGTTTTGAGACTGTTAGCTTTCAATCACAAAAATCACGGAAAATAAATAACAGCACACACAACACACCCAACACATTAAAAATTATTATTGTCAAACAGTCCTTTAGGAGTTGGAAGGCAAAAAATTGTAAAAAACATTTGGCAAAAAAAAAAGATTTTGTAAAATCTTTGAGGAAAAGTACATTATCTATACATATAATAAAATTGTTACTAAGCCAAACCTGTACATTAAATATTTTTTGGAAAATCTTATTGAAATACATTTTGATCGATACAGAGGCCGAATCTAGTCTTTAGAATTTTTGTGGCTGTCTGTTACCGCATCACGAGAAAACCACTGGACAGATTTTAATGAAATTTCGTATGATGATAGCTGGTTATACGGGTCAACATATAGGGTACTTTTTACTGCAGGAAATTATCTCATCTCTGAGAAATCTATACTTAACGCACCTAGGGACGAACCCGAGCGAAGCGAGGGTGAATCTCTACCTCTAGTAATAAATATTTCTATTTCGTTTTTGCAATTATGCTTATAATAATATTCACAGCTCAGCTTGGACAATAAAAAAAAGTCAATTAAATTATAAAACAAATTACACTATTTTATTTCTAAATTTGGAATGTTAGTATTAACTTTTAAACTCATATTTATCAACACCAGGATCATCAATAGCAAATTTTTTATCGCACGTAAATGAAATAGTTGCTGCATATCTTGTTCCAGAAGTCACTTTCTCCACATAATGTGGATTTTCTCTACCACTTGTGAACATACTTAGTCTGCCTTTTCTAGGCTCTATTGTACTGTTGGATTTGTCATTTATAAAGACAAACCTGCCTCCTTTAAAGTCTATGCCATAGTCTCCTAGATAAAGCAATGTTGTATAGTGAAATGATTTATAAGTTTCCTGAAAGAATAATAATATTTATAATTAGTATGTGAATTAATAACTATTATTAAATTATTAATTATTATTAATTAATATTAGGCAGTGGTAGCCCAGTGGTAACGCGCTTGCTTGGGAAACCGAGTGATGCGGGTTCAAATCCCGGGTCTCGCACCTCTGATATTTTCATGTGCGAATCATTTCTTACTTGATTACCACTTGCCTTACGGTGAAGGAAAACATCGCGAGGAAACCTGCATGTCTGAGGGACCGTAGCAAGTTTTCGAAAGATATGTGAAATCCGCCAACCCGCACTTGGCCAGCGTGGTGGGCTATGGCCTGATCCTCGTACTGAAGGGAGGCCCATGCCCAGCAGTGGGACGTTAAAAAGGGCTGAATACATACATTAAATTATTATTTAAGCCTTTTTATGTACTCAGCAACAACTTTTGTAATAGTGTATTAAATGTCATGATTTGCTTGACCTTATTTTAAAATAGAGTACATTATAATATTATTTTAATTCACTAAAAATATTTACTTTATCAACATGTGGATGCCAATATTCATCATGAACTGTAACAGCTTTTCTTGGTGTTATTTCTGAGAAAAATGTTGGATGGGTTAAGAAGATTTTATCAGGTTGTACTCCAAAGTGATGAGCAATGGTAAACTTGATTTTTTCTTTTACAACCTAAAAAATGAAAATATTATGAAATATATGTCAATGTTTGGAGAATAAATGCATAAAAGATGAATATAGGGTAAATAATAGCACCAATGATATTATGCAAGCTATAGCAAGCAACTAATTTTTTCCAGAAATAGTTACTGAAATATTTTTAAAGATTTTTGAATTTGATTTATAATTTGAATGTTTAACTTTATTTTTATTTAATATAATCTTTTTATATAATGTATTTTTTAACTATATTGAAAAATATTCTGAAATAAAGATTTATTATTATTATTAAAAAATGTATAGCACATTATCCATTAATAATATACCTGACTGATATTTTGACTTACTCTAAAAACATTAAAATCATTTTGAGTGAATAAATTTTGCATTTCCTTTATTTTGTAAATATTTACAAAATGTTGCCCTTTGGATAGTGCTCCACTGTGCAGATCTAATATGGAAGCTCCACCATATGAACCTCCAAACTTTAAGCCTTTCTGTGCTATTTTTAATAATTCTTCTGCTTCTCTTTCTGAAATGACTTTGTCAGTAACAAGTCTTTTACAATCTTTTGGAGCACATCCTTCATATTTTATTATTTCATTCATATATTCAGGTGAACATTCAACTATTAAACCCTTCCCAGGTAAGAGCTCTGTTTGTTTTGCAAATGTTATGACACTTTCTTTTGAAGAAAAATAAACTATTATGAGCAAGGAAGTTATCACCACCACTCGGGAAAGTATTCTCAGGGGCAAGCCTTTACTAAGTGGTCTGTAAAATAAAATTGGTTTCTTTTAGAAAAATAATCTATTTATATAAACTATTACAGTAATACGTTGCATTTACACTTTCTCAATAGGCTTTTTGATATTTTCAACAGTTTTAGTAGTTTCTTCACTTTTTAGAATATTTTTGTTTCTTCTCTTGACATCGCCCATTATGAATTATAATGCTTCTAAATTTTTATTTAGATTAAATGAAAAAAGAATTCGTGTACGTATTTTTTAATTATAATCTTTAAAAATTAAAAATATATTATTTAAAAAAATCGTCAATTTTCAACTGTTAGTAATTTTGACAATGTAAATAAATTAAAGAGTAAAGACCGATCTGATTTGAAAGCGAGTCGCGTTATTTGATGATTGATCAGTATCACTAATGTATAGGTAATAAGGTATAAAATTTTTGTCATGGCATGAATGACAAATAAAATTTTGATTTTTGTGATCAATTTACACACTTTAATACCAACTATACGTCAGAGACGTCAAAACAACAAGAGCACCACCAATGACCAACCTATAAAATCTAACAGATCAACTAGTGCTTCACGCGTTTTTATTGATATCGATAATACCCAGGCTCCCAGATACTAAGCAAATATGATTGAAGTGAAGAACGAGTCTACATATAATTAATAATTAAGTTCATTGTTGTTTAGTACACAAAATAACTAATGCGACACTAGACTTAATTAAATGTAGACTTGAGTCAAAATAAAAAAATAATGAAAGAATACATAAGGTTTATATTTTTCAATATAATCTCCCTCAAGTGAAATACCAAATCAAAATATTTTATTCAGTATTAAATTATTACAAATAAGTATATGTATAAAAAATCATATTTTTTTATGATTTCGTAGTTATAATATATATATATATATATATATATATATATATATATATATATATATATATATATATATATATACGTGGCTCCTATTCTTAATGACCCTCATCTATACTAATATAGGAAATAAGGAATATGCATGTAATTTAAATTTGGATCAAATATTTTATTCCGAATCTTTATTGGCCGACTATTTGAATGAAACCATTATTTTAGTGATTAATATCTTTTTAGTTACTTAAAATTAATAAATAAAAGTACAAATTAAGCGAGGGAAATTCAAATTTGTAAAACGCAATACCAGGGAAACGTGACGTCAAATACTGTGTCTAGGGATGTTCATGTAAAAAAAATCGATATTTTTTTCGATATAATATATCGTAATGTTTTTTTAAGTTACTATTATTCTATTTTTGGTGTAGACGTAATAAGCAGGTAATTAAAGATTTTTTAAGTACCACTCGACCGATTTCGACAAAATTTAAATGGGAGCACCTGGGAAGTATACCCTTGGAAACAAAAAAAATCTAAATCGGTTCAGGCGTCCTCGAGAAATCGATGAACATACGAAAAAAAAGATTCCGACGAATTGAGAATCTCCTCCTTTTTGGAAGTTTGTTAAAAAATGTATTACTTAGGCAATCTCGATATACCTGTCACTTGCAATACGCCACTTGTCTAAACCGTGATGATAGACGCGTAACTCTTCAAGACCCTTCATATCATATTAGCCAGACCATTCGATGCGTTCTGCCGTACCATCGACGCCGCTGTATGCGTCCCGATTGCACTGGTCTACGAAGGTCGAGGATGCCGTAGACTACGTCCAGAAGAGGTCCAACTTCAAATTGAGGGTTGAACGGCTGGTACCTCGCCACAAAACGAATTTCAATTCGTTTTTGGTGAGAGTGTCGACTCATCATCTGCCAACCTTCATGAAGGAGGACTTCTGGCCGCAAGGCGTCGTGTTTCGGAAGTTCCGAGGTTGTTTGCCCGCCGACACAGCTCACACGTCTGCACTACGTGTTAAATAGTTATAATGAATATATATGTTAGTTTTAATGTATATATAATGCTATGGGCCTCTGTTTACATATTTAAGATCTTTTTGCAAATATTGCCTGAAATAAATTATTAAATAAATAAAATATCACCCAGCTTCCATTTCGCCAGAACGACCCCTGCTGCACCCAGTACTCCAGATCTTGTTACTGCTAAGTAAGAAGGTTTCAGTCTATAAAACTTCTATTTACACTTTTCTGATGTACTGCGTTTACATGTGATTCACGCTCGTCAGCATGAAGTATATGCTTCCACGCACTGCAGAGCGTCAACTCAACTTGCCAAAACTAACTTACCCAGGACCGATCACTACGAACATTCTCACACACACACCTGGAACCCTCACCCACGTAGAAATAAATGTTCTCGAAGATTGTCATTAGTGGAACCGCTACACGACTGCTAATTGTTTAGTTGGCCTAACCTCTGCGTAACTGAGGGTGACCAAGATCAGAAGAAAGTGAGATGTCTACACTTCAGCAGTGGTAGCATTTTGGGCTAGCTGTAGTAGATTATTGCTTTAACCCGCTTAGTTCGAAAAGAAAATAGAGCGGTTTCAAGCCCGCTATCGCTACTCTATAAATGCGAATCATCATCAACAGAATTACCACTAGCTAATACGGTTAAACTTAACAGAGTTTAATGAGAATTGTCAATTGGCCCTCGAATAAGTTTGATTAATTTTTAAATTATTTACTTTACTCGATTAGTTTAAATGCATTGACAGCTTTAAGGCTTTTTTGCTCTATGGAAATAAGTATACTAAAATATTGTAAAAAAATGATGGGCTTAAGCTTTATAAAAAAATTATATACCTATAACTACCTGCCACAAAATATATCTCAATTCTATTTCTATTATATTTCTAGTCATCCATGATCTTGTATTGCCATTCATAGATAATTAAATATGAATATAAAATTAAATGGTGCCATTGGCAGCACTGTCAATAAAAAAAATCACGACCGTTGTATTGTATGTTGATTGCATTTGCGAATAGCAATTTTTTGTTGAGTATTTACACCAAATTCTTAGTGTTTCATAGCCGTTTAAGAATATAATGTTTAAATATTAGCTGTATAATCTATTTAAAGTTATCACTGCCATATTATATTGATTTTTAAGCCATGTTTTTCGACGACGAAGATGAAGGATTATTCAATCACGAAGTATTTCACGTTGTCCATCGAGAATTTTGTATGTGCTTTCTGCGCATATTTTATTAATAACTTAAATATTTCGTATGATTTAAAATATTCAGCTATCTTTCAGTTTTAGATGCGTTAAGTTCAAATCTCGATGTATCTCCATTTGGTTTAAGAAGCGTTCCTACCCATACTGAAGATGGAATACCCATCAGAAAGTTATACGTATCGAATTTACCACCCAAGGTGAGAATATAATTAAACCTTTTATTATAATATACGCACGTGGTAACATTTGGTAAACAATAATTTGGTCTAAATTCGTGTAAATAATAATAATTGAGGAACTCATTGTTGGCATATATACAAAACCATAATATTAGTATATTCTTCAAAAATATTTTGAGTTTTGTATTTGAACTTGTAGATTTCGTTAAAATAGTAGTGTTTTTATAATGCTTGAGGAAATCTCAAGTTGCAACTTTAGTTATACTTTCTCTGCAATTACTTTTTATATAAGAAGCTATTTGATTGCGAAACCTAGATTTGGTAAAGATAAAATTTAAGGACAATACAAGGAGAAAAAAAGTGTATGATATCCTTGCCCATGTAAATTGTTTATCCATTGAAAGGTTAAGAATAAAGACCACATGTGTTCTATACTAAGCCATTTTTTTTAGACAACTAGAGCAGAACTTTTTGGAGTATTTGCTCAATATGGTTTCATCAAGAGCTGTTGGCTAAGAATGGGAGAGAGATCAAACAGAAGTCCAATACCAACATATGCCTTTGTAACCTATAGTAATCCTGCTGATGCCCACAAGTAAGTGTAATATACTGTAATGTGTTATTATCTTTCATTATTAAGTATATAAATAACAATTAGGTATGTTGATTATATGTTATCCTTTTAACGAGTTTTGTACAAAAATGAACTAACTAAAAATAATAATAAATTATTTCTTAAAAAAATGTATTTTGGTAGTTCAATAGAAATAGAAATTTAAATTTAAACAATATTTTTATGACCATAAAACTTTTAATAGTTACAAAAACACCTCTTAAATATGCATCTGGTCTATTTTGCACTAATTTATTTATTAAAATATAGATTATATCACCAGCAGATATTTCAAAAGCATGCCCATCATTATAGGCCTATATTTATTTGGGACATTTTTGAAAATATATTAGAATTTCTATTAATAAGCCATATACTGATAAATAATATTATTTTATTACCTGACTGCAAGGAAGGGGTTATGTTATTCGAGCCTATCTTTGTATGTTTGTTTGTAATATTCTTTATTCCCTCATAGCTTTCAAACCACTCAATGGATTTCTTTAATTAAAATATCTTTAGATTTGTTTCATTAGTCCAAGTGTTCTTAGATAGGTGACATAAAACAAATTAAATATGGGGGCTGCTAGATTCCATAATGTGAAAAAGAAAAAAAATTAATTCGATGAACTATGTCAAGTGGGGTATTGTTGAATAGGTATTTAAAAATAATTTTTAAGTTGATTTCATCATTTTTCATTTTAAATAACAGTTTAGGATATAGAATGATTTAGAGTTGGTTATAAACCATTCTCGCTAATTTTCCTACTTAAAAATGCTTAAAAAGTTGTAAATAAAGAAATATATTATAAAAATAAAAAACCCGACTGCATAAAAGCTAACTAAAAAGATGTAAACAAGTTATATAGTAATACATACGAGTTTGAGTAATACATACAGGGATGAAATTTGTATGTCTCTGCATAATACTATATTCCTTCGTGAACTTGTATTCATATTTTTAGTTAGCATTTATGCAGTCGTGTTTTTTATTTTTATTATTTATTTAAGTATGTAGAATTAGGAACTTTTCTCTCATTAACTATATTATAAACATTGCACCCAATCCTTATGAAGAAATAGTGAAATCTTTTTTGTAGAGCTTTGCAAGCACCTGTTCATGAAAAAACTTTGAGAGGTCGCAATCTTAGAATATCACCAGCTGATAGTTGGCACCAACCTTCAGAAGACGCTGATGGTAAAGTTCGCTGGTCGAACAATCGCCGAGAGGATGGTAGAAATACACCCAGCTGGACTAATGATCTACAAAATGGTACATAATTCTAAAATTCTATTTGGAACTATCAATTTGACTTGCTTCACTTAATTTCTCATTATAATCCATGCCAAAAAATCATAATATTACCCCTATACTACTGAAACCTGTTTCTTTCCCTGGAGTAAAACTATGTTTTATAACTTTTAACTTCCCATCAAAGTTTACTTGGTTATTTCCTTCTATATTTTATTCTGTAGAAAATTCAAAGTAGATTCAGAGTGTGAAGTCTTTGTTTATGTATGTATACATTCTGGCATTTATGTTATATGTTTGATAATGTATAAAAAAAACATATTGTGTTTTTGGGCACCTTAGGATATTTCATGGGCATATAGCCCAGTTATAGAAAACAAATTATTAGCAATAACATTATAAACATTTTTTTTAATCTTATCAAATAATCATACTGACAGACTGATATTATGAAGTATTGTAATTTATTGTGTTACACTTACAAACATGATTTTCAGAATAAACAACATGTAAATGAATGTAATTAGTACAGTATGCATACTTATACTTATATTAATTAACATAGCACTTAGTCATGCATGCTATTCCGCTGATTTTAATCTTAGTTATAATAAACTAAATATTGGAGTATTATTGAATTGTTGAAATCATTATGGCAAAAGGATGTGATTAATATTATTATTTTTAAATCTTATTGAAATAGTCATTATTATTGATTCAGAAGGCGAATCTATAGTTTTTAGAATTTTTGTCTCTCTGTCTGGGAACTCATTACAAGAAAACCACTGGATGGATTTTGATGAAATTTGGTATGATGAGTTCTGGTTATCCGGGTCAACATTTAGGATACTTTATAGTGCAATATAGAAAATATCTCACGTCTGAGAAATCTAGGTTTACTAACCGTTACAATGTACCTAGAGATGAACCCAAGCAAAACGAGGGTGAGTCACTAGTTTAAATAATAAAAATCACCTTCCAGCCATTGATGCAGTTGAATCATCGGAGACAGTTGAACCGGAAATCAAAGAGACCAGTGAAGAAGTTACTGTGTGTATACAAATATAAATCTACAATATTTTCTTTAAACTTATATAAATTGGTAAATATAAAATTAATATATTTCAGGATGAGCAACCACAAGATGAAAGTGACGAAGAGCCTTATAACATACTAGATATACTGAACAGAGATTGTTTAACGCACATTCTAACCTATGTTCCTATTAGAGACCTAATCAGATCTGAAAGAGTAAGCAAACAATGGCAAAGCATGGTTCAAGAGTATTTGCAAGGTGGGTTTATTTTTGAAACCTTTTTATTAAATATTCCGTGACTGCCTGTCATGGTATAGTGGCTAGCAAGTATGGCTGCACACCCAGAGGTCTTGGGTTCGTGTCCTGGGTTGGACTAAGCTTAGTTACTGAGTCTTTCTGTTTAGTGATCCTCAGTAACAGTCCAGAATCGGCAATTTTATGGTGTTTCACCCCGTGCCTCGGAGAGCACGTTTAGTGTGGGTCCTGCGCCTCAACTCTCACTGGTCGTGTCGAGTGTCGTTCCACCGGAGAATGAGAGTGACAGCACTATAGTCTATTCGCGTTAAGAAAATAGTGAGTCATAAGTGCAACTGCAGGGTAAAGGTGTATTCATAGTGGAGTAAAAATTTAATTCTAATATATATTTCAAAAGATTAAGTTTCATGGATAAAAATTAACTTAATTATCTCAAATCAAAATAGTCACTAATAATATTATATTTAATCAGGATCACTAGAATCTTCGTTTGTTTTTTATAAAAAATATGATAATATTTTTTTTTATAAAAGAATCAAAATCACTTAAATCGCATAGTTAAAGTACTTAAAAACATTGTAAATTACTCGTCTTTCTCTCCTCTCTCTTCACTTTTATTCTTACAAATAGGTGTGATATTCATTTTTAAAATTTATTGTAGATAACGCACAAAGAACATGTTTCGTACGAATGTCTGCCTTTAACGTGTCATTGTAAACTTGACTTTATAATTTTAAGCGACTTAATTGGTCGGGGGCGTGGCTAGGCCGGTGGACAACGATGACTGTTGGCTAGTCTCAATGAGATTGCCATGACCAAAATCGGTGGGGAGGATGATGATTAAATATTCCGTGGGATTTATTTGCTGTTCTTCCATCTATCCCAATCCTTATGATAATGAGAACAATACTCTACAGCCATGAACGAATAAACCACTGGACGAGACATAAAATACAAATGTATGAAAACTCGTTCAACCAAAAGACGCATAACGCACACAAAGATTTTATTACATTATTATACACACAGGTACACAATACAATATTTCTAGTGCTTGAACGTAATCGATAAAATACATATATCGATTTTTGGGGAAAAAAAAACCAATTAAAAAAAAAAAGAAAATGACATTTTTAGACATTGGTTAGCATAGTCATCATATTTTACATCTTTTAATTTAAAATATCTGTATTTATTATAATAAATTAAAATCAAATGAATTAAAGAGGCAATAATAATGTGTCAAATAATAATTATTTTTTAATTTGATTTATATAAATACGATGGCATTGAGGCAGCATTCTGTTGGCCTATAATAATGTTAATGAACAATGAAATCGGGTTGTATATTCCATTAATATATAATAAAATTATTTTTAAAGATTAAAAAAATATTAAGCTAATTTAATTAAATAAAGTGATTTTGTTGATTCTGTTATTGAATTATTTTAATTGGCAATTGATTGTCTCGGGTAGCTTATAAAATGTGACACTGTTCTAATATTGCCTCAGTTCTTAATAAACATTTGTGAAATTAGGAAAAAGAAAAAGTGATTGCAAACTTAAAGTGAGTGTTGGATCGTGAAGTAAAATAGATCGTGAAAGTAAAGTGTTTTATTACAAAGCGCCAACCCAGAAGTTTTAGTGCTAAAACATTATTGTTTGATTTTGTGTAATTTATGTGTTGAAATAAAATATCTTTATTATTATTACAATGGAATAATATTCCAAAGTATATAAATGTGGTATAAAATAAAATAAAAAATTAAGTTGTGTCTTCTTTGTTGCTTTCTCACACTTCTTTGTCTATAATAATTATAATTTTTGGCATTTATATTTTTTATGTGACTTAGAAAATATTTTTATAAATTTTATTGTCATCAGATTGTAGGATATCTGTGATAAAAGTATTTTATTGTTATTGTACTGTACAAATAGCACAATTCGTTCAGTTATTTCGTCCAAATATCGATATATTTTTTTTTTTTTTTTTTTCGACATTGTCAGCATCTAGTCGATGTCAAATGGACTCACTCGACAGTTTTGTCATTTGTTTCTAATGGTATAATCCAGCCATGTTATGATGGTTGTCAGATGTCAACAATACATAGAATATCGACTATATTTAACATAGTTGGATAATATGACATTTTATTTTACAATTTATTAAATTGTGTGATAAATAACAATAAATGTAATAAAATAATGTTATTTACAAGTGAAAAGAAACAGTGCTGCTTCCGCCGCTATAGTTTTACACCCAATTTAACAGAACATTTAGTCATTTTTGGCAGATTGTTTGTTGACAAGTAAATGGCTTGAGACTGACGCAAAAAACAACGACAAAGGCTGAAATTTCCTGGCTACTAATAAGACAGATAAAGGTACGTCCGCTTATATGTCTGGTCCAGTGACTTATTCGTTCATGTCTACAGCCTTACAAACCTAATATTGTAATATTATTTTTGCTGTAATCAATATTAGGCCCCGATTGTTTTAAATGTATCTCATTTTCTTAGTTAATGTAATTTATATGAAGGATGTTTAAAATTGTATTATTGTTTTGCATCTATTGACTTATCTAAACAGATAAATAAAATTGAATTGTCTTTTTGCCAAGTCAAAATAATAGCTTTTTACTAAATGCATATGAAATTTTATATGGTCTATCTGTCTGTTTTTCCGGCTGATTCCCGAAATGGCTGGACTGATAGGACTTTCACTGGCAGATAGCTGATGTTATAAGGAGTAAATTAGGCTATTTTTATTTTAATAAAAGAATTAGGGTTCCGCTCAAAAAAAAACGTACTTAGAGTTCGTCGCCGAACCCGAGCGAAGTGGGAGTAAGCCGCTAGCATAATGATACAATTGGTACTAGCGACTCACCCTCGCTTCGCTCGGGTTCGTCCCTAGGTACGTTTTATTTTTTTTTGAGCGGAACCATCTTTTTCTAAACTAAAAGTAGCTTATGTTAGCTCCTTATAACATCAGTTATCTTCCAGTGAAAGTCCCGGTACCGCATATAATTTCATATGCATTTAATAAATCGCTGTTATTTTGACATCACAAACAGACACTTCAATTTTATTTATCTGTATAGATTACTATTGGTATTACTATAATCAATAACGCATGTATATTGTATGTATATATGTGTGTAGGTATCCGCATGTTCAAGACATCGTGGTGGCAGCACGTGCCGGTGACGCTGACCACGGCGGTGCTGCGGCGCGTGCTGCAGCGCGTGGGCGGCGCGCTGCTGCGCCTGCACATCGACCACCACTGGTCCGCGCTCAACGACCGCACCGCGCACACGGTCGGCAAGTTCTGTCCCAACCTCGAGGAGCTCAAGGTGAGTATGTGCGAACGCGCGTATGTATGCGTGCGTGCGTGCGCGTGTGTGTGTGTGTGTGTGTGTATCGACGTAATTTTTTAAATAACGTCGATAGTGTCTTAAGTGAGGTAGAAGTTCATAGACGATATGAGTTTTGAATCTTGGGATTTGGGATTAAATATTTTATAAAATATATTTAAATAATGGGTTTTAAACTAATTGAAACCAAAAGTCTATTACACTGACTCACAGTCCCAGTCTGAGTAACAGTCACATTTAGTTAGTATATCGAATAATACAGTAAGTATAACATTAATATAGCCATTAAGCGTCCTTGTACGAAAGAACTTGTACGGGTGCACATTTTTATATGATGGTATGGTATGGTATGTTCGGGCTGTTTTCCGCAACTCGACGACTATGCGCCTATTTTGCGTGATTTTTATATGATAATATGATAAATAGGATTTATGCATATTACCATATAATAATATGTACACACAATTGACAAACAAACACAAGTGGGTGGATAGATTATTTGGCTTTGTGTTACGGTAGTTTGTTTCCGATCTGTTTGTTGGCACAAATCAATGAGTGCTTGAATATGGAATTTTTTACATACAACAAACCTGTGGCGTTAAATTTATGTTATTATTATACATAAAAAAACTTAATTATTTGTGATCCAAAATTAATATAAAAATACATATAAGGTGTTTATGCTGAAATGGTGATAGCATATATGTCATAAGAAAAACTAACAAATTGATTTATTTAAAATTTTAGGTGGTTGGAATGCATACAAAAAATTGGAACCCATTGATCTATGGATGCAAGCAGCTTAGAAGCCTCTCGTTTGTGTCATGCAACAAGGTATGTTTTACAAGAGTTTCCGAAAAAAAATAAATCATATTATCTGTCTATTTCGATATAATATTGCTATATACATATTTTGGTGGACTATAAGAATTTGTGTACTTTAATATGAACAAACTATGCTAAGACTATATTATAATACGACAGTATATACAAACAACAGTATATAGAACATAACAATGTTCTATAAGTTCTTGGATACCATGTGAAGCATTGAAATTTGGCACTGAAGCCATAATTTAGATGATTGATGTGAAACGTAAGCTATTTCTGAACTAAAAATTAGTCCTTTTCAAATCTATTCACAGATCAAATAGTGTGCCAATGATAGAGATATAGATAACGGTTCTAAAATCTGTCAATTTGTAAATGTGCCACATTAAAAATAATATATTGAATCCCTCATTTTGTGTTAATAAAGCAATATTTTATTTATTTCAGTTGACAGACTCTAGCTTAGTGCATCTGGTGAAAAATGATTCCTGCATAGAAAGTCTAACGGTCGCCAACAACACTCACGTGACGGGCTTGTTCTTAACGGGCTCGAATCCTTCCAAACTTTCGTCTCTCTCGTTCTACAACTGCTACAGTCTTCAAGGAACGGTTCTAAGCGCTGCCATCGACACTCTACCGAGCTTAACTACTCTTAAGTTGGACCTCTGTCCTATCACCATGTGGAAAATAATCCCGCTAATATTGAGCAAGCTTCCGAAGTTAGAAGAGCTCTCACTAAGTGAATACACGTCGTCGGAACTGTGCCTACCCAATGTCAACAGTGAAGCCTTCTTAAATGCGATGGCCGGTCTGACTGAGTTGAAGATATTGAATTTGAGCAGAAACATTTACATAACAAATGCTGTGCTAAAAGTCATCGCTCAATCTTGCCCGAAATTGGAGTCGCTGAATGTTTCCAGTTGTAATTCCAGAAAAACTTTCCCTGTCTCTGGTTAGTGTCTAGTTTTTTATATGTATAATAAAGATTTTTATGGGCAATCATGTGGTTTTTTATAACAGTAAATTTTATTAGTGTTGAAAATTGGTATCATATTATCAAAATGGGCGCAATGGATGTTTGTAATATATGTAGTAACTAGCGACTCACCCTCGCTTTGCACGGGTTTGTCCCTAAATACGTTTTAACGGTTAGTATGAAATACATATCTTTGAATTTCTCGGGTTTTCTGTACTATACATATAAACCTTCCTCTTGAATCACTGTCTATTAAAAAAACCGCATCGAAATCCGTTGCTTAGTTTTAAAGATCTAAGCTTACATAGGGACAGACAGACAGCGGGAAGCGACTTTGTTTTATACTATGTAGAGATTTCCTTAATTATTATTGAAATATATAAAAAATATAATTAGAAACCGGATTACAATAAACTAAGGAATTAATTGTATTCTAAAATTGATAAAGTAAGTATTCTTAAAAAAGCCATCTCTGAACAGTATTTGCATATTACCAGAATTAATTTTTTAATTTCGGAAATAACTGACTGATTTTAGGTCTGGATAGTGAGGTCCATTTTCATCGCAGGTAATGGTAAAATGGAATAGAAATAGTGCACAAGTGCATGCTCAATGGAGGTTGCGTATAACTGTTGATTCCCTCAGTTACAGATGTTGCGTTTTACGTTTGCATGATTGGTGCTGCTTATGTTTGCGGGATAGGTACGCAGTCAGAGAGAATTCAGACGTGTATACATCAATTGTTTGCTATTGGCAAAGAAATAGTTACTTAACATAACAATGCAGTAAACAAAATCACATCGTTTTGATCAGTTTCAGGTATAGGCGACGAAGGCGTATTAGCAGTGTGCGCCGCGTGCGCGTCGCTCGAGCACTTGGACGTGTCGTACCTGGCTCAGCTGAGCGACGCGGGCGCTCGCGGCGCGGCGCGCCTGCCGCGCCTGGCCGCGCTCACGGCGCGCGGCAACCCCGCGCTCACCGACGCGCCCTTCGAGGCGGTGCTGCGCTGTTGCCCCGCGCTGCGCGACCTCGACCTGTGCGGCTGCGACCACGTCACCGACGCGCTCGTGGGCGCCGCTCGCGCCGCGCTCGACGACGCGCCGCGCGCGCTCACGCTGCGTCTCGCCGCTACCGCCGCCGCGCTCGTCGACCGACAGGTTTGTTTGTTACTCGCGATGTTATATATGTGTGGACCGTCAGGTTGCAGATACACGCTACTTAGATCGTTGTTTTCGTTACTCGCGATATGATAAAAATATATTGGGATATTAATTATTACCATACAGCATCATCTAATTCCTAGGTAAGTTACAAGGCTTTGGTTAAAGATACCAGATAATAGAAAAATTAAACATTTTATATAACATACATATTATAAATACAAACCCTCGTGACTGGAGAACAAACATTCGTGCTCATCGCGCAAATGAATGCACCCAGCGGGACTCGAACACGCGATCGCTGGCAAGTAGGGTCACTACAAACTGAGCCAAAAGTGTTGTCATCATAAAAACTGTAGTATCTAAAACAGATTTTCACAATAAAGAATAAAATGTAACACCCTACAAAAAAAAAACTACTCTAACTAGCATGATCAAGACCTAATTAAAATAATACCTGTTTAAAGTTACATAAATATTGAATAATGTATGAATGTATTCGATCATTAATTTATTTCTTCAATTGAGAAAATTAAAAATATCAAATATATGCACCAAATAATATATTTTTTATCTATAGCACATATATTATGAACACCACAAACTGCTGACAGTGAACCTGTATGAAGATAGGAGCAACCCTCAACTGCGGCCCGACTTTGTAGATCACATCTTCGAAGAGAACTCTGATGGTTCCTTGGATGACATGCTTTATGATCATGAGGACTACGACTTTCTGGGTGCAGGTAAACAAAATAGATAAAACTATATTTATATAACAATTTGTATAAATTGTCATTAAAAATTTTCTTGGTTGTTTGTTAGCGTGAAATGAGAGGTACATATTATGTATATCCTACTAATATTATAAACGCTAAAGTTTGTATGGATGTATGTTTGTTACACCTTCATGCCAGAACGGCTGAACGGATCTGAATGAAATTTGCCGAGTGAGTGTGCTAACTCGCACTAGAAGTGCTAGAAGGCGTTGCAACTCCCCAACTTTTACACTGTTTAAATTAATACATAACAAGTTTCAGACTGCTTTAAACTTATAATCTACTTATATCTATACATATAATGTAACTAAGCCGAATCTGTACATTAAATATTTTTTGGAAAATCTTATTGAAATAGACATTAGTACCAATACAGAGGCCAAATCTATAGTTTTTAGAATTTTTGTCTGTCTGTTACCAGATCACGGAAAAGCCACTGGAGGGATTTTGATGAAATTTGGCATGATGATAGCTGGTTATCCCAACGTGCGTTCACCTTATCGTGGTGGGGGGGCTCAGTAGTGCCCGGCAATCCAGCCGGGCGCGAAGCCAAGAAACGCACAGGGAGGTGGCCGTGGGAGGTGGCCCTCTTCGGAGGGCGGTGTACCATGCGGGTTGCTCCTGGTACTTCTCTGATAGCAGAGTGGACCTTGGAGCAACCCCGTGGTTGTTGTGGTCTGCTTCGGCAGACCTGCCGTCGGGGCGTCGTAGTTGAATGCGTAAGCGATCCTGCGACGCCCCATTAAGACGGGGGAAGGCTTTGTTGGGTTTTAGTGGGTAGTACTGGTTTTGCCGGTCAGTCCCACACCTCGTGCGTAAATGCATTTCCCAACGTTAAAAAAAAATGGTTATCCGGGTCAAGATACAAGGATGCTTTTTACTTCGGAAAATATGTCATCTCTGAGAAATCTATACTAACGTTAACCTATGTAGGGATGAACCCGAGCGAAGCGAGGGTGACTCGCTAGTAGATAAATAAAATTGAAGTGACTGTAACGTCAAAATAACAGCTTTCTACTAATGCATATGAAAGTATGTATATATATACAATACTAATAAGAAAACACTTTTTTTAAATATTTATATGTCTGTTTGTCCTGGCTAAACCGAAAGAGCTGGACTGATTTTGACGGGACTTTCACTGGCATATAGCTGATTTTATAAGGAGTAACTTAAGCTACTTTTATTTTAAAAAAAGAATTAGGGTTCCGCTCAAAAAAATTAAAACGTACGTAGGGACGCACCCGAGTGAAGCGATGGTAAGTCGCTAGGTTAGACTATATACTCGTTTTATTAAAATGTGAACTAATTCTTTTTTTTTAACAGATGTTGATATATTTCTGGACGAGGACTACGAAGACCACGATGACGTCGTACAGTTCCACGGGCCAATGGGCAATATACTGCTGCTCTGAAATATACTGTTATTTATTAACATATTCACTATTATTTCTAATTTAATTCCACTAAATATTTTTAGTTTGTGTATTAGTGTTGTATATTGATCTTTTTAAAAAGAAGTAATTAATGTTGCTTTTATATATTATATATTAAATTAAGACTTTGAGATTAATTCAAATAGGTTTGTTTTTGTTTTCTTTTTTCTATTATTTCAACTCTCGAATTACTTACAATTTCATGTGAGTCCTGTGATTATACATAATCTGTGATGAATGTGTTGCCGCTACAATAATATTTATCTGAATTTGTTGTCTTTATCCCCTTTCTTTAATATACATAAAAATATAAGTATAAGCAAAGTCTGAAACATTGTGATAGAATGTAAATTTTTCATGTACCTAATGTTTTATTTTTTCATAACTGGTATTATTTGTATGATAAATTGTAATACTATAAAATTTTAGATAGTCAAACTGACAGATAACAAAAGGCTTGTTCACAAATGATTAGAAGACTGTGTTAAGGTGTTAGACTGCAAGCTTCATTTGTTCCAATGCTTGTTGAGTAATATTTACACAGTCACACCCGATATAAGTAGATAAATAGTAATGATGATAATAGAGCTGGGCTGCTCTACAGCAAGCACGCTGTGACACAAAGGTGGAGGAGTGCAATGAGAATATTTAATACTGTTAATTCAGCCTTTTAGTGATATATGTGACCCCCTCCATTGAATGTGATATTGGTGAAAACAAAATTTCTCAACTAACATGCAAAGTAGCTATTAAATAAACAATTCAAGTCATAACTATTTAAATAGAAAATATTAATATTAAAAATAAAACAGAACAATAATTCCATTTCAATTTGTTTTGTTAAATAAAGTATAATCTCATTAATTGAGTCTACCTTTTTGTCACATCATAATACCTACAGGTATAAGTATAATAAAAATAATAAATAAATATGTTACATTTTTCAAATCTGCCAGTTGATTGTTATGCAGTTGTTAGAGTAATCTTTTATATTTCGTTTCTACTTGTGCAATGTTAACGCATGAATTAAATCTATAGTCGGTTGTTTGAGGAAGTGCTCCGAGATGGTTAGCAATTAGTAACTGTTTGATTTTTATGTTAGAGCTTTTCATATAATGATAGGACTATAGCAATACTTTTGAAACATTTTTTTATCATTTTATATTACATAACTTTATATATTTCAATTTTATGAACTGAATGCATTGTAATCAACAAGGTAATGTTTATTTTTCTATCAAGGGTTGATTTTATTTTATTCACTTTTTGATAAATCAATAACTATTTTATACTTCTAGGCTTTTAATAGGGGTGAAATATTATTTTTAGGTTTATTGGTAATGGCTACCAGGAATGTGTGTGAAGCTAAAACTGGCTTATGTTAATTTAATTACTGATTTTTTTAATCCTCTTTACTTCCTCTTGATCAGTACTGGTATTTAGAGTAGATTATAATAAAATGCTCGAGAGAAGTGATTTGCAACCATTGGGATACAATTATTCTGTTTTAAATTTAACATTTTCATTGTACATTTCATTTTTTATAAGCTACTAGGTTTTTATTTTGATTGTTTAAAAATAAAAATTACGATTAGCTTTAGCAGAAGTGTTTGTGTTGAAAAATATTTATTTGTAGAAGAAAAAGATTAACATTTTTAGATTGCATTTTAGAATAGTTTCCATGCATGAAGATGGTCTGTTAAAAGTTCTTAGTTTTTATACATGCATTGTTTTAAACTTATTAGTACAAAAAGAAACAAATAAAAACATTTTCATCAACAGTAAACTTTCTTTTATTTTAAACCTATAGAATAAAGTTAATTACATTACAATTTTTTATAAATAAATCTGACATTGAAAGGCAAAATATAACAAATATGTACAATAATTTTAGCATTGACATTATTTAAATAAATGATAGCTTTGATGGTACAAGTCAATTTAAACAGTTCTACTTCTTAAAGAGCAACAGGGTTGACATCATAATTAGTTGTCTTTATGTAAGTGTTCCACCACTTACCCATAAAACCTACATCAACAATTCTTGCAATCATGCTAAAATATGATGGTTTCAAATATGGACAATGAGCCTTATACAAGTCACAAGAATCGTTCAAGTCAGTAGTATACATAATAGAGATGATTCCTAAGGTCCTATAATGAATCACCCCTTTATTATAACATGTCTGTATGTAGCGAAGATGGTCTATAGATTCAGGATTTCTACAATCATCACTCACTAGTATCACATCATTTGTGATTCTCTTCAAACTATCTTTGAAATCTGTTTCATTTGGATTATTTTTAGACAACGCATAAAGTGTTGCTAAGCCGGTGGTCCAAATAAGAGCTTTACGTGGATCGTCTTGAATATCAGTACGTAAATCTTGCAACATTTGACGATAATCTATGAATAAATTTTTCCAATAATTTGCCCATTTTTCTATTATTGTACCCTTAAATTTGTCTGGAAATTTAACTCGTGATTGAAGTCTCGTTAAATAGGTCGGCGATCTAGTTATAGCTTTAAACATGGTGCTTAATAAATATAGAATAAGTTAGTAGATTTAAAAATCATTGATGTTAATATTGTAATTCAGATTTTGTTAAATATTTCTGTTTTCACTCTTCATAACCCAATTATTCAATACAATTCTTTGAATGGCAATGACTTTTTTATCTCATATTTATTTCGTAACTAGTCATTGACATTTGACACTTCTTGTGTCACAATCATCATAGACAACTTAAAACTGTCACACTCACATGTGAACAGTGAATTGTGAAATGTGAAGCCTGGCGTCGACTCAGCAGATGCAGAACGCGTCGAATCGAGGCGAGTCGACTCGCGTCGCTTTTATTCCTGGTGCGTCCATTTCAGCCAAATCGAATCGAATTGCTCATTTATCGCAACTCGTCAGCAAACTAGGTCGTGAATGCGCTCCGACCTTTTTAACTCTAAAGTGTAGTATAAGCCTATACAGGTAGATAAAATTGAAGTGTCTGTTTGTAATCTCAAAATAACAGTTTTTTACTAAATGAACAAACATAAAATACACACTAAATGAACATAAATCTATATACGCTACTTATAAGAAAAACATTTTTTTTTAATTTTTGTCTGTCTGACTTTCACTTTCAGATAGCTGATGTTATAAAGAGTAACTTAGGCTATATACTTTTATTTTAGAAAAAGAATTAGGGTTCCGCCAAAAAAATTAAAACGTACTTAGTAACGAATCCGAGCGAAGTGACGGTAAATCTTTAAGTATACAGTATAGTTATACTATAACATAATAGTTAATTATTGTTTCTTTTCACGAAACATAGGTACTCTTTTAATAAAATACAAAATACTCGCCGATGCGCATGCGAATCGAGTCAAAACGCGTCGCCGAAGAAATTCGCCTGACAAGCAATGCGCGCGGGAGATTTGATTCGGCGCGCCGCGACATAAAATTTGATATGACGGACTGCTTATTTTACACCCCCATGATATGGATATCAAATGAAAGGGTTTGCTGAGAAGAATACGAAAAAAAAGTAAGAAACATTAAAAAAAGTTCAAACTGTTAAAAATACAAGCTTTTATTTAAATGCTCTAAAACAACAAAAAGGTTAACTTCTTACGTGCGTACATAATTAAATATACACAACTTTTTTCCAATAAAGTTTTTTTTATAAAATTGACATAACTTTTTTTATTTATGAACCAATTGAAATAAATTAAATACTAAATGTTAAGTGAAGCTTACCATAAAATACATTCGTGAAAACCGCATCCAAATCAGTTAAGCCGTTTCTGAGATTAGCGCGCACAAACGCACAGACGAACAGGCAAAAATTCTAAAAATCATTGTTTTGGGTCCTATTGCGTTAATAAAAACCCCCAATAATAGTTTTTCTCAAATATCTCCAATGTACAGACAGCGATCAGTTACAATTTATTATATTAGACCAATCGGATTATCGGAATCCGTTTATTTTTGAGAGAAAAAAATATATATTGAAAACCTGAAGTTCTATGATTTTAAAATGTTAGCAGGTATACAAGGAATAGAAATTCGTAAAATGCCCTCGATGCCTAGCTACCCCCGAGAAATGGGGGGACGCAAAGCATTGAAAAATAGTTTTTTTCAATTTTTAGCTTATTGTGACGTTCTATCGAAAAATGTTTGCACAAAAGTTGTAGTTCTAGTAAAAATCTACAAGTTTTAAAAATAACACTTTTTACAATAACCTCAAAGTTTTCGAGATATTTGCAAAAAACTCGGTTTTTAACTTTTTCTTGGTTTTTTATTTTTAATTTCTAGAATAATCTTTTGGTTTCCAAGAAACTAAGGGAACGTAAGCTTCGAAATACATGTATTAAAAAAAAATGAAATTGAAATGTTTATCCATTTTCTAGAAAAGTATGTTTTATGGTCTCGAAAAAAGAAAGGTTACATTGATCTTTATTCATATTATAAATGATTCTTTAACATGATCTTCATTATAATATTTTACGCTAATTTGTTTTGGAACAAATGCTTTTATAAAATTATAATTAAACAAATATTATTCTAGATCCTTTCCCCCTTAGTACACACAGAACCTTGGTAATAGGATGAATAAATGAAGCACAAATACTTAATGGTCAAACGGATTTACTTTAGTGTTAAATAAGAATAACAAAAAATAATCATATTCATATTAGTCAAGACAATTAAAAGAGATTTCAAAGAATTATCCTTTTCTTGTAGGCAATGCGCCTCTTACGCCTTTTGCTTCTCTTTTTCTGCGCGAAAAAGATTCATAGACGTTATTCACCTGCTGCATATCTGGTGGAGGTGGCGGCATTTCTGTAGGTTGAGACATGTCTTGTCTTACTACCTATAAATATTAATTTTGATATTAGTAAAGTAAAATAATTTTATCGTTAAAGGTCATTTTAATATACTGAAGGCAAATCCGTTACTTTCAAATTTTTAATTTAAAATATTTCTAGAAGACTTTCAAACAGTTGTATTAGGTATATATATCAAATAGAACAACACAAAAAGGAACTAAAGAAAATATTTAAATTTAAGATATGTAGATTTAAAAAAGGAATCTCTGGAACATATTGTTGAAAACTAGTTAACATAATATTGTATAAAACAATTTAATTTAAATAGGTACTCAATAAATAATTCGATAACAAATATTTAGAATCAATTTACAATAAACATTCTTACTCGTTTAATAGCCTTATATCCTCCAATTCCATCGCTGTATTCAACATTTCTTGAGGAAGAAAGTTCTTTCGCACAACTTAAGTTTAGACAATAGAAAAGAATGAATATGAAATAAAATGTGTACTTCATTTTTACTGGTTGTTGTTTAATAAATTTCAGTTAAAAGTGCCTCGACTTTATATGATACACGTTGCATGCAACTTTATTTAAATGCATGCCTATGACATACAATGAAGCATTTCCTGCGATCGACAAGTACGATTACTGAGATAAAAATGTAATAGTTCTTGATAAAATTAATTATAGCAGTCACAAACATGCAAAAAAATCATATAAAGTCAGAAATGAATGCAGCATCTTGATAATTATCCCATTACACAATTATTTAAAGCAATAAAAATCATTATTTTTAAACGGAGTGGTGATGACAATCATGAAAATTGAAAATAATTACAGATGGTTCTCAATTGTCTTTTTCATGTGAATCTAAATCTGTGTGCTGTCTGTCTCATTTGTAAATTGAGAAAATAATATTTAATTTATTAATATTCATAAACGTAAAGCAAATATAAAAGCAATATTTGTAATAAATGCTGTTCATAAAATCTATCCTACTAGCTGTGTCTGCGAACCAAATTCGAACCAAATCTGCGTAGCGTCGTCTGCCGAAACTATTTATTAATAATCTAGTGTTTACCGTAGTATTTTGTTAGATCGATTGACGAGATCATGTACGCAAGAGGGACTTTAACTACTTTCAAATAATGTAGGTTTAATCCGTTTATGTATGCCAACAACAGATTAATTGTCTTTTAAATTAATAATAAATGCTGTTTTTATATTGTAGTACTTGACAAATCGTAAGATATCCAGGGGAAAGCGTACGAGCGGTGGTAAGATCAAAATATCCTTTGTGTGTTTGTTCCGATAGAAATTAGGCCTCTACAATCCGTAAAATATAGCTGGATTCCTGTGAAAGAGGTCTTTCTCCACTATTAAAAATAAAGTACAGAAATATGATTAGTTTTAAAGTTTTTTTATTAATAAATTTTCTTTTTATTTTTACTTTTGTATATCACGGCTAGGGCCTTAGGGATCATTCAAGTATTAAGTAAGCAGAATTTTAGTAATTATTAATTCCTCCCTACACCTACCTACGGGAGACAGAACAGTGGCCCCAAGACTGGGCACATTCCGTGTTCATACTATTATATCATAGTATCACACTGCACAAGAAGGGATCAACGAAGAAATTTAATAACCACAGAATTATAGCCTTAATTAATTTCACACGCCAGCAAAGCACTCCTTCTCATAAACACCAGACTGCAATCTTTCCTGAATCCTGAAATAGCTTTGAAGCAAGCAGGATTAGTCAAGGGTCGGAGGACAAGGTAGCAGATTTTAATTCTGAGACAAATAATCGAAAAGTCTAGAAAATTCAATATCCCACTCTATGTCTGCTTTGTCGATTTTCGCAAGGTTTTCGATACGGTGCAATGGCATAAGTAATGGGACATACTGATTCAAATGAGTCTACCTAACCACCTAGTTCGTCTATTTCGCCGACTCTACGAGGATGGAACCGCGATTGTCCGGATAGATAACGTCGACTCAAACAACTTTCAGACAGATACCGGTGTTCGACAAGGGTGCATACTGTCACCACTCCTATTCGACATATGTACTTATATACAGAGTGTATTATGAGAATTGTTTTGGAGCAATGCGACAAAGGGGTTTCAATGGGAGGTCAGAAAATAACAAACTGAAGGTACGCCGAAAACAACACTCTTCTTGCGCAAACAAAAGAAGACATAGAACACCTGTTCACATGCCTAGAGACAACAAGCCTCTCCTTTGGTCTTACGATCAATCAGGAAAAAACCAAGATTATGATCGACCGAGCTGAACTAAACCACCCTGATATTGCCACGATTGGCAACTGTGAGGTTGTCCAAAGCTACGTGTACTTCGACTTCACTATTACGAACAATGGTGGGTGTGAGAACGAGATTCAAAGAAGATGTGCCATCACTAGATCTGCCGTTGATAGGCTAAAAAGTTTATGCTGCAACCGAAATATCAACAACGCCGCTAAAGTCTACCTTATGAGAACTTTAGTCTTCCTGATATTTCTTTATGGCGCTGAAACATGGATGGTTCGCCTGAAATACCGACGCAAAATCGATGCATTCGAAATGTACTGCTGGCGGCGGTTGCGAATCCCTTGGACAGCGTTTCGTACCAACATCTCGATTTTAGAGGAACTAAACATCAAACAGAGATTATCGTATATGGTGCAGATACGAATACAAATACTTCGGGCACATTATCCGAAATGAGCACACCACGGAACGACTCGTTGTTCAGTGGAAAGTAGAAAGGGGAAGCAAGCGGCCACGCGGGCGATCACACACGCGTTGGACAGACCTTATACAAGCCGTAAAACAAAACTCCTTAATCCAGTGCTCCCGCGACGCTGAAGACCGCTATAAGTGGAGGCACATCGTAGAGGCTACATTAGCCAAAGAAAATCCATCGTCGTTAACCACGACCACTCTGCCAAGAGCGAACGACTAAGAAGAAGAATCCCTCCTTCTCCTTTGTCAGAAACAGTGAGCAAAGCTCCCTCCTTAGGAGGACATAGGTGTTTAAGCAAACATTATGAGTCAATTATTTCAGGGAATCCCTGAACATACTTTTCGTTTTTGAGCATAGTAAGGTTCTCATGTGCGTTCTAAACACATCGATCTGTCACATCAGTATCTACTAAATTTTAATTATAAATAAATAAATATTGCTGACGTAATCACCATCTAGACTCTCCCGTCCTTTATGTCATCAAAACTAAGCAAAGCAAAGGCCTTATAAATATATTAAACATTGCTTTATTTAAAAATAAATAATGTAATCTTTGATTAACAATACTTCTGTTGATGAAAGGGTGTAATGGGCAATTATAGGGCGTCTTCCAATTACAGCATTAAAGCGCATGCGGCATCATGCTCAACTTCGATTTTTTCAACTACAGCAACGCTCCGCACAATCGTGCTCTTTGAAAAGTACTGCTTTGGCGTGAACAACCAACTCAGTAGCAGAAAATATAAAAAGATTTTTTTTTGCGTTGTTCGTGTTTGTGCACCAGACTAAGAGCGGCATCATGTTCTGTAATTGGAAAATACGGATATATAACCCGTTATACTCCATATCGATGCAGCACTGACTATATGTCAGTTTCACAAACTTTGAAGAAATGGTCAGTTTCAAAAATGGTACGTCGAAACTGAGAGATACCAGATCATGGGTGAATAATATATCATCCAGATAATATTCTGTACAAAATATCCCAGTGTTTTGATTTAACATGATAAATTGAGATTCTACAACTTTTTTAAATAAAAAGGATAAAATAGGGACTAAAAAAATCCAACAAAATAAAATAATTTTGTTGGATTTTTTAAGTCCCTATCTTTAAAAATAAAGATACTAAAATTAATAAATTTATATTCTGTTATGTGAAAAAATTTTCCTTCCTCTGATCCTCAAACAGTTAGTAATTGAAAATGATCAAGGTGGTTTCCTTTTATTTATACGGATTAAACTATTTTTTACCATTAGCAACTCTAAGTTCCTTCAAGTCTGCAGATTATATTCGACTTTGTTTTATTTTTACCCTCCGAAACTGGAAGGCGGTTCTATTAAAAATTGATCAGTCGGAAACGAGAAAATATATTGCCGATAAGAATTGTCTATATTAAAACATTAATTTCTTTGAGGATAGAAAAAATGAAGTCGTCTACCACACCAATAGTAGCAGCGGCTGCAGGCAAAGTATACAAAGTTGGGAATCGTATAGGACGTGGGATACCCACTATAACTGAAGTATATACAAATAAATGTTCCTGTCGGCGAGAGAAAACATTTGTCTTTTGTCGATCATGTGGCTATAACTGCCATGGGCGCATTCGATTGAAATGCGAAACTCATCCTCGGGTATGAGATACATACGTAAATAATAAATATGGCATGCTGCATTATTTTGTAATAAGTGCTTATCGTTGTTTTTTTTAATAGGTGACGTTTCTGCTGGACATATCTGAATGCCCACGCTGCCATTCCTCAGTTTTCCTGGACGAATATTCTGGTGACATGTAATTTATTCTTGTTTTTTTTCTAGATTTTTATTGTTAACTAAAAATTTTTTTTTTTACTTTTAAAACCCTACCCGTTGTTTGTTACATTTTCTGTAAGAATAGGTATAGTAAATAGATTATTATAAGGTGTTGATTGCCTAATTGATTTTAAATTTGAAGTATTATTGAAGCTGGTGATGTTGTTCGTACTTGACATTGTGAAAATGTCTGTTTTTTATCCTTCATTTTATGTTAAGCTTTCTGTTTTAAGATATGTAAAGTAATTTAAATAACTTTCTTTGTTACATTCAAATTTGAATGAGAAAATTTATACAAGGGGTTAATTACTTGTTTAATTTTATAATTAAAACATTTTTATTTATATAACATCAAACTACTTAAACTATTAAGTTTTTATGATAAAAACTTGTCTAGTTTACGAAATTTATTGTTATATAAGTAAAAATAGTTATTGTTTTTGTTCTAGATCCTTATTATTAAGAAAGTAAATAAATGCAACATATATGAATATTTTTGTTTTTTATTCTTATTTAAAAGTGGCTAAACCAACAGACCTCCTTCGGTCAAATCAAATGTTTAGCAGGCCCAATTAGAAAATTGGTGCTTTTGTGTTATTTATTTACAATTATTTTCTTCAAAAGAACCTTCCTTGGACTGAATATTTGAATAAAAAAAATAGCTGAATTAGTCCAGTTGTTCTTGTGTTTTGCGTTTAGCAACACATTTAGTGATTTATTTATATTTATATAGTTTAAGACCTTACTTTTTGATAACACACTTTCGCTTTAAGTAATATAGTCAAATTAACAGAATATGTGCTTGGTTTTAAATCTAATTGAAGAAAATAGGCAGTTTAATTATTTGCTATATTTCTCATAATGCATATTCTATAATGTGATACAATGAAAAAAAAAAATCAAAGAAAACATTCTATAAGTTATACATTCTTATTATTATTTATTTTCTTAGGGATAATTCCTTAGATCTAATAACTACACAAAAAGTAAATAAAATATTATATTGTAAACCAGCTTGGAACATCTGATCGGTCTTTGTTGCGATCTATGTATTGTTTAAAAGATTTTTTAACTTCATCTAAAGACTTTGCATCGTCTTCACTATCACCTTTTTTCTTTTGAAAAATATTAGGAAATTGAAATTTCATTGTTTTTGGCTGAAAAGATAAAAATATCTGCTTTACAAGAAAGAAAATATTCATGCCTTAAAAAAAATAACTATGAATATTATGACATTTAATAATAATCCATGATATATTATGTACCTTTTTTAATCTTTCACTAAAGATTAGAAGCATAATATAATGTATTCCGATTTACGTTCAAAAACTATAAACTATAACTTAAGAGTACACATAATCCACTGTTATAAAAAAATTGGCCAAAATATATTGTTTATTATCGTTTGGAAGCTTTTTGATTAGGTTAAAATTTTATCATAGAAAACCGAACAACAACTTATATATGTTCTAGATTTCGGCATTAAATATAATGGAGCACTATTTCTATGGACCAGGCTTTTACTACTAAAATATTATGAGGAAAAATACTTACGAGCGTAACGTAGGCGTGTTTTATATCATCATCTTTAACTATATAACCTTTGCCGATGTCCTTTCGAAATTTACCCATGGCAATACGTGTCTTTACATCAACTACAGGAATATTATAAATTTTTTCTAAATAATTTTTAACATCATATTTTGTCATTTCCATAGAACAATGAAATTGAACTATATTTGGGTGCTGGTTAGGTGGTGATCGGACTAATTTCATCCAAAAGTTAGGTAAAAATATTCTCAATTGCGGGTTACCTTTTTGATATATAGGATACCTGTGAACAGCAATGTTAATAAGTAATTGATTTTAAAATTCTAAGATTGTCTACAAAAATACAAAATTACCATCGTGTAGACATTTTAATTTCAAATTATTGGTCTATAATTAATATTTTTTAAATTATCAACTTTTAACCTAAAAAACAAAAAAAATATATTGACTTTGACACATAGATGACAGCTTTGACATTATAGTTAGTAGCACAGGCCACAGACTACTGATATACCTAGTGAAAAAAGGAGATTTTCAATCGGGAAGATTTCTCGAAAGAAGGACGCCACACGTATTTACTTACAATCAGTCTGAGTTAAGCAATTTTTTATGATATCTCTTTTATACCTACTTTTTTGCTTCTATTGTGTCCGCATCTTACCTGTGCAATGTTCATCCACTAAGCGTGTAAAATGGGCATTAAAGGTTGTATGAAATTCTGCTATTCTTAATGTGAAATACACAGAAAGTGGTGTTGATATTAATGCTTTTTAATACAATTAAATAGCATTTTTTTGAAATTTAATCCCATAAGGGGATAAAATGGGGAATGAAAGTTTGTATGCCATTCTGTAATTAATATTTAAGAAAGTACAAAAATTAAAAAAAAATGTATTCACTTAAAGACGACTTAACAGTTTTAAAAACACTTTCTGTAAAATGTCCACATAGGCTTAAATATTGAGATTGTGATTTTTCCAATATTGGTCGTCTTATTGCATTAGCCCACAATATCTTCTGTTTTTGTTTTGGGAAAAAATGATATTAAGTTTCTTTGCATCCTGGCACTGTAAGATTTGTCATTTTAGTTAAATTTTAAATAAAATGAAAAAAAAAAACATCTCATCAGAAATTGTACCAGCCCATTTAACACGGTTTATTTTAAAAAGATCTCACTCTACGCTAGCGCCTCTCGGTATATTCGAGCACAATAGCCCTTTTTGGTTGCCGCAAGTTTGTTGGCCGGTGTACGGTGTTCTATTGTATATCCTCATCTCATCATCGCATCAACATAATATTCAGTCATATTTGCATAGAGATCTTAAAGGAATTGGTATAAACGTTCAAACAAAACTAATGAGAACTAGCCTTCAAATATCTAGGTAACGTGACACTTTAAGAAGTTATATTGTTGATATTTTCATTTTTTATATTTTTTGTATCTTTCATAGTTCGATGCAAGTTTATAAAAATTAAACAAGGTAGAATGTTGGTAATCATAAATCATCATCATAAAGGCTTACACTGCCAGTACGTTACAGTTTACGGTACTAATCCTTAGTGTGGTGCTAGCATAACAAATACGTTTTATATAGCGACTTATGTAGGTACAATATAGCATTCTCTCAAAAATAATAATTAGTAAAACTTATGTATTAAAGGTAATCTCGACATTTTTTTAATATCTTTCGTTCATTTAATTCATATAATTGTATAATTATTTATGGTAGGATAATTTAAAAAAGAGCTTTAATACTATTATGATGTCATGTTATGTGGCAACAATCTTTTAAGTGACAATTTAGTCGTAAAGATGGCGGTGGCCTTGTCACCCGAACAAGAGTTGGTAAGTGTAAATTTTCAAATAATATGATTAATATCTATGATATTCATTAACTCTTGTAGACCATTGGCTCAAGATATAAAAGGATTATAATATTATAATGTAAATGCCTTATCACGTATGAACTAGATAAGTACTTATTTCGTTTACCATGTCATCAGTGTTTGTTTTGGTTTGTTGGTACTAACTACTAAACTTTGATATTTTCCTTTAACAAAAGTGAATAAATTATTAAGCTATTCGTCAACATAAATGAATTATGATAGAATATGTAGGATACCATATTTCTTTAAGTTACTAATTTTTAAGAACGTTATAATGGAAATGTAAAAACACACACAATATTTTTCTAGCGTTTCTAATGTCTATAGTTTTTACTTGTAACTTGTAATTGTTGATTTTTTCAAGTTTGCGATTTATTTTTGCAATATGTTTACAAAAGATAATAACTTGTTCTTATTTTAAAATTATGACGATCATATTTGAGGATTTACTGAGAGGTCAAATAAACAATATTTAGCCTTTTTTTGTTAAAATGTCTTTTTCTGCATTGCTTTAATTTTTTTATTTTATTACTGACTGAATTAAAAAATCCTAATACATATATTATTGTGTTTATCGATTTTTTGTTCTTTTTTTAAAATAGGATTTTATTTATAGATATTATGTTGCAACAATATCTATCTACATATTATACTTTATATAATATGTACCTTAATTATGTGCATGTGTAAAAAAAGGCAGTGGTAGCCCAATAATAATGCACTCGCTTGGGAGACCGAGTGAAGCAGGTTCAAATCCCAGGTCTATCACCTGTGATACTTTCATGTGCAAATCATTTCTAACATGATTACCACTTGCTTTACGGTGAAGGAAAACATCATGAGGAAGTCTGCATGTCGGAGAGATCCTAATGAGTTTTCGAAAGACGTGTGAAGTCTGCCAACCTACACTTGACCAGCGTCTTGGAGTAGGGACTGATCCTCCTCATATTGAGGGAGGCCCGTGCCCTTCAGTGGGATGTTAAAAAGCTGAGAAAAATATGTTAAAAATAGGAGAATTTTGTGCAGTAATAAAAAATATATGTATATTAGACAATTTTAAGTATTTGATGTGTTCTCACCATACTTCATCTTACTATTATATACATGCAAAAGTTTGCATGCATTTGTTACTCCACGCCAGAACGGGTGAACGGATCTGGATGAAATTTGGCACAGAGATAGATAGAGAAGATAGTCTGGAATAGCATATAGGCTACTTTTTATCCTGGCAAAATGTATAGTTATCATGGGATAGATTTGTTTTCTTTTACACAGTTGATGTGAGCTGCTAGTAATATATATATTTTTATTATTAAATCTTATTTAATGTAATAGTAGCTAAATTAAATTCAATATTAGACTGCCTATTCATAGGTTTTAATGTAACTCATTCGTAGTATTAGTAACTACTTAGTAAAGTTTTGTAATAAAGAAGTATACAAGAAATTTATTAGAATACAAAGGAAATTTCTTTAACAAGTGTGTCCTATGTTTTGCACATAGAGCCGATCTGTGGATACTGAGGGTGAAATTGGTTTAAAGTCCTACCAATTTAAAGTTGCTCAGTTCTCAAGAGGGCTATACTGAGTTTCTATAAAGAACTGGATCTAAAACAAGGTCTTATAACAAAGTATCAAAGTAATTGACATAACACAAAGAATTTGTGATCTAAAATGGCAGTAGGCTTGTTACAAAATTGATGATCTTTGAAGTAGTGGTGTTCTAAAGTGGAGACTACTGTTTGGCTAACTGCTTGCTGAAAGGTGTCCTACATTAGTAGGACACCCTTCAGCGAACAAGTCAGTGAGGTGTGCCTAGTCACATTAAAAAATGAAATAATACCATCCAGTTTAGTTGAGGGGAATAAGTTTGCAAAATTATTAAGTATTCCTCTAAAATATAACATTTTTTCCTGTTGCAAAAAGTATTATATGTCACCAGGGGGTTGCCATATTAGCATTAAAAAGTCATATCAAATCATTATTCCATTTTTAAGTGAATTAAGGACAAAATAACAAATTTTGTTTCATATTTATAATATAAATATGGATTAAAATCCATAAAAAGATTTTCATTATAAGTTTGAAATAATTATAAATTAATAATTTAAAAAAACCCCTACGCAAATTGTCATTTAACGATTATACTGGCACGCCTGAAGCATTTAATTGAGTAATCATACGCCAAAATGCCTTACATCATTTTGGATAAGAGCCGATACTCTTACACTGCTGGACCGATATTAACCAAACATAGCTGAGAACGACCGCAAGGAAACTTTCAAATGAAAAAAGCTGCATCGAAATCGGTCTATCGGTTTGACAGCTACGATGCCACAGACAGACATCGACGTCAAACTTATAACACTCCTCTTTTTGCGTCGGGGGTTAATAAAAACTGTTTGAAAATATTAAATTTCTAGGGAACTATTTTTTTTAAATATTTCACCTAGTAAATAAAGTAAATTCGGAAATAGAATAGTGTAGTCTATCGATTGTCGGTTGACGACGGGTCGCGACATCCGCCTCGCTTTTGTATCATGTACCTACTGACTACTGATTCATTGTTAAAAAGTTCGTATAAATTATCAAGATTTACACACTTGTAATGAAGTAACTTGTAATGGTTTTTTTATTTCCTATACTACCTATTACATCTGAACTTCTTTCGCGAATATTAACTTTTAAAACATATTTTTCTTATCCACTGGGAATCGGCTTTTATATACTGCAATGTAATTATAATAATAGCTTGGCTTAAAACTTGAATACTTACGTTAGTAAAACGACTGTGATTATAGCCCCGAAGCATTGTTTACTTTTAGTATTTTTAGCTAGGTTGTGCGTACCTATACCGACGTCGAGTCTCGTAAACATGACTTGTTTTTGAAAATTCCGTTTAATCTATTAATGAATCGAAGTTAATAAATTGCAGGTATGAGATGAAATGTGGAAACGGAAATCGTCGCAATAAATCAGTTTAAGTGTGAGTGACGGTAAGAGGGGCGTCATTCAATCGTCTGGTTTATTGAGTGCACTCACACCTCGCATTATGTCGATACTTACGTAGTTCCCTCTCATGCATGTACATCGAACTGTATCATGAAGAAATAGGATTATTTAAATAACTCATATTTCTAACTGTATAATAATTATTAAAAGGATAAATAAAGGCAAAACCTATTTCCTCAATGACTATTATAGAATTTCCGGGAGCACTTCAATTATAGTTATTTCCTTTCCAGTGTTGTTTATTGTCTGACAAAACTGGAGCGAACTAGGTTAGTGTTCTACGTAAAATATTCTTATGTATGTATGTATTTTTTTCATTCTAGTTTTATTTTATAGTTACAACATGAAGTTAATTCAGTACGAATCGACAATTACATTTATTATTGTTTTAATGAAAGGTGTTAAATTTCTATTGTTGTGGAATTAGGACGGTATTTTCACGCTTGTTGGTAAAAGATGACAATGTGTTCATGGAGGCATGTCCTCAGTAATGTTCTCGTCTCGCTGGAAATCTCCTTTTGTCTTAAATTATCTACCAGCTCTCATGTCAATGACTTTCATCATCCCTCTTACGTATATAAGACTAGCATTGCCCGCGGCTCCGCCCGCGTTCAGATGAACAAAACCTAAATTCTTAGATTTTACATATTAGTATATTCTTAAATTGCTGTTTTTGTATTTTTTCTCAGAAATGAGATATTTTCCCGCGGTAAAAAATATCCTATATGTTGACCCGGATAACCAACTATCACCAAACCAAATTTCATCAAAATCCTTCCAGTAGTTTTTCTGTGTTTCGGTAATAGACAGAGAGATAGACAAGAAATCTAAAAACTATGATTCGGCCTGTGTATTGATAATAATGTTTATTTCAATAAGATTTTCCAAAAAATATCTAATGTACAGATTCGGCTTAGTTACAATTTTATTATATGTATAGATTATTCTCTTCTTTTCACTAGCATAGAAAGGAAAAGAGCTATAAAATCTTTTAAGGGCTAAAGTTGTCATAAAGATAAAAAAAATCTGTTTACAAATAAAATACGTGGTTATAAAATAATCAATGAGTCCTTGGAAAAACTATATTTAGTAGATTTTATTTTAAAATTATCCCTATCGAGTATTGTTGAAAGCATTGCAATACTTTTGGAGTTAAACTTACGTTTTTTTAATAACTGAAAATTATAAATTGTATAAAGTATTATATAGATATCTAAATATTTCAACCTAGAGAACTCCTACGCAATACGTATTGTTATAATATCTTTGTGTCCTCAAGCAACGAGGGGGTGTGACACCTGGCTCATGTTATATTTTATTATTATGATATTAATTTGCAAAGGAACTTTGTTTCGAACTTGTCATATAGTAGTCTACTACGACAACTCCTTTAACACATAGATAATATTATTAGCTACGATACTACTTCTAGCTATCCTGCCAATCTATACAGATAAATAAAATTGAAGTGTCTGATTGTAATGTTAAAAAAAGCTTTTTACTAAATGCATATGAAATTATTTACGGTACTTACCTATACGAAGAACTCATTTTTTTACATTTTTTTCTGTCCGTTTGTCTTTCTGTCTGTTTGTTCCGGCTAATCTACGAAAGGGCTGGACTGATTTTGACGGGACTTTTACTGGCAGATAACTGATGTTATAACGAGTAACTATTCTATTTTAATTTAAGAAAAAGAAAAATTAGGGTGCCGCTCAAAAAAATTAAAACGTACCGAGGGACGCACCCGAGTGAAGCGAAGGTAAATCGCTAGTAATACATATAATTTTAATAGAAATAGCTGTTCGGTTTATACTTTTTAAGAGTAACATAAATACAATATTATATTATATTATCAAATTAATAAGGAATTACACTATGTAAAAAAAAAATCAAGATTTAAAAGGCTTTTGAGGGTTTTTACTTTTTAGGCTTGCTTATTATGATTATTCTGCCTCACTTGTCGATTTTCACCTGTGATATGACAGTAGCACTTGATAGCCGCGTGTGCGCGATCGTGTGTGATCTTTACGATTTTTTTTAACTGATGTACAGTGTGATAATAAAACTTCAATTAGATATATTTTTTTGTGAAAATTTACATTAGAAGATGGAGACCTGTAAAGATATTGATGTGACATTTGAATTTTATTTTTTTAGTAATTTCTTTCTATTGTTTTGTATAGCTATATATATACCTATACTTTTATTTTTAATGCTTACTATTAATAATCCCAAGGAATTAGAATTTAAATATTTAAGGGTATCTTCAACTGAATCGTATCGTATACGTATCGTTTCGTTTTTCTTTGAATCCTTTTTTGCTTATTAGAATCTGTCTATCTATACATATAATAAAGTTATAACTGAGTCGTATCTGTACATTAAATATATATTGGAAATTCTTATTGAAATAGTCATTGTTATGAGCTAAGCTAATTTTAAATGTTTGTATAGAAATCAGTTAACTATTTTGAAATAAATTATGAAAAATTATTCATATTTATATTATTCCAGGTCCAGATTAATCCTTTTTTGTTTTTATCAAAACCAGCGCTTTTGTACTTTTAGTCCAGAATCACGACCACTAAGATCTTTACTTATATAAAATGTGTAGGTAATAGGTATACGAATGTTTCCAATAACTATGGCCCAAGTTGACGTATCTCCAGATGAACTTGCTAGATTAAAATTGATTAGAGTTTTATTTTTGCAAAAAAACAGTTGATACCCATCAAACTCAAGTAATACACGCGTAATAGAAAAACCTGATAAAAATACTAAAACATAGTATTGATTTTTTTAAACTGCATCCCAAATGCAACTTATCGAAAAAGATTTAATATACAACTTGACCGCGTTAAAATTTTATTACCTCTATCTCTATGTATATAGATTTAAACTAGCATTGTCCGCGGCTCCGCCCGCGTTCAGATGACCTAAAACCATATTCTTAGGTTTTACATATTAGTATCCTATTACATTGCAGTTTTTGTATTTTTTCTCAAAAATGAGCCATTTTCCCGCGGATAACCAACTATCACCATACCAAATTTCATCAAATTCCCAGTGGTTATTCTGTGATGCGGTAATAGACAGACAGACAAAAATTCTAATAACTATAGATTCGGCCTCTGTATCGATAGTAATGTTTATTTCAATAAGATTTCCCAAAAAATATTTAATGTACAGATTCGGCTTAGTTACAATCTTATTATATGTATAGATAAAACTTAGGTGCACTTAACATCGTGTACCTATTACGTTTAAAGCAAGTAGCGTGCGGCCGCTCATGCTAATACGGTCACTGCACAGGATACACACATCCCGGAAGAATTAGCCCCTCCGTATTTGCATCGATACATGTGACTTTTATAAAATGTTTTCAATAACTAATATAATCATAAACAATACCAAAATGATGTTAAATTTTTTTTCATAGAAGGAAAAAAATGAATAGACAGAAAATAAAAACATAATTTTTATAATAGTGGGCTATCGTTGCATAATGCATATACTTATTAATTAACTAGCAGAACCCGCGGCTTAGCTCGCGCTAAAGCTACAAACAAATCTTTAAAAAAGTGTTTCATACAAACTTTCATCTCCTATTTTACCCCCTTATAGGATGAATTTTGAAAAATGCTAAAACACATATTTATTTAAGAGAGAAGAGCACTTCAAATAATTCTGATCATAAATATTTTTTGGGTTGTATAATTGTGTTTTCCCGTGGTAATGAGATAATATCCCGCGGTAAAAATTAGCCTATGTCACTCTCCAGCCCTCCCAACTGTCCACACAAAAAATCACGCCTATCCGTCATTCCGTTTCCACGTGAAAGAAACAAACAAACGCACTTTCACATTTATAATATTAGTATGGATTTATTTTACTTTACTAATATTTTAAACATGTATGTAGGTAAAATTAGTGTGTAAATTATATATAAAATAGTATAAAAACTATTTTAAGTGGAGTATTATTTTCTGTATACGCTATTTTATATTTGTGCTAATATTATCTTTCATTGAATCGATGCCTAAATTATTTATTATGTTGGACTGTTGGTCGGTTGCGGTTAGAGGAAAATAGTACTTGAATGAAATTCCCCGAATGATGATTACTGAATCTTTGTATGTGTGCCGATCTCACTACATATATTTATATATAATTAACGAAATTCATATGAATTAATTAAAATAAGTGCTTTGTATAGGCGTTCTCTTAATAGTATCACAGTCATAAGTACTCGAAGTGTATAAGTAATCGTATTTATACTTGACTGGGTTGTGATTGTAAGTGAGAAAGTGTGATGAAATAGTGAAATCAACTCTTTACTATTAATATGATATGCATAGTGCTATATATTATATGAATGACTGCTTGTTTATTTAAGTACAAAGACAATCATGGACCAAAACTTCAACATTTTTAATGTTGAAAAAAAGTTTTTACAACGACTCTTCGTATTTCTACAGGTAGGAATGACCTTATTTGGCCCTTTAATGCCCGATTTCACCAACAATCCATAAGCTACCACCTACGTATGGGATCTCTAGCTTAAAAGTCCCCTACACTAGCCCCTAAATTAAATTTCGTTTTACGATCGTCTTTAAGCCCATATTTCGAGCACCGAAATTTAGGGGGCCTTTTAATATTTAGGTGACCCCTAACTGTCGGTGAAACAGAAACTGCCCCCTAACAGTCCCCTAACCATGCTTAAGGGATCCCTTAAACTTAGGTGACGTTGGTGAAATCGGGCATAAGTCTCATGTGTATGGGTTTGTTTATGGGCATATGTAAATAAAGCATTTTTTTTTATTTTGATTTAATATTTCAGCTAGTACCTTCTGTCAAACATCAGTTTATTATTTTTCTAATGCTTAGTCATAATTAGAAATCTATTACTATAATTACCTTTTCACCTTGCACGCTTTTCATCCTGGAAACGTGCTAGGTGGCCTATATAAACATTCTTAGCTAATAGGCATCAGACCCGTGACCTCTGAGTGTGACCTAATAAATTACCAGAACCAGACTTAGAATATTTGCCTGTACTACAGTTAAATAGAATTACAATCCAATAGAAAATATCGCTTATTTTATAAAATAAAATTCTTTCTAATCGGTTTAGAGGTTGAAAATGCTGATAAATCATAACACCTTTGCTTACAGGCGACGAAAGCGTTTCTAGACGCGCTAAGTGAAACTGGTGCGACGTGCATTTCGCGGGCGACCGCGATCAAGTTTCTGCTCGCGCGGAAGTTTGACGTTGCGCGTGCGCACACTCTGTGGCGGCAACATGAGGCCACTCGGCGCAGGGAGGGCCTCATCAAATTCGAACCTTTCGAAGATCCTTTGAAGAGTGAACTGGAGACAGGCAAATTTACTATATTGGTAAGATTATTTTAAAGTATTCATGTACTTATTTATGGTCAGATTTAATCTAATTTCTTTTAACTCAAATTAAATTAATATTTTAATATTAAGTTAGAAGATACATACATATATATATACAATAAGAGAATAATATATCTAATAAAATAACTTTTAATTGAGTTATAACTATTTATAATATAAACTATTTAGTAAACCATTATTTTAGTAATCAAATCAGGAATTGAAACGAAAAAACGTGGATAATAAAACATTTTTTATCTTTATAGACATAAATCAAATGGATATTTTTGGTTTCCAAACAGCAACACACAATTCCCTAAATCATTTTTGAGCATATAAATTTGCAGTTTTCCTAAACACTATAAAATAATTTAGTGTGACGGAAGTTCGTCTTAAGGTAGTAACTAAGTTTGTGTGGTTTCAGCCTACACGAGATGCGACGGGGGCGGCGATTGCGGTATTCACTGCTAATAAGCATTTTCCCACGCAAACCACACATCAAACAACCCTACAGGTATTAAAACTTATATATATATATATATATATATATATATATATATATATATATATATATATATATATATATATATATATATATATATATTTTTATAGAAGAAATTATTAATTTTGCAAGATAACAAGAATACTAAAATAGGCAAAATGGTTACTATCTTTACGAGCAACTACATTTTTATCTCCTATTTCGTGGATTGTATTTTCTTTCGTCGGGTTCAAAATTTACTTGCAGTGCATTGTAAGGTACTGTACTGTTTGACACATTATTATTATATATAATATTTAGTCATAGCAATTTCCGCCGGCTGTGATACTATAAGATTGTATTGTCAAAATCAAATATTTTATTCATGGAAACTTTATAAAATTAATTATTTTTTTATTTCTGTTAATGCTAATGCCTTCTTGTTTTTTTTAAATATAAATAAAGACTCGCAGACATACATCCGTGCCTTTTTTGAGCATTTTATATTAAAAAAAAATGCTTTCTTGTTGTTATTAATTAAACTTTTAAACTAAGCATATAGAGCTTTTAAGCTTTGTGATCGCGTTATAATTTCAAGTTGGTGGTGGTATTTTGAATTAGTAACCGTAAAAACTTATAAAATATCATATTTTTGACCAACTCTTGAAAAAGAAGATATTCAATTGAGTTGTGTATTTTTTTATGTTTATGCTAAATTTGTTTTTATTTTCAAATTATTTACACCTGAAAGAGAGACAATAGCATTCCCAAGGAGGGTTGACGTCAGGCAGGCCGCCGGTCGTAAAACTTTTACCAAATCCTTTCAGCAGTACAGAAGATGTACTGCGCCGACCCCAAGTGATTGGGAAAGGGGCAGGGAGAAGAAGAAGAAGATTGTTATATTATTATTATAGATTTTATTAATTATCTTTAATATTATTAAACATAAAACTTTTATTCGTAGGGCGTAGTGTATCAATTAGACGTGGCGCTTCAGTCGGTAGACACGCAACGCGCAGGCCTCGTGTTCATCTATGATATGACGGACTCGAAGTACACTAACTTCGATTATGAGCTGTCACAGAAGATTCTTACAATGCTTAAGGTAAGTTTTAGTATGTAATAGTGACAATGGTGGATTTACCAGCAGGCTCAGTAGGCTGGAGCCTATTGGGGCAGATTTTGGGGGCGACAAATTTGAGGCTAAAACTTTTATTGTCTTACAGAAATTAAAAAGATTCATAATTATCTAAGGCTTCATATCTAAATGTTATTAGGCCCACACAAGCAATTCAACATGTAATATGAGTAATATGGGTCACCTCTAAGACAATTTTTTCAACAATTTGCTTAATGTTCGTTCAAGAAATTATGGCTGCCAAAAATTTATGACTGGAATCGGGAAAGTACATTATTATGTAAGTAGTAGTATTAAGGCACACTTCATCCCGCCTTTTTAGTAATGATTGAGCTTTTATTAGCTCAGAAGTATGCCCAAATACTATTTCTTGAGCAATCTTAACCAACTCGTTGGAGTCGTTGGATTGTAAAAATAATCTAGAAACTGACTTGAATTTGTAGAGGTCGATAGGGGTGGCAAAATTTGAATAGCCTACTGGTGGCCAAATGTGTAAATCTGTGTACTGTGTACATAACATTATATTAGCTGTATATATTATTTTTTAATGTATTGTGTTGTGTTGAAGTGTAAAAGTAAAAACTCTTTGAAAAAGTGGCAAAGGATTTTTCTATCTTGGTGTAAAATGTATTTTCTCTGGCTAGAATCTAGAAACTGGACTATAATGAACTAAAAAAAAGAAATCGAGAGACCATTACGAGGTAGGCATAGCAAGTAGTCCCTTCTTGTAAGTCTTAAACAGAACGATATCAAGGAAATAGGCGATGTAGAGGGAGATGTGGAGAAGTTTATGGAGTTTTATGAGGTCCTGCCTTATATGTCATACTGTAAGTTTATTGTTATAGTAGGCAGTAGGACTGCGCTAATTAATACTAGAGCTACTAAGTACTTTGTGTTAGTGTGGTCATAATTTAACGTTGAAATAGTCGTTATGGTATTTATAATACCATTTAGCGATAAGTATATAAATCTGATGGTATTCGTTTTTAAAAAAATCAAAGGGATTTACCGCGATTAATGGTGGACATCCTTATCATAGCATATTATGATATTATGCACCATGAGTTTGAAAAGATTGGATGCTTATATTATGAAAAGTAAAACTGTAATTGCTGAAAGCAATTGTTCTTTGGAGTTTCATTTAATTTTTACAATGATATTATAACACAATAAAGTATTCAGTAATACTTTTTAAATAATACAGACTTGCCCGACCTAAATACAGACACACTGTCTATTCGCTATATTGATGGAAATTGAAGCGTAACATATTGAAGCTTACCTCTAGATGCAAGAGAGGATAGTTGACGCCTTAATTTGTAAATTATATTAGTGTCAGATAGAAAGTGGAATAGTTACTTCGATAATGAGCATTATGTGTAGTTCTAAGCCGTGAATCGATTAAATTACAAGTTAGTACGTTAAGCTTATACGTGTACTAGCGACTCACCCTCGCCCTGCTCAGGTTCGTTCCTAGTTACGTTATAAAATTTTGTATATATTTTTCAGAAATGAGATATTTTCTCGCAGTAAAAAGTATCCTATACGTTGACCCGGATGAACAGCTATCTATCTAACAAACCAAATTTCATCAAAATCTCCAGTGGTTTTCTCGTGATGCGTTCTGTCGACAGACAGATAAAAATTCTGAAAACTATAGATTCGGCCTCTGTATCAATAATAATGACTATTTCAATAAGATTTTCCAAAATATATTTAATGTACAGATTCGACTCATTTAGAATTTTAGAACTTAATATGTACCTATAGATTATACAATATAATTGTGCGTTTTGCGTTTGTGACTTAAGTTAGGACAAACTTGCCAAATATTGCGGAGCCTATGCTCAATAAAAAATTAAAAAAAACTATAGTATCTTATACAGCTTAGTACACAACAACTTATGCACCTTATTTAGTAATATTTGGCATGCTCATACCTTATATTGTTGGTCAAAAAAAGATTACTTTTTATTCCGGAAAAATGAACGGTTCCCGTGGGATAGATCTGCTTGTGCTGTTTGCGCTAGTTATTAATAAGATGTTAAAAATCTATAAACTTAAAAAAGGAAAAACCTACATGTAAATATTTGTACACTGATATTTTATTACAATATAAAACTAAAGGCATTATTGAAAACTAATAAGTGTCATTAACTATCTAATCTGAAAATAATTGAATACCTACTGTGATGTTATTATAAGGCATGTATGGTATGGTATGGTATAAAACGGGCTTGTTTCCGTAACTCGACGTCTGCGCGCCTATTTTGCGTGATAAGGCATGTATATGAGCTCCTTGATACTCAATTAAGAGAATTGAGTATCAAGTACTTCTAGTTACTTGAGCTTTTTCCAAGTTGATATTGTATAAACAATAAATATTTTTAGAAATTGTAAGTTAAAACATAAACAAAATTCTTAAATTTGTTATGGTTTTTTTTTACGATAGAGACACGTCGCACGTCATAGTTTCGGGTGCCTAAGGAACTTGCATGGTTCGAAATGAAAGTGTTGTTTTTGTTAATTAAAGCTACTGCCTACTAGCAAGTGCGCAACAGCGCATGTATTTGACAAACAAAAGGAAAATTATACCTATATGGAATTGATGCATATGGAATGGTAATACATTACTGTGCTCTACTCATGTTTTTATATCACTTTGTCACTTATATAGAATAGGTATTAGATAAATTTGACAAATGCAATAGTAATAAACTTACCTCAAAACACAACAAATCTTTTCGAATGAACTTTATGGGACCAACTTCTGTTATTTAACCTGTATCGGCTCGGCTATGTTCGATTTAAACATGGCCGACACGAAATGTCAAAAATATCTGTTTAACATTTTGCGCTCGCTTTATTTGAAAGTCAACATTCGCATTTCCATTCGTGAATGTTGGAGATGAATATTCGCATTCGCAATTGTGAAAAATCGAACCTTCGTTACATCACCAAAAACTAACTTTCATCCGTGGATATAAACAGCGAAAAATCTTTGACGTGATCGATTAAACGGTGTAGAAGTTGATGCGCCATCTGGTGGCAAGTTAGAGAAATATGGTTAACATTAAAAGCATATGCGTGTAAAAACATTTTTATTTTATAATCATGTCAATTTCAAAGAAATCGCCTAAGAACTTCCCAAGGTTTGCGGTTTTGCACAACTGATAATTTTTTAATTTAAATATTAATACTTGGTTTCTTGGTAATATAATTATATTAATGTATAATTTGACTTAAATTCTATGACGCGGATTAAATTTATTTGTCTTAAATTTAAAGAAAATGTAATGAAAGAGCTAATAATAATAATTACAAAGAGTTTTATAATATGTATTTTATAACTTATAGATTCAAAGAATTTTCAGTATACTAATGGATTCTTCGTATGAATAAAATATTATAATCTTGTTTTGTAGAAACTCTTTGTTGTTCATATATAAATTGTCTTAATAATTCATTTTTTTTTGTTATGACATCATTCCAATCTACATAGTATTTTATTTGCCTTTAAGCTAGGGAACCTCAATAATAGTACATTTATTACAAACACAAATAAATATAACATACCTACCTACCTATTAAATTAATAACTATCGGCTCACTCTCGTTTTGCTTGGGTTCGCCTCTAGACAAACAAAAACAAAATTTATCCAACGGGAACCGTACATTTTTCGGAATACAAAGTAGCCTATTTGTTATTCTGATGTTAGGTATTGAACTGTATTATTGTAAGTGGTTTTTGTGAACTAAGCTGTATAAGTTACTATAGTTTATTAACTATCCCACGGGAACTCTTTAATTTTCCGAGACGAAAAGTATCTAAAATGTTGACCGGGGATATAAGGTACCAACCATGCAAAATTTCATTTAAATCGGTCCAATAGTTTCGGAGTTTAGCCTGTACAAACAGACAGACAGAGAAACAATAAATTTGAAAAAAAAAAACTGGATTTGTTCTATTTCTCTTCTTACATCCCCCTGACTCGGTTTTTAGCTTTTTTTTCATGTACAGACATTCGAGCTCTTTAGTTTTATTAAAGATTAGATTTCATTACGCGGTACTACGGCATGAAAATTATTTAGTATAAATTTTGGATTTAGCCTAAACCTGGTTGATTTTTTTATTTATGCGAAAATAAAATGTATGTATATTTTCCTTAATATAGTATTAAATAATTTTGTTTTTTACTGTATGTTATTTGGACGTGCAGTTTAAGAGATAACACCATAAAATTAAAGCCCCGCCACGAAGCTGTAATTCTTTAGTAAGATGTAATCGAGTAGTTCAGTAGCGGCGGCGATGTTGAACTGGGCATTGTTATTATCAAATACGCGAGACGTCTACCGCCGCGGTTTGTTCCTGTCTGTAGTAGAAAACTGTAGGTCTTAAAAAGTCCCATAGAAAAGTCTGCAATAGCATATCTCTACCTCCTAAGGTACATTTGCAATAACTATTTATATTTATTTAAAACGTACGGACGTAGTTACGTAGGGACGTAACTGAGCGAAGCTGGGGTAAGCTGGCACCGACTTCGAAAATATGTGATTACGAGTAGGTATGCATACTAATATATGAATGTTGGTTACTCTTTCATGCCAGAGCGGCTAAACGGATCTGGATGTTTGGCACAGAGATAGATCATAATCTGGAATAACATATAGGTTACTTTTTATCCCGGAAAATGTACGGTTCCCGTGGGATAGATTTGTTTTTGCCTAGGGACGCACCCTAAGCGAAGCAAAGGTTAGTTGCTAATCTATAGTAAATGAAAATCTCCATTCAGTTATTTTTTTTACTTTTTAGTGCCTAGAAGTCCGTTTTTATTTTTCAGTTTTCTAAAAATACAAATAGGTATAGGTATCTTATTCATACTAAGATTATAATTGTACACCTACATTCATAACGGAGACAACGCCAGACGGATTAATAAGGTTTTTTGCTTGACGATAGTTAGAAGACGAGACTTTTTTATTGTGTTAGGAAATGCATTTACGAAACACCTACACAAACACAGGTGCTCTATATGGGACTCACCGGCCAGAATAATCAGTACTACCCACTAAACCCAATAGAACCTTCCCAGTCTTAATAAAGCGTCGCGGGACGGAACTTTTGCTCGCCGGAAAATATCTCAATTCCATCATAAAGATCATACATAGAGAATTTTGATTGATATGGTTTTCTATGTGGAGATCGTCGAAGCTCTCAAGAGTGCCGTGAGTTGGGTGTGCCTCTAGTTGATAAATAATCAATTTTTAAAACACCTTAAATACGGAAAAACTAGCCCTTATTTTGTTGAAGCAATATTTCGTATCATGTTATCAATTATGTATTACAACAAAAGTCGACAACTGTGACGTGCAGAGAATGTGGTCGGGTAATACTTTATACATCGCAAAGGATTTCCCCAGCGATCGATTTTCAGGAATGTTTGAAAATACGCAAAATTTTGTTAAGTACTATAAGCATTACACTATTTTTATACAACCTTTATAAAAGTCAAGCCGTCTCAATCAATATTTCTATGGACGATGTTTATCTTATAAAATATATTATACTTATAATGTACGATAAATAGATTCCTTTTCATATAATATGCCAATATCTAATTTTTGCTATTTATTATGTTGTAATTTAATCTACAGTAAAGTGTAATAATTATTTGATAAATTGTAATTAAAAACGTTCCTTGAAGATCTTTACAAAGAATTTAAGATAAAATTACTTTCAACATATTGTATTACGTGCTACGACTTACAGAGAAGTTTGTCATAAGACTGATGTATTCAAACTTTCTGAAACTTTCTGTCGTGTCACCGACAGCTTATAATATAATTTTGAACTTTGATCAATATTGCTAAAATATTTGCCTATCATTACTCATTAGCATTGCTTTTGATTATAATTACTTTCTTTTATTTATATTCATATTGGCGCAAAGAAATTATACCTATAGACTTGGGTTGTGTTTCCAACAAGTGCTCAGATAATTAATCTGTTTGTGACTTCCGGTCAAAGTAAAGTTAATTAAGAGAGCTATAGCTTTTGCCGGTTTTTTAACGATAAACATACCCTTCATATATTAGTCTTTACATACATGCAGATGCACATATAATTATCACGTTCCATGTTAAAATGTATGTCTGTGTTCTTCCTCTACAAAGTATGTATATAAAAGTAACCCAAATATAATAATAAAACCATAATTTTATGCATCAAATGGAAGTATAAAAATAAAGGCACCGTTACATATAAAAGAAAGACAGACGTAAAATTGTATAATGATTACAACGTATATTTACGAAACCTAATACACCCACTTAAGCCACGCCATGAATGTTTTCAGAAAAGAAGAAAATATACCAAGTAAATAAATAATTATTTTGCTTGTTGAAATTTCTTTGCGCCAGTAAGTCGTAACTGGTACACGTTTATTTAGGTCACTCCGTTATATTTTTATTTCACTACACGAGACAAATTTATTTGTGAATATATTTCTATAGAGTGGGCGACCGACCGATGTATAGATTACCAATTGACATTAATACGGGGGGTGTATTTTAGTATTCGCGCTGATTTTTAAAAATGAAAATTCGTAATTTGGATTTTCCGTAGCGCAGTGGGCGGTTTCAGGTCGGTTCGTACCCCGTAGCTGAGGCGGGCGCCCGCGGTACGACGTCGTCTTATGTGCCTACGTCAGTCGAGCTCGCATCCGCGTATCGAACGCACGTAATAGCGAGCATTTACGTATTCCATATATGCCGATTCACATCCCGTGTGGATATAAAGTTAATCTAATGCTGACATATCTAATCGCGCAAATGTAAACTGATAGTGAAATTAACACGTTTTCTCTGTTTATTCGTTAAAGAAACGAACAGGTGGCGATTGCAGTTGTGTTATTTTTGGTTGTTGTTCCCATTGAGTGTAGTGCCAGTGTCTAATATCAAAGTGCCAGAATACTGTGAGCAGCTACAGTAGATGCCGATCGCCCTATTATTACGCACTTTACACGACAAAGTGACATCGGATCGATAGGACAACAGCTGAGCTGATTGCACTGTCCACTTTCCTTATAAGGTAAACTTCTGCTCTATTGTAGAGACGTTGATTCAAGGAACTATAATTGTTTTTAAGATGGATAAGATAGGATTATTTTAATTGCTAAACAATAGTAATTTTAGTTTTTTTGTTTTTTAAAATGTTCAGAATATGATGAATATTTTATATTCTTGCAATGTGATACCAAAAATATACCATAAAGACCCCCAATACTAACTATAATAAAAATGGGGTGCGAATGTTCCATTTGTGGCGACTTAAATCTTTGCGATTTTTGTAATTTAGTTAATAGTTTTAGGAATTTCTATCTTTGTTCACGAGCACAAAGAGCTTTTTTTTATTGCGTACTTAAGGTACCTCTTTATTACGTTCTTAGTTGTCACTCGTGTGAAGCAAGCACCGAGTAGGCAGCTAAATGAAAACAAACTTACTATAAACTGCACTCTGCGGTTTTGTATATGTTTATAAACATTTTTTTTTACATTTCATAATGCTGTTTTTGTTAATTTTTTTAAATCACGCTTAAAACAAGCGACACAGTTAAAGATTTTTTTGTATAAATTTCTTCCTCTTCATGCTTGTACTAAGCAAAGTTAACTTTACGTGAAATATTTATAAAGTTAAAAATTAAATAATAATATTTATAAATTATTTGAAGCCGTGATTACCAAACAGGTTTAATTTTTTATGACCTTACCGACTTAATATATCTTTATATATATAATTCTTCTGTGAGTGTGTATGTCACTGAACTTCTCTCAAACGACTGGACCGATTTTGATGAAATTTTTTGTGTGTGTTCAAGGGGATCTGGGAATGGTTTAGATTCACAATTTTGTCCAAAAAGTTTGAAATTTTCAAATTAAAGACGTGTAGACAGGACAACGTCTGTCGGGTCCGCTAGTGTATTATATTTATAATATGTATATGTTTATTGTTTACCCTGATATGTTGCTCAAAGTTTCACTTTGTCCGTCACAAGCCACGAGCCAAAGCAGGTAAAGTAGTAAATGGGTGAATGTCATGGGACTGTTGAAGTACAAATTAAAATAAAACACGAACGAAAATACGTCGTGTTGACTTTTTGACTTATTAGCAGTGTTAAGTAACTATATTATATATTTTTTTTGTTGAGTTTCTAAGGTTATTTTTGACGATTATTGCCTAACTAGCGGCTAGCCCTCGCTTCGCTCGGGTTCGCCTCTAGACAAACAATAACAAATCTATCCCACAGGAACAACTCTTTAATTTTCCAGGATGAAAAGTATCTAAAATGTTGACCAGGAATATAATGTACCACCATGCAAACTTCATTTAAATCGGGTGAACAGTTTCGGAGATTAGCCCGTACAAACAGACAGAGAAACAAAAAAAAAGAAAAAAAAAGGATTTGTTCTATTTCTCTTCTTACATCCCCCTGACTCTGTTTTTAGCATATTTTTTCTATGTACAGTCATTCGACCTCTACAAATTTATTATATGTATACATAGACTGTATATTGTTTATTGTTTACAATAACTATAGGTATATTAAGGTAGAACTCTAGATAGTTAATTTCACAACATGCGAAAGGGCTCCATTTATCTGTCTTGACTCTTGCTACAATTATTTGATTTTTATTTGCGCTCTCAGTTATTTATTATATCGAATAAAGTATTGATCACTTTTTGCGTGCATACTTGGCTTTCTAGTCACGATGAAGCAGCCAATGACCTGTTATTACTTAATTTTGGAAAACTCATTGTCGTTCGAAGGACGTAAGTTCCGTGTCCCCGTTATTAAATTATAGACAGGATACTTCGTATCCGGAGCGAACGTTGGCGTTTTAACTGCTTACAAAATATAGTCTTATTGTTTGAGTCAGTTTGTTAAATAAAAAAGATTTCCAAGCATAGATCATAATAGAAGTTTACATGATATTATAGACAAGGAAAAAACTAATATGACTATATAGTAGTACTAATAAATTTACGTATGTTACGAAGGTATTGTATTCAGCCCTTTTTAGCGTCGCACTGCTGAGCACGGGCCTCCCTTCATTACGAGGGGGATTAGGATATAGTCCACCACGCTAGCCAATTGCGGGTTGGCGGACTACACATGTCTTTCGGAAACTTACTAAGTTCTCTCAGACATGCAGGTTTCGTTACGATGTTTTCCTTCACCGTAAGGCAAGTGATAATTATCTCGGAAACGGATTCGTACATGAAAATATCAGAGGTGCAAGACCTGGGATTTGAACCTGCATCACTCGGTTTCCCAAGTGAGCGCGTTACCATTGGGCTACCACTGCCACAAAATACGAAGTACGAGTACGTACGAGTTACGAAGGTACTAAAATATATTTACATTACGTACGCGTATCAGTGAGCAAAATAAAATCATACTTGTTTTTTATTTTTGTGCCATAATTACTAATATGACATTGGCACTGTTTTCCTCAATGTAAAGATGTTAAGGTGTATCCTTTTTATTGTTTTCTTTAGCTTACAATTAGCAGCAATGAGCAGGTGAATTAGTGAGCGTATAATACTCCAAGTTCAATTAATTATTAATGGTTTTCGAATCCTTGCTTCTTCTACACCCGTGTGTAGCCGACCGTTAGAATTCGTGACATGACATAAATATGTATGTATATTTCTGTACTGTATATCGTCTGTCGATAATAAATAGCGAATTATTTACATAAAAACTTAAAGAATTAATACTTTCTTAGATTTACGCGAATGTTTGACATTTTTAAATAAAACTATAAAAATATATATATATATATATATATATATATATATATATATATATATATATATATATATATATATAAAAATGTTTAAAGTAAAAAATATTGTAATGTAATTTGTGCAATTTTAATTTTGTTAATTGTGGGTAGGCTGTCTGTAACAACTATACCTTCAAGACATGTAACACCTCAGTCTCTCCCGAGAAAATGGATCCTGTAAAGCATTCGAAACGTCGGGAACCAAAAATCTAAATAAATCCGCGAATAATCCGAAAAGATAGTTTTATTTAAGAACTTAAAGAATTATTAGTTATTTAACTAATAAATGATTAAATTGTCTTTTTAATTATTGATAATATTATTATAGTGTATTTTTTTAATTATGTTTATGACTTCATTCAGAATATTATTGGTTTTGTATTTTAATTATTATTCTTCACTACCTAGTACTTATTATTCCATTTTAATCTCACCTTCTTCAAGTAAACTAAGCCAAGACCGCGAGATTAGTAATTTTTCACTAGAATATTAACGACGTAGTGCATAATTACTTCTTATTATATTGTTTCCGTATCATAAAGTTGAATGATTAGAGTTTTTTCTCAGTGTAGTGATGCTCTTGTTATACAAATTATAGCTGTTTTGTTTATGCATGAATACTTAAGTATTTTAAAAATTTGTTTATAATGAAACTAATAAATCTTATTATAAAAATAATAAAGATTAAGTATTGAGCCCTTTTTAATGTTATTTCTACTGCTGCAGCTGGGCAAGATGGTGTTCAATGTCGATAGAATCAGGCCATAGTCCATACAGTACGCAAAAATAATAAACAACATTTCGTGTATCGTCATGAACAAACATTTATGAAGCCTTATTAAGTTATATGCATGTACATAACATATGAAGTCTAAAAGAAAACAGGAAGTTTTGATTGAATATTACAATCTATTCGCGACATGCACTATTCGCGTTATGCATTTATTCTACGATTTCATAAGTTCACGTTGTATGGAAGTCAAAAATTAAATCGGTCTTGTATTGATCAATACTAAAATCCTACTGCTTTCAAAACATTGGATACGATTACTGTTGCAAAACAATTGTTACGTTTTATTTCGCGTGTGATATTTTCAATGTTTTATTACGGGTTTGTAACTTGTTGATCAACGTTTTTTTGCACTGTCTGTTAGTAGTGGTTCGTTGTTATGTTCATATTTTTGTTAATTATTTTATGCATCTAATGCATGTTTTCTTATGAAATCAACTGCCTCGGCGGTGTAGTGGCTAGCAAGTACGGCTGCACACTCGGAGGTCCTGGGTTCGAGTCCCGGGTCGGGCCATGTTTAGTTATTAGTCTTTCTGTATAGTAAGTCTCAGTAACAGCCCGGAGTTGGGAAGTTGGCAGTGTTTCACCCCTGTGCCTCGGAGAGCACGTAAAGTCGTCGGTCCTGCGCCTTAACTCTCACCGGTCGTGTCGAGTAGTCGTCCCACCGGAGTATGAGAGTGACAGGAATAGAGAATATACTTGTGTCTGCGCGTACACTTGTGCACTATAATATCTCCTGCGAAGTTGGCTAGTCTCAATGAGATTGGCCGCCGTGGCCGGAATCGGCTAGGAGAACATCATTTATGAAATTCGTATTGCCAGATAATAATATGTAATAGTTAACAGAGTTTGGCACGTGTTTTGAAATAAATTATTTTTGTTCGGTATTCAAAACTGTTCATGTACCAAACTTCTTACTTCCTAGCCAGCTTTATTTTTGTCATGTTTTCGTAAATTTCAAACGTTCCTATAGCATTTAGAAATATCTCACTTAAGTTTTCCGTAAGCGTTATTGTATCATTCAATAATTGAAACTATACAAACAGTCACACTAGTTTAATTGAAATACAAAAAGATATTGATTCTTAGTTAGAGTAGAGGTTGTTTTAGTCAATGAAGTAGAAATATTTGTGAATGAGTCATATGTTTCCATTTCGTGTTTATTGCGCGATACAAAAATGCGAAGTTGATACGATAGTTATTAGATATCGAATGGAGGCCGGTGTAGGCGCGGAAACCAGTCCTCAAGAGCAAGGTCAGATCTCTAGAGCTCGAGAAGACTGAGCCGGCTTTATCGCCCTCCTAACACTGTTTGCTCAACTATTCTGTATTGGTTATTTTATTGATTCGAAAAATTCTTAACTTCTTTACAAACGTTTATTACTTATGTTCTACCGTTTAATTAAAATGCATGGACTTAAATTTTCCATATACCTACCTAATCAAACCTAAAATGTATATATTAAACAGCTGTTGATGTAGGAATAATTAGGTTTTGCTATCTTTAACAAAATCTATTAGTAAAAATGTTAATCATGATATTTATAATTAATATACCTACCATAATTTTGTTCTTGCACCAATACAGATTACGCTCCAGATAGCAATGTCGTTAGGGCGTAAAATGTAATATTTTTTTTATCGAAGCATGACATTATAAGATTAAGTTTTTATATCATGTTAGTGACACTTTTAAATCGTGTTATTAATCATTATTAATGGTATTTATTGCATAAATAATTGTTATTGAATATTCATTTAATGAAACCAACACAGGTGACTCGTTACGTTCATTGTATTCTTATAAGCTTGGTCAACTCACAGTATTGTTTGATGTCGTATTTACTTATATTATTATATCACATTATCACTAAAGTAAATAATATATATGAACTATTAAATTGTTATTTTAATAGTTCACATGTAAGTATTATATTATTGACGTAAACATTTTATTTTCACGTAGATTATAATTTTTTTAAGTATTTACTATGGGACGAGGGCTATTTTAATCAGGAAATATTTAAGAAAATCATGCAGGCCAACATTGATGACCATATGATTTTTCTATACAAACGGTAAGAATAAAGAACAAATTTTTACGTTGGTTTCTGAATAGACCCTGAAATAGAAAAAAAAAAACTTAGAACTAAACATTTGAATATATAATTATTATATCTTATTTAGGGCGTTTAGGTCAGCGTAGTGTAGGACGCCCTGCAGCACGATGGACAGATGACCTAAGAAAGGTGGCGGGCAGTGGATAGATGCGGGCTGCCCAGGACCGGGATGGTTGGCGCTCATTGGGGGAGGCCTTTGTTCAGCAGTGGACGGTGATAGACTGATTGATTGATGGATATCGTGTTGTATGTTTTATAGTAGGATAGTATTTAGGATAGTATTTAGTAAATAATAATATTTTTATTGATAACACTAAAGCTACTAAAAAAATAAAGAAAATCTGTTGATAAATAGAGGAGAAAAAGTTAATGAACTGCTTTGTCTTTGCCTATTTTTTATCATGCTGTATACATTGTGATATCCATAATAAGTAAAAACCACTATAACAAACATACAAAGAGGTTTTTATGCAAAGTGCTATCCGATATACATACATAATGATGTTCTCCTACTCTGGCCACGGCGGTCAATCTCATTGAGATTAGCCAACTGCGCAGGAGATATTATAGTGCACAAGTGTACGCGCAGACACAACGTGCACTCTCTATTCCTGTCACTCTCATACTCCGGTGGGACGACTGCTCGACACGACCGGTGAGAGTTAAGGCGCAGGACCGACGGCTTTACGTGCTCTTCGAGGCACGGGGCTGAAACACCGTCAACTTCCCAATTCCGGGCTGTTACTGAGACTTACTATACAGAAAGACTCAATAACTAAACTTGGCCCGACCCGGGACTCGTACCCAGGACCTCCGAGTGTGCAGCCGTACATGCTAGCCACTACACCACCGAGGCAGTTAAATAATATACCTACTATATCATACTAGTGTTCTCATAATACATAATATACCTACTATATCATACTAGTGTTCTCGCTCGACGCACATTACATAGCCTATTCAAATAAATATTGATTTACGACCACAGTTAATGAATGACCTACATATGTTTTGATCGTTAGGACTACGACAGATATTTGCATATCTTCTTTGTTGTTAAATTTCTATCCTTAATTTACCTTTGTTTTGATGATGCTGGGGATGCCTATCACGGGGTGATTCCCTGCCGGCTGTCAACTGGCAGGGTACTGTGAGACTCCTATTCACAAAACCCATATTGATTTATACCACAAGGAGTCTGTCTCTCGAGATACGATTAGAAGGGATTATTCATAGTATTTCTACATTCTTAATAAAATTAAAATAAATCTAGTATATCACAGAATTAGTGTATAATGAATTTAGGAGGAAAGCAACCTCTTTCCTTTCTCAGTATACTACATGCTTTGTTTTTGTGAAGTTAACGTGTAAAAATGTAATAGACAAACCTAATTCTTTTCACATTTACAGTATTAAGTACGTTCTTTAAATCATACATAATATTTTGTTTTCAAATCTATACTAATATTATAAAGAGGTAAAATTTGTGAACTGTGAGTTTGTGACGTTGTAGTGGGTAATCTCTGGATCTAATGAACCGATTTAGATGAAATTTGGTAAGAAGATAGTTTGAGACCCTGGGAAGAACATAGGATTCTTTTTATCTCGAAAATCATTTTTAAGGGGGAGAAAAATGGTATGAAAGTTTGTATGGGGAATCAACCTAGGGACGAACCCAAGCGAAGCGAGGGTGAGTAGCTAGTTAATTAATATTCATTTAGTAGTTAGGATCTGACGCAGTATCATTTTGTTAGGCGGTATCGATTTAACGGAAACGTTGGCACTTACACTTGTCTAGCCATGGTTGCTATATTAAAACATATTTACCTTAATAATGTCTTTACGTTATTATTTACACGAAAATGACAAAGAAGATCATATTTACGCATATATATAATGCACGTCAGTTTGTTATAGTTTTTCTTACGACTAAATGAAGATCAGTATTTGCGTCGGTTTGCTCTTCACCTTGGAAGTAACGTGGAACACCGCTGTGACTCATCTCGCTCAGTTAAGACTGCCTTTAAGAATTACGTGTTAGATTTGCCTCGTTCAGTTTATGCAATATTATTTATTCAAAAATGTTTTATTCCCTTGTCAGTATCATTGTAAATTATTTAGAAAATATGTTGCTGTTAAGTTTTTGTTTAGATAGTTAATGGAATCAAGAAAGGTATAGCAGTAAGTCTAACTATCACACTAATATTATAAATTCTATTTTGGATGTGCATGTGTTTGTTACTTCTTCACGTTGTAATGGATTTTGCTGAGTTCAACATTTAGAACGGAGACAGACGACAGTTTATAATATTACATACTACAAGTTTTTATCAACGACCCAGTCACGCGAGTGATGCCGAGGGCAATATCTAGTTTATTTTCACTTTCATATACATATTATGTCACAGATTAAAAATACTATATATTATATTGAAATATATAATACTAGCATTGCCCGCGGCTCTGTACGCTTTCAGATGACCAAAAACCAAATTCTTAGATTTTACATATTAGTATAATCTTACAATGCAGTTTTTGTATTTTTACTCTGAAATGAGATATTTTCCCGCGGTAAAAAGTATCCTATATGTTGACCCTGCTAACCAGCTATCACCATACCAAATTTTATCAAAATCCCTCCAGTGGTTTTTCTGTGATGCGGTAACAGACAGAGAAAAATTCTAAAAACTATAGATTCGGCCTCTGTATCGATAATAATGTCTATTTCAATAAGATTTTCCAAAAAATATTTAATGCACAGATTCGACTTAGTTAGAATTTTATTATATGTATAGATTGAAAATAAATCTTCCAGTAGGTGAAGTAACTTCCGATGTGAGTAATCATGTGTTTACATTGTTCTTAATTAAGAATTCTTTGTGAATCGCACAATATACCTGTGAATATTTATGAGTTATATGAATTCCATTTCAAAGAGTGACTTGAGTGATTCTAGAGAGACCATTAGGAACAGACAGTGTTAATTCTGTCTCACATGAGCTACTACTTTTCTCACTGACTCTCCTTGCCTGGTATCTATGTTTTTACTTTACTTTTTTATTTCAAAAATAAATTCAATTCTTTTGTATTTATTTTTGTATATAATACGGGATATCCTATCTAAATTTGTCAAATCTGTAAATGGTCCATGGTAGTCCCATGGTGTACCTACTTTTTTTTGCATAAAGTATAAAGTAATTACTAAATTTCATCCGCAGCATAAGTTCAGATTTTCACTGTTTATACTGTGAAGAGGTTACCAATACGCTAACTAACCTATTAATAAAACGTTTACAAGATCAATGTGAAGTATAGTCTGTACACTGCAAAATAGATTGGCACTGGATGCATTAGGTAACTAGGAAAGTTCACAAATTTTCTATTCATAGTTTCTGTATTTACTTTTTGTTTCTTCAATATATATATATATATATATATATATATATATATATATATATATATATATATATATATATATATATATATATATATATTTATTATTTCCTCTACGACCGCGGACACGCCGGCGTTACATAATTTCATAGAAATTTACCTGGAGGTGTTAAAAATATGCTGCTCTTGTGAAATATCACAAGGACTACCTATTAGATAGTAGTGACAGATTAATAAATACTTTACATTTCTTGCTTTCAGACCACAAAAACACTACGTAATAAGAATCTAAACAAAATGTACCTAATTTATGTGAAAAATATTTTTAACTAATTCTTTAAACATTATTTATTATAGGTAATCTACTATTAAATCTACCGTTCATGATATCTAATATTAGTGTATCATATTTATATTCATTCGATCAAGTGTAAGCTATACATATATGTAGTTTCGTTCCTCATATCTCACCACATGGTTAGGTGCCCGCATGACATGTTAAATACCCTGGTCGCTCTGCGTGGCCTGTTCCATCGACACGGGATGATTAATATCCGCTAGGAGAAGGTCGCGGGCGGGGCAGTGACGTCATCTCCGCAATCGGTTTACTTCCGCTCGTGCCGTACGTGGATCGACTGGCGACTACTATTACAAATTCTAAACAGGTTTTTTAAATTACATACAGAATCTTAAACTCATGGAAAACAGTGATCTTACTAAAATCTCGCCATGTATTAAAATTTCTTAAATAATATATTTGTTCTACGCTATTATATTGTTTGGCAATCCCTGAATGGTAGTCGTGAGGCATTTGTTAGACGGCGCAGCATTGTTGACTCGCTGAAGTCCAATTAAAAGGGTTAAAAGAAAGAAATTTACGTATAAAAGATTTATTTATGTCTTTGAATGGCTTTAATTGCATATTATTTTAACTTTTAAATATTCAAGTTATAGTTTAATATTAACGCTGATATTATATTATGTTAGATATATTACATCTGAAATTAGATACAGTGGAATTGGGTCGAGTTTTACATTAATGGCTTACCGACCTTGTGTTACCGATATGTTGATAATATATTATACAATAAAGAATAAAACAATACAATTGTGCCGTGTTCCATTTATCCAGCGTATTTTGTTAGCTGACGTGGGCTTTTGTATCATTCCATTGACATAACCATGCGATTCTTATCTGCGTTTAAGGACATCCTTTGTAGTTATTGATGGACATCAATCTACTCCATTTTACGCTCACTCTGGAGTGCCTCAAGGGTCTATTCTGGGTCCTATCTTTTTCAATATATTTATTAATAATATAGCCTCAATTTTTAAATATTCCAAAGTTTTTATGTATGCAGATGATTTAAAACTAATACGTAGAATCAAAACGCATGATGATGTTACACTTCTGCAAAAAGATCTTGATCAGCTGAGTGACTGGTGCAATACCCATAAAATGCATTTGAATGCAAAAAAATGTCACCATATTCAGTTCACTCGTAAAACGAAAAAGATAAATAGCGAATACAAAATATTAAATGTGACTATCGGTAAAGTGGACGTCATCCGGGATCTGGGAGTGCTGTTGGATTCTAAACTGCAATTTACTGCCAACATTCAGCACATCACTAAAGCCGCTCTCAAATCCCTAGGATTTGTCCTTAGGTATGCAAAAGAATTTAATAATGTCTCAACAATCATAACGCTATACAACTGTTTCGTCAGAAGTAAATTAGAGTATTGTAGCGTAGTCTGGACTCCACGATACAATATACACATAGACAGGATTGAGCGAATACAAAAAAAAATGATAAAATATTTAGCATATCGTTTTGGAGTTCCACGAACGTATTCAGGATATGAGAATAAGTTAAAATATTTCCAATTGTTGTCACTACATTCGCGTCGTAATGTACTAGATATGTTATTCTTCTACAAATTATTAAATAACCTAATAGATTGTCCAAAGTTGCTTTCCTCAGTAAACTTTAATGTACCCTTAAGAATTGCGAGAAAACGATGTCCTTTATTTCACACTAAAAAACATAAAACTAACTTAGGAAAAAATGCGCCACTAAATAGATTATCTAGAGCTTACCATGACCTGTGCTTGAAAATTGATGACTTAGACATCTTGCATGACAGCCTCAAGAGTTTTAAAACTAAAATAATACAGTTTTATAATAAATGAACATAATCTTATGACTCTATGTAACTTTTATCAATTATTATTAATTTGTACTATTTTTTTTATATTATTTCAAGTATTTAGACCTAATCTGAACGTGACATTGCAACTGTTATTATTATTACTTTTATTATGAATTATTAATTGTTTAAAATATCTGTATCTTATCTATTGTATGTGTGTATTGTGTATTATCTATTGTATGTGACATTTTATTTGGAAATTTATAATTATAACTGTTTTTTATTTTTTTTAATAATTTAAGTTTGGAATTTTAATCCATATGATCACTTAAAACCTTAATTAATAATATTATAATTATCATGCTGTATTTACCTGTAATTAAAAGTGCAATTAACATGTTAAGTTTAGTGCCAAGATTATATGTGTTAACCATTGTAACTTTTGTTGGTAAGTCAATAAATAAATAAATAAATAATGAGATCGGTGCATTCGTAGCTGATGCTGATGCGAGAGCATTCATTGTATCAGATGACTAACGAGCGCGTCGAGCGACGTCACCCGTGCCTGCTCATTTCATAAGAGCTTTATATTAAGCACATTTAAAAAAAAAACGTGACGCCAAATATTGTTACATACAACGCTTAGAATATTTTAAATTTTTAATCGTGCTGAACGTCAAACTATATTTTTTACAAACTTTGCATATTGCAATGATTTTCAAAACGTACTGTGGGTATACGAGTATATTAACTACTTGTATGTATTGTACTAGGAAGTAATTACTTAGGAAAAATATTGTAGAACTAATTTGGATTAAACCTGAAAAAAAGTATACATATTATAATTATGTATACTTTATTTATGTAAAGTAGGCAGTGATAAAAAGTATGTTGGAATTGACGATATAAATTTCACACCTGGCTTGCTTTAGAGCAGATGTTCGTATTTCATTATTTTTTTTTTTATCATCTATCCAACTCCATACTCATGTTACAATAATGCAATAAATGCAGTGTCGTTCTGACCCCATTTTAGCGACAATGCGTAAAATTCTGGTTGAACTGTACGAAAGAATATTTCTCTACTTGGCTTTCTTCCATCAAGAAACGGGCACAGTTAAAACATAGGTACACCTAATGGCATGAGTTACGTGCTTAACACATTTTGCATGAGCCTGCACTATATTTTGTCGATAGAAAATTAAATTGCAAATCAAAGGCTAGCTATATTTATTTACAAATAAATTTACACTTAGAAATGTTAGGTACGTCCACTCTTAAGCATAGAAGCCGACGTCGCGTCTCAAAATGGGGATAGCACGCCTGACCTATATCACAATTCAACGGAATGTCCGGGACACCGCCAACTCGCTCACTCTATTGCTTCAAGGACTTTTTTACTTCAATAAAGAGAGAATGCACTCTGTTTAAAATGAAATGTTACAAATTTCCATCACAGACTTTCATTCTCGCCGGCGCGGCGGCGTAAGAGGTAATTTTCCGTTGTCCCTGAAAGGAGCTGTTAAAGCCGTTTAAAACCAGCGTCACTACAATTTATGTTAGTGTAAGCGACCCGTAAACGAAGGATTTACTCCTTAATTAAATCGTATTTTCGAGCTTTTAGTCTTTAACAGTGCGCATTAAAATTTTAAGCGTTTAGCTATAACTTTTTAACAAGTCTATGTGTCATATTTTGTTTTTGTACAAAGTTTCATTGTTTAGTGATATTTAATTACTAATTTTTTAGGGTTCGGTAGTCAACAAGGAACCCTTAAAGTTTCACCATGTCCGTCCGTCTGTCCGCAGTTAAGGCTTAAAATTTTTTTAGGGTAGGTACCTCTTCTACACGTGAAGTGGGGATATTTTTTTTTCTTCATATCAACCCCATGGCGTGGGGTATCGTTAGATAAGTCTTTCAAAAACATGCCGGGTAAACGTACAAATTCCATTGAAAATTACTTAAATAACGTTGTTAGTTTTGTAAAACAAGTATTAAATATGTATATGAACCAGGTAAAAATTTACAAAAATAAAATCAGAACATCCTTAATAACAATAATTATTCCTAAATTAATAACTATTTAATCAGAAGGTCGACTTTCTTAACCTTTTTAACTTGATTTTCTTATGTTTATAACTAAGGTACATACCTATGCTAAATAACATATATACGCACAAATTCTTAATCTTAATTATTTATTTTCAGACTAATAAATCTCGAATTATCTGTTATTGTATATTTTTACAAGATATAGATTAGATAGTTTTGTATACGCAAATAGTACCTATCGATATAATGACATTGAATGGGATAGACGACAAATAAAATAACAAAATATGTTTATTCATATACCCACTAAGTACCTACTTGATATATTAATTCTTACACGTTTTCTTTTTTTATTGACATCAGTTACTACATATATAAGCAGTATGGAATTTGTAATTCAATTAGATATCGTCGATTCGTCGTCGATACTGCTGTTTGGTTGTTGTTCTCAAAATTCTGTCAATAATAATAATTAAGCATTATTTTAAGTATACCATCTAAAAATATTTATTATCTTTTACAAATATTTTTTGTGAAAGACCATCTTAAATAGGGTCGGATGACTAGATTGCCGTTTATAAGCTTTGTGAGTAAAATCTGTAAATATGTCGCGTAAAAATATTTCTTTTTATTGGCGTTAAATATAGAATAGGTGTAGAAACATGAAAGAAATATTTCATTCAATTTTTTTTCATCGTTTTCGCTAGCCTTCGCTGCTGTTAAAGTATTGTATTAACTTGACCTAAAAACTTCCTAGGGTTAGCGGTAAAGCCCTACTCGAGCTCGAACTGTTACCAACGAAAACGTAAATGATTATGACAAGCCAAACCAAGTATTGGAAAAGTCTCCTGATTAATTTGCTTGAAATTAAGTTATATCTTTAGAAGACGGTTGATGCTTATTTATCTTTAAATTAAGAATAGGTAGTGAATACATGATAAATAATATAAGAAGTAGTTTTGTACCCCGGTTTGATTCAATTAAATTATAGATACTAATTCCCTGATGTTAGCATACACGTTCAATTCACGACCTCGCTCTCAAAACACTTGCTAAACATTACCATATATGACGTAAGTGAAAAATATGCAAAAACCTTGAAATATTTCTATTCTGTACATATTAATAAATATAAAACTTAATCATTGAGGTTTACAAAATATTTTTTGTAAAATTTTTTTTTCTTCTAGGAACTTTGTTTTACTTAGATAATTAGTATCACTATTAAGTTCCTAACTGATACTTTCAATAGATCAACCAAACCTAATACAGCCTAGTAAGGTAAAATTTTAATTATATATTTTTATAATAATATTGGTAAACGCTGTGTGATGAAAGGCTCTGACAAAAGTAACGAAACGTGTATTTAATTTTTATCCCAAAGAGGGGAAGATTCGAGAAGTTTCAAATTACAAAAAGGAGTCGGTGCTAGTTACTAAAATAACGTAGTATCTCTTATAAATAATAAAGTAATAGTTGAAAAAAATAAAACCATTTAAAAAAAATATAATTCATGCCTAACATTTAAATATATACCTAACATATAATATTGCTGTTAGCAATCAAAATATCAATTGGGAGCTTCATGCATGTAGCCATTTATTTATTTGTTTTATTTCACAACTAGCATTGCTCGCGGCTCCGCCCGCGTTCAGATGACCAAAAACCTAATACTTAGGTTTTACGTACAAATAAATATACTCTTACAACGTAGTTTTCGTATTTTTTTTCAGAAATGAGACATTTTACCGCGGTAAAAAGTATCCTATATGTTGACCGGGATAACCAGCTATCCAGTGGTTTTTCCGTGATGCGGTAACAGACAGACAGACAAAAATTCTAAAAACTATAGATTAGCCCTCTGTATTGATAATAATGTCTATTTCAATAAGATTTTCCAAAAAATATTCAATGTACAGATTCGGCTTAGTTACGATTTTATTATACGAGTATGTATAGATAATATTATGATGTCCGTATAATCACGGTAATGTTATGCATAACTGTGGTATAATACTGCGGTCACTTAAAAATCCATACGGTATAAATATTGGTTACTGCGAATTGTACAAACTACCGACTGGTATTGTGTGCACATTTTGATACTTTTCAGTTCTCAGTTTATACCTACAGTGGCCTGGATTTCGTCCTAAAATTTCGTGCTCACGTAAACTTCTATCTGCAATTTGCATAGGCAAAAAATTGAGCAAACTTTTTGCTAATGCAACATCTCACGTCACCCATTTGTTTACACCATGGATTATGTATACATAATATGCATGTACGTACGTATATACACAATATTTATATTTTATTGGTGTAAAATGAATCATTTTGAGTTTTGTATGAAATTAATATATTTTTACAATTTAAAGTATAATATAAGGCTTTTAAATGAAAAAACAATGTCACAAATATTTATTTTAATATTAACCTAGAAGAGTCCAAACGTACTATGTTGCCACGTCCTCGACTCTAGTTGTGCTCGCGGTCGTTTGTGGCCGGCTAAGACCAGCGACTTTATTATATTTTTAAATTTTGCATCAAATTATTTTGTATCGACGTCGAATTTTGTTTGTAAGGCCGTACGTAACTGAAAATTGGGTAAACAATTTGGAGTAGATAGGTTCTCAATAATTATCTAATTTAATACCATAATTTGTATCATAGTATAATAATAGTACAATGACATGGTATCACTATATGCACAATCATAATTTTATTGTACTTACGAATTTATAATAAAAATATGGGACTTTTAGCGTCCCCTTCGTGGTCTCGCGATCAAATTGAACCATATGCTGTTTCCATAACCAGATCGCGCTCCTTTTTGGAAGTTGGCAAAAGAAATGAAATGAAAATTAACTTTATTCAATTATTATTAACTTATACAAGCACTTGAAACTTCAATTAATTTAAAAATGCCACCGGCTTGCAAGGCAGTTCTTGTGAGAAGTGCCGACAAGAAATTGAACAGTTGCTCTTTTAAAAACCGAGTAGTAGTATTAGTGTTTAATACAACAATTATAGCTATCCCGCATAAAATAATAAAACAATATAAACCGTTCGTGGCAGTCGCCTTGTGCGCGTCGGAGTAAATACCTGTACTTACATATTATGTATGTATAAGACTCCGGATCAGGGTAAAAACATAATGACCTTTTTTTTTAACTTTATACATAATAATTAATAGGGTCAACGGGCAATAAATAATAATAATAACAACTCAACGCGAGGGGGATCAATCTGCCATAATCAACCACGCTGGCCAAATGCTTGTTGGTAAACTTTGCACGTCTTTAGAAAATAAGTTAGGTTCTCCTTCTCTCGGAATTTTACTTTACCCTATTAGCGAGTGGTGATTATGTTGAAAATAATTGATTCATGCATATGTCCGAAAGTGCGAGACCGTTCCTATTTTTCAGACGAGAATGATACCAATGGGTTAGCTGCTGTTGTGGATTCTAAGTATTAAGTGTGGTGAATAGACTTTATTTGAGAAGTACCAATATTTTGAAAAAGGTATACAAGGTAGTAGCAGAAAAGGATTTATATTTCTTTTGTGCATCTTTTTATTAATGAATTGAATAATAATAATACTCTGTTAAGTAGGTTGATGCACGGAATTGTTGCGCAATGAACTCCTTTTATATGAACGAAAATTACTTTGTGCTCTTTTTCTTTACTGTTTTATTATGTGTAATGAATATCAATATGAAATCTAACACACACGTATAATATACATTGTACATGGGTCACATATTTAGGATACTCCTTAGGATAGTGATAATTCGAAACACTACATCGCCTCGGTTGTAGACAAATGAAATCCTTAACAAATTAAAGCGTGAGTATTAACGAATTCAGAATTCTTTTTGTAATAGATTAGAAAATTACTCACGTGCAATATTAAAGTGCGAAACTGGCTTTTGCGTACTAAGGGTTGCCTTCTATTTACATTGTATTGTGTTAAAGGTTTTAACTTAGATACGTAATTAGAGATGGAGAATGGATATTAATCTCCTTTGTATCGACAGCAAAAGTAAGTTTGTATTTGGTAGTATTTTTCGATGATTCATATCTCAAAAAGTAACTAGATATTTTCACCAAAATATTTTTTGTTGAAAGTAAATATTTGGGTTGTTGTATTATTGCTCTGTTTTTTCAGAATTTTTACTCGATACTTTAAAATTAATTGGGGGGATATAGTAGTAGGTATATGCAATCTCACAAAATTTTAGACCTAGCCGAAATCTCGCGAGTACAAAAATTGTACGCTATTTTCGTAAAATATGGACAAGATCAACGAGATGGCATTTCCTAGTAGCAGGACACAATATAACAATTACATATGTATAGGTATTGCTGTCCTTTATTTTGTATATTTCGTAATTTTAATTGACTTTCCATAGCTTTATAGTACCTATCATTTACTAAACAAAGTCTGTCAGTTCAACGGCTGAGACATACGGACAGAAGCACATGACGAGATTGTAAGGATTCAATTTTTCATTTTCAAAATATTTCAGATAGTGACATCTACAAAATCACGTAGCTACGTGACATCTAATAAACATATACTTCTAAACCAATTATTCGCTAAATATACTGCAACATGCATTTTCAGAAATAAATTATACGTATTTTATGGTATAAATATCTATCATAGGAACTAATATAATAAGCTTACTACTAATATTTTAAAAATAACTTGTCGAACAGACCTAATAGAATCGAACTCGCTGACATTTGACTTAAAGGTCGACGTCGTAATTGGAAATTGAGTGATGCTCTGTGGAGTGACGGCATGGAGACTGATATAGATCGTAGTAAAGGTAAGCTTTATAGGCCCCCGGGCAAGCACTTTGCTCTTCGCTGTCATAAAAATAAAAAGATTGTTTAAATGGCAACACGGGAAAGTTCACCTGCTAATAGGTACACGTGTCGCGTTCGTAACCTTTACATAGTGTATTTATATAGGAGTATGTTATATATTTTGTATTGTACATGTAGCTGTATGTGTTTATGATTACCTTATGTGAATGTCAAGTAAACATTTTTTAAATTAGTATTACTTTTTGCTTTGCCATAGCCTTATTTAAAGCTGGCACTCTTCCAGCTTGGCCTTTAGAAGAACGCTATAGGCAAAAGCACTTCATCAACTTTGACGAGACCTCTTTGACACCATAATCAGCAAATAGCTAAGTTATTTAGCTTGCTTCGTCGTTCACAAAACAAGTGTAATTTAACTATGCTTGTGAACTTTGCTAGTATTCTCTCTTATCGTTGACAAGATCTCATACAAGATTACAATTAATTAGATTTACAGACAAACCCTCAATTTTTGTGAATAATAGAAATCAACTTGTCTGAAATAGCCATTTAATGATTTTTTGAAAGTTAAGTACTAGATACCTACAGCATTTTTTACATAGAGCGGTGTATCGAATTTTTTCTAAGACTAGTCTCTTGTATGCTAGTTTAAGGATCTCATTTCAAGCGTGAATACCTTCAGTTTTGTCTCTGAAATGGAATATGAGGAACTTCTTTTAGCCTTTGATGCTTATAAGCGGTTGCTTTTAAACCAACCATCTCTTGAAGTAGCATTTTAGAAGAACAACACAAAGTTTCTTGGAAAAGTCTGACACAATCGAAATTTTTTAAAGATATAGGTATAGGTACATTTGAAATGCTTCAAAGTTATTCTTCTCATTACTATGCCAACAGTAAACTTAGTTATGTAATCGTATCGTTGGAATTCCATAGGTTAACTTATAAATTATTTTTTGCGGAGGACAGTGAACACTGTTTTTCTTATGTATGAGAATATTAACTTATTATAATGATAAAAAGTAGCCTCTTAAAAAAACTTGTAGGTATGATGCTACGTGAATGAATCATAATAATTATAATTCCGTATTTAATAAAATACAGGTAAGGTAAAAATGGGCATTATTATTATTTATTTATAAAAGAGAAACCTAGAGGGTCAAAATTTGTGTTAACTTCCTACCTATATATCCCTAATTTTTATGATGTATGACATATGAGTATTAGGTACCTTTCTCGAGAATTCGTGATATATACCTACTTCTTAATTTAAATCTATACATATAATAAAATTGTAACTAAGCCGAATCAGTACATTAAATATTTTTTGGAAAATCCTATTGAAATAAACATTATTATCGATACAGAGGCCGAATCTATAGTTTTTATACTATATACCGAATATATTTATATACCGAATCTATACTATATATACTCTGTTTATTTATTTATAATTAAATTAAGAGTTCATGAAAATATATAATATTATGAATTATAATAATAAATAAAACTACACATTTGAATGCCATATTTTAAGGTTCAAGTAATTGATGCATTTGTGTGGTATAAATGTTGGCGGAAGAGCATCATTTTGTATAGAAACGCAGCTGCCACTGGATTCAATGAATGTGGGCATTTAAAGTGCAACCCCCTTTAGAGATTGTGAGCACTCTGCTCTTAAAATTGTACCTTTTTCTTTCTCTACCTTTGGATTCTCACCTGGAATTTCGACTTTATAAAAAAATCTTTCTGAATTTTTAAAAAGCAATATTACCAAGTCACAAAGTCATCTGACGCTGGAATTGCAAATAAGATTATTTAAATAGAGGCACACAGGGACTTTGTTGAACATGAAATTCAAAGCAAATATATCTTGAGATTTCCGAACACGGTATTGCATTTGACTGTGATCCAATTCAATTTAACACGATTTCCTACATTCTAATACATATAAACGTTTTGCTGCCATTGGAGTAGCATTTCTTATAGATGCACTGTAGTTATTAGGTGGATAATATTTGTCCAGTAAAAGCGAGGCTTATTTTAAATTTTTATCGTGAACGCGCTTACGAACTATAATCTCGAAGGTAACGAACAAAATACGGCAAGGTCTCAACGACTACTTAGCACTAGTAACAAGCCTTGAGCGGAGAAGGCGATGGACTATTATAAAGGTTTATCTTATTTACAACGCTTCGCAAATATTTTATCATCAATTCATTTCATATAGCTTTCAAGTTATCATACATACGTTTCAGCTTTGTGAAGATGACACAGGTCTAGCGACTCTGGTATGACAAATATTTCGATTTAATAATTATAAATCGATATCCAATTTCCATTACATGAAAAATTCAATCAATTGGGCAAATGTTCTATTATGCAAAATCAATCACCTCATATTGATAGTGGAATGATATAATTGGTTTCTGTTCCGCAGTTCTTTAATAGTCTGCGATATAGTATTTATATACATAAGTTGAATTAAATTAATACGATCGTTAACTTCACTGAGGGTATCCAAAGTCTAGACTGCAGACAACCCAACACGGAAGACTTAGGCCAATGCACTTAGCGATTAAATATCGTCTGTGTTTTTATTATTCTTATTACTTCTACGTTTGAAACATTTTAATATATTTAATTTACTTATACATATTATAATATGAATGTTTTGATATAAGTATTTTTTTTTAATTTATTACTTCGTCGAACATTCAAATATGCTTTGTAAATATGGGAGTCAGCAGACATTTAATATTTCATACCGAGAGCAAAGCTTAAAAGTGAGGTCGGTGACCCGGCACCCCTACTTAAACATCCCGAGCCTGTCTCACCCTAGGTTTCTCGGATACATTCCATTTTATTGACCTTGCCTATCCCCTATATCAAACTAAACTTATCTCGTTTGTGTTACCTTATTCAATGCTAATGCTTTTAGAATTCGGAATTAGGCATACAAAATGTGCAATGTATATAGTTATATACATGGATACGTCTACAATTATTGTTCACTACGCTATAGGGTTGAATAATATTAACAACATTTTAGTTAAATGAACAAAGAATAGTAGTAGCAATAGTAATGTTTTAACACATAGTTTGTAAAAATAACTAGCCAACGGTTTTATGAAAGTCAGTTATTAGGTAATAATTTTCGTTACGTAAATTATATTTGCATACCTTCCAATTCCTATCAGTGAATTGGTCACGCATCACGCACTGTAGATTGAACTGACTTTAGAAAATCAAATGTTCAATTAAATAAATAATTATATTATTCGGGTATATTAAAATGTGTGTAAGTAAATTAAATATACAGTTTTTAATATGCTGGTAATATTAAAGTTCGAGAGTTTATTAAAATTGAGAACATGGAGATTTAAAATATGCGCAGTCAGGTTTAAGTGGGGTTGGCACTTGGAAAATTTATGTCTATTTAATTTTATTCTATGTCCTTTTAACTTTACACGCTAAAAGCGACATGACAGTGACGTAACATAGACTTCACTGGGGTAGATTTGTCGTGTTTAAAAAAAAGTTTATATATTTTTGTATTTTACCCTCCGTCGATTCACAAAATTGTCGGTTGACAGTGAATATTTATAAGATTCTGTTTGTTTGCTTTACTCGAAATTCTTTATAAATGTTGGTCTGTACATTTATCGTATCGTAATAAAATAAAAGAAAAGTTTTAAATTGACTCTAATTTAATCAGTTAAAGATTAAGGCCTATATATTTTTTTTACCAAATATGTAAGTATACATATAGACCAGTATGAACACATAAGAATTTATAATTCATTAAAACTGATTGTCGCCATAATTTTTACTGAAGTTTATATATAGACTATAATTTAATGAATATGTATAATTTAATAATACGTAGGTGATAATTAACATGAAGAATCATGGCAGCCACCAATTTTCATGGTACTTGTAGCTTAGTGGTAGCGAAAGTAAAAAAACTAGACGATTGCGACTTAGAGCTATGTTTCGCATTAACTATGAGCACATGCTAATGTTCATAAACGTGCCTATAATATTTATGTTAGAAAGTTCATATCTACGTATATAACTTTTCTTTTTAAAATATTTATTTTGCTTCCAAGTTACATATCGAATATTATTTAACTTCGTTCTGAAAGAAAAATAATTTGAACATAATTCAACCACAAAACTGAAGATTTAAGGCATCCTTCCTTTCTTTCGACTGAGATTATTTTTCACGCACATTGGTTATAAAAACAACTTATCATATAGAAATTCGTGGATTGAATCTCTAACGTTAGTTACATACGAGTACGTACTATGGATGCTTTTGGTTTAGTTAAATTTCGATTAAATCAAGAATAGGAATGATTTGTTTCGTACCTAATTTAAATTCAATGTATTTTTAGAAATGTTTGTACTGCTTTGAGCTTCAAATGTAATGTTTATGTAATAATATATTTCATAATATACGTAGAAGTAATTGCCAGGTGTAACGTTTTGTATTTAATACTACATTAAGCAGTCCCTAGTTGTAAGCTTCGATATTATCGTATCTGCGTTCGTTTCGCTTTTAATTTAATTTTAACAGATTACTAGTGATCCGATCTCGCTTCATTCCGATATTATGTAACTTTTTACAACAGGTTATCTATTAATGAAACTAATACATCTAATATATTTAAACGAGCAATTCTTGTATATATATATATATATATATATATATATATATATATATATATATATATATATATATATATATATATATATATATAGTACCTGGGCCACCGAGTTTCGTTCGGAGTTTTGGTTAAAAAATACAATTTTCTTTTAAAAAAAACTAAAACTCCGATAAATACAAAAAAAAACAAAAATAAATTATACCTTTGCATCCGACTGGGATTCGAACCCGGACATCTGTGATTGTTGATCTTGCACCTTAGCCGCTTGACCACGATGCTTATTCCTGAGCGTGCAAATTACCGACCATATTTTGCGTGGAATAGCAAAAGAAAACTGCATGAAAACTCGAAAACACGCGTTTTCTCAGACATAAGACTAGTCTAGATCGATTTATCGCCCCCGAAACCCTCTCTCTGTATACTAGATTACATGCAAATCGTTGGTTAGATAAAGTTGATTATTGAAAACACGAATAAAAGGACATTTTCTAAAAATACCTGGGCCACCGAGCTTCGCTCGGCGTTTTTGGTCAAAAGTACAATTTCCTTTAAAAAAAACTTGAATAAATAAAAAAAAAAAACAAAAATTATACCTTTGTATCCGGCCCGGGATTCGAACCCGGACTCTTATTCAATCTTGCGCCTTGGCCGCTTGACCATGATGCTTATATCCGAGCGTGCGAAATTATCGAACATAATATTTTGCGTGTAATAATGCAAAAGAAAACCGCATGAAAATTTGAAAACACGCATTTTCCCAGGCATATATATTGGAGCCGTTTCCGAGAAACGGATTTTATATATATATATATATATATATATATATATATATAATATATATATATATATATATATATATATATATATATATAATTTGTTGATAAATTGTTACTGCATAAATAAAAGGCAAAGGCAAATCGACAGATACACTTGCACTTGGTAATTTTAGTGAGTATAACAATGGTTGCCTAATTCATCATCCTAAATTTGCTGTTCTACGTTGTTGTCTATATCAAATCAGTTTTATTAAGTACTTTGCTTTCGCTTACACGGTTTACGAAAATCAGGTCAAGTGCCAATTGGACACGCGTACGAGGGCTTCATACCTAGAATAACATAGTTTTTTTTTAATTTGATATTGAAATGTGGTTTATACCTCAATAGCGAGTCTGTTTCGCACTTAAACAATTTCAATCATACTAAGTTTGACTCTTTATTTTTGTACCGTTTTTATGATAGAGCAAAAATGTTAATAATTCCAAATTTTACTTTTTTTGTCATTTATTACACTATCTGCAAAAGTAAACGTATTAGGTAACAATCAACCGGTCAACTAATATGACTTAAAACCTGTATTATAGCTCTTCTAATCCGTTCCGTTCTGACCCTCCGCTTAAGGAACCTTGTAAACGTGAAATAAGTAGGTATAATCGATTTATTTAACGAGAATCTAATATTCATTAATGACCAGCCAATGCCGTCGGTTTTTGTCTCAAGGATTAGTTAGTGATTTGTAAAGCGAAGACTAAAGAAGTATTTTAAAAATTTATCGTGGTATGAAAGTTTATATTAGAAGTATCATTTTTGAAGTTACTATCAAGTTGGCTCCTGACAAGTTGCTAATTAAAAGTACCATGAATACATCGCCAGTTTAAGTGTAAATAATAATCTAAAAACATTAACAAGTAAGAAAATGAAAGAATGTATCCAAAAATTTTATATTGTTTGTTTGGTGTTTGTTACAATATACGAAACCTCCAAAACCTCGACCTTATATAAAAATCGCTAAATTAATGAAAGAAATCTTGTAATAAAAACATTGCGTCAAACAGAATCGTTAAGTGTTACTGTAACCTTTCCGTTAGTGTCGCACGGTCTTCATGTAATAAGTACGCAAAGGTATAAATTATTTCTCGTGTATACAGCTCTGACATACAGCCCTTTTCTCATTATCAGCAACATAAATATTTAACGCCAGTTTGTCATTGTTTCAGGGAGGTTACCCGGCCAAATTAAAGAAGGTGTTAATAGTGACGGCTCCATTGTGGTTTAAGGCGCCATTCCGAATTTTACGCTTGTTTGTGCGGGAAAAATTACGTGAGCGCGTGCATACAGTAAGCGCCCCACAGCTCGGAGTACATATTCCACGTGCTAGCTTGCCTCGGCAGCTTGGTGGGCAGCTGGAACCAGACCACGCTGCGTGGTAAGTAAATAATTAAATAGAACGAGAATACAAATGTTACATAAGTGTGACTTTTTATCCAAAAACAAGAGGATATAGGATGTAATACTCAACTTTCTCCAAACTATTAATAGTATTAAGAAACATCTTGTATCAAGCGTGTTTTATGCGTGGATAAGACTGTTAATTTCCGTTTGCAAGGCCTTTTGTCCTTATACGATACCTAATAATTTACACATTTGTTCTACAACCACGAACAAACTGTGAAAATGAATATGTATCATCCTACTTCATACTTTTTAAATAATAATTTTCTCTTTTTAACCTCATGTTATTTAGAACACTGCGCACATATTTGAGATAGAACATTCATTTAGGTAAAGTAGTGGTAATGGCTTTTAAACTATCAAAGCTAGTGTGCTCTCATTTCTATCCTACTCACTTGTTTAACCTAAATGCAATTTTTAAATCTAATGCTTATGATGCAATGTTATATTATATTTTTTATAAAAACATTTTATTAATTATTAATTTAATCCCTATAAAATGAGCGAAAACATAATTTCATATTCGCCGCCTCTCAGACTCACCTAATTAGAGTATTAATCTTCTCTGCAGACCCTAATCTTACGCCCTGTAACAAGCTAATTTTAGCATAGCTAAATAGAAAACCCTTGTCGGTAATTTTCTTCCCAGAGGTGACCTGGCAGCTCGATTCTCTTACCTACATACATAGTAAATATATTTAAAGTCGCGCACAAAATAAAACGACATTTAGGTATGTTTTACTTTCAATCATATTTACATCGACCACGTACAATTCATAATTTCATTTGTGTTATTATTTAACTTATGTACTCGTACGTAATTTTTTAGAATAGAAGTAAATTTAAATATTTACGTATTCATTTTTAATATTATTATAGTATATAGTACCTATTTGTATTTCATAGTGTAATCTTTAAGATACTTTGAAAAAGAAACTTTGTAGCTGTTCAAGTAACAGTGTGTTAACCGAAAATATTTCATATCTTAAAAACCTACGGGATCCTAAAAAAAAAAACTATAAAAGGGATGACTTTTAACCCAATTCATTAGCAAGAGTAGATTAGAAATAATAATAATAATATTACGAACTCTGATTAACTCGCTAAACTGAAGCACCGCAGAAACTGCTTTACCTTTGACTTTAGCTTCGACCTCTACATTCAATTAGATGCCGTGATTATCGGCATCATAACAGACAGTCTAATATTAGAAATTTTGTAATATAAAAAAAAATAACATGACTAAAAATATTGACTGACATATTGATTAAAAATTTTACTTTATGCAATTTATAAAATTTTCTACACAAATATATGTATTAATAGGTACCATTAAAATACTACTGCCTTTCTTCTAAAAATAATATATTTAGTACATCTATAGGAATAAATACACTGAAATATTTTTAAATGTAACAGCAGTGTTTTTAAAGCACGCTGGTATGTTTTATTAGATTTTAAGATTAGATTAACTTCTAGGTTGGAGCATTGCCGAAACTGCTACACGAATAATCTGAACACAAAGTTGGACGGTGTTATAGACGACTATGTAATAAGCAATCACATACCACCGGTCAAAACGCAAAATGGTAAGTTTTCCTTATTCAAACTAATAATTTTAACATAAGTTTTTAATTTAAACATTACAATCAACTATTTTCAGAATTCATTCATACAGAGTACTATGTATCGCGCAAATGTTACACGTGTGTGTACTGTGTATATGAAACTTTTAATTGTAAATATAATATGAAATAGTAGTGATAAAAAGGAAGATGATATCAGACTGAAGTTTAATTTTAAAGCATTAGTATACTTTTTATAACCTTAAATAGATTTAATATATTTTGTAACGTCTTAGTTTTGTGTGACTAATAAATTCTAATAAATGGAAAAGGTGTCGACAGATGGACGATGAATGTCATTTTGTAACATAATCGATATATGTGTGTATGTTGGTTATTTATTGGCACCTTTTCCAATACTTTCCACTACAACTCATTTGGCAAGAAAATATCGTCACAAAACGTTTCAACGAATGTTTTCTAAAAATAGTTAAACCTATGTATTCTCTTTCTTGTTTTTAATATTTAATCAAATATTGCAATGCATAGTAAAAATATATCTTTTTTAATAAAAAAAAATTATTCTTTTATATGGTAACAGAACTTACAAAACCATAATAAATACCTACGTATTTACCCTACATATGTTCCAATTATTATCTATACAGATAAATAAAATTGAAGTGTCTGTTTGTAATGTCAAAATAACAGCGTTTTACTAAGTGCATATGAAATTATATACGGTACTTATAAGAAAAACACAATTTTTAAAATTTTTGTCTGTTGGTCTGTCTGTTTGTTTGTTCCGGATAATCTCTGAAACGACTGGACTGATTTTGACGGGACTTTCACTGGATAATAGCTGATATTATAGGCAGTAACATAGGCTACTATTATTTTAGAAAAAGAATTAGGGTTCCGCTCAAAAAAAATTAAAACATACCTAGGGACGAACTAGTGAGACGCTAGTATTTTAATATAATTGGTGCACGTGTAAAATCTTCATTAGGTATAATAGATGCGGAGGAGCCGTGTGACATGAGCAGTGAGCGCCTCGACAACGGTTCTGACATCATGCACATAAGCGGCGACCCGCCCTACACGTGCGACCCCAGCCCGCTTAGGTGAGCTATAAATACTTGCATGCGATAAATTGTCAGGGGGGTTATACAATTTACTCGTACCTGCACAATATAATTATCTCTCACAGTCATTTAATCTAACTCGAACTTGTTATAAAGTTTGTTCTAAGTAAATAGCAGAATACCGTTATGAATAATAACAAACTAAACAAGATTTAAGTAAAAATGAATCACTGAAAGTTGTTTGCTGAATCCACTATATTAAAGTTGCTTTAAACGACGCTAGCAAATCGATAATTCTATTATATAAGAGAACTACGAGCGGCTTATGTAGATATATAAATACATATGTATTATATATTGTTTATCAAATATATTAACGATAAAAATGTAAAATGATATTTTTAACTTTTTTTAAATATGCAAAAATATAAATGCTTTTTAAGTACGAGTACGTTCTCTTAAGATTTTCTCAAGCTTTCCATGCACGCTTAGCTACCGCTTCTACAGAAAACGTAATTTATGAGATAACTTAAACTTCCTCTTAATGCAAGATAGTCTCATAATTACTTAAATATTACGTATTTAAATGTAAACAATATTATTATTTTTTTGTCTCAGTATTCTTTTTAGCGGTACTGCCACCCATAATTTGGACATGAACTATGTCACGGTATTCACCCCGTTTGATATGAATAACAAGTTGTCAAACTAGTACATTTTATATGTATTAGCTAATTTAAGGAGATTATCTAAAAAACGTCATAGGCACCTTAATAGTTGTGTTTACGACGGGCCTCGTTAACACTAAACGCCGTAAACTCAATGCCACACGCGATACAAATAATCCGCGAGTTTCAGTTCACAACGAATTTTTATGTATAAAAGTTATACCCGCAGTATATGATAAATAATATATTCGATTTTGTTATAATTTAAGAATCGTAAATACTAGTCTTGGATTCTAATGGGTATATTATAATTTGTGGGGTAATGTGTTTTAAAATATGTTTTATTTTTAATGTGTTTGTTTACTTGCAGACACACACACGGCTATAATGGCGACATGAAGGCCGCGCACATACATTCGGACGAGGATGACTTAGATTTAATAAGTAAGTAATTAATTTCGTTTGATTTACAGCTTCCCTAGTTGTTACTGTTCGTTGTGTACCTACAATTCATCAAAGCGTGTGGAATAAAATAGTCTAAGATCCCAATCTATATGGTGGACCTCTCACTCTTTTTCCAGACAATTTTTTTAAACCATAAAACATATTAACAAACACGACCCAGGGGGGTCGTCACCTGAAATTTGCTAAAATATCACGTACAAGTACACTATGAAGACTGACATTTCAAGAAAATACGTAAATTAAACCTTTTTTTAAATAGGCATGTGTCAATTATAATATGCCATTTATGACGTAATCATCACCATTGTTGATATTTCGATATATTTTATATGTTTTTTTTATAATAGTTAAAAACACATGAATTCAGAAAAATTTGAAGTGGGTATGTGGTCAAATTATTCGAATAATGTTATTTTATGTAATGTGAATGGGGTGCGGTAACAATAAATATAAAAAATCTACAGCGGGTAATTTTTTTATCAATGTACTTTTGTTAGTTTTTTTTGGCTCTCTGATGACATGGTTTAATTCATATATTATATACGTATATCATAAATACTAAAAACTTTTATTTGTTGTTATATATATTTTTTAAATATATAACAATTATTTTTGAAAAAGCGTCTTTGTTTAAAATAAATTTTTGTTTAAATAAATAATATTTCACTACAATTTCTTTACAGGATAAAATGTATGATTTTTGAAACTGAAATTTAGCTCTCTTTTATATGAAATTTAATTACACCACGTACAATGTACCTACAATATACCTACAATATACATAGTGTAATTAAATGTAATAAATACATGCATATTGCAAATATTACTTTTCCTCATATACAACTTTTATGGTAACTATAAAAAAGTTAGTTGCTCTGAGAATTTCATATTACGTATATCCACGTACAAATACATGTGGTATAGTGTGCGAACAAGAAATGTACAGCGTATTGATTTTGTGCTTTATAAATTTTACATGTACGTATTAGATACGGCACTAGATTCTACAACTCCGTTCGCGATCGTAATAAAATTATACTTTTTCAATAAATCATTAATCACGTATGTCATAAATGGATACTTTTTATGCATAATTAAAAACAACTAAATAGTCTGATGTTTTCGCGTATTTTAAGTTTCTTTTTCATGATATGCTAAAAAAAGAAAATCATAGACAAATTTGACTTATATTGCGATATATTAAATTATATAATCTTCATTTTATACACATTTATTTGTATCTATAACTAAAACATTAAGTCATAATAGGGTATTGTTTACTTCTTATATACTTGTTATTTATATATTTTATAATCGTTACAAAGTTGATGTTTTTGTTATTGTTTTTGTTGTTTTGTATTATACTATATTACTTTATTATTTGTATCCTTGATTAATTCTTATATGTACATTATATGATTAAAACAAGCTGTATACACAATACATATAAAATATACATTTTATTATTTTGTTATGATTGAAGGTACTTTTTAAGACGCAATGAATGTACTAAAAAGTTGAGGTTATTTAAACATAAAAAAATATATATTTTAAATATCCCCCCTTAATTCGGTGACATGAACAATGAGCATTATTCACCTGAAAATTCCTCATTTTACTTAGAGCTCCTGAAAAAGTATCCATACAGTTGTCTTTTTTGTCACTTACGCCACGTGTTCTACAATGGATCATATCTGATCGACGTAGCTATTGCCGACCTCGGAACCACTCCAAATAAAACATAATACGCCACGTCTTACCATATGGGGACACCCAAAATTTGACTTACTATTATAAATGCGAAAGTTTGTATTTGTGTACGTTTGTAACTCCTTCCACGTTGAAATGACGAATGATATTTAGAACACATACAATAACCTAGAGTAATATATAGGGTACTGTTATGCAGCATCGTAAGTCGCTAGTATATTATACTGTGGTGTAGTGGTTAGCACGTACGGCCGCAGATCCGGAGGTCCTAGGTTCGAGACGCAAGTCGATCTAAGTTCAGGTATTGAGTATTTCTGTCAAGAAATTCTCAGTAACAGCACGGAGTTGGGAAGTTGAAGGTGTTTCACCCCCGTGCCTCGGAGAGCACGTGCCGCGTCGGGTCTGTGCCTTAACTCTTACTGGTCATGTCGAAATTCTAATAGTAGTAGAGGGTTCACTTGCGCGTATACTTGTGAAATATAATATTTTTATCTCGTATCTCAAATGTTTATGCAGTATTTATAATATATAATATTTGTATTTATGTATGTTTGTATGTATGTATGTATGTTTATATAATATTAAATTTATTTTTGTTTTACTTATACTTAGTGATGGAGGCAGGAGGTGCATAAAGGAACTATTCAGTGGATACGAGTGAATCTCTCGAGTTTACATTTATATGATTGGTTTTGACAAATCCCATACATTTCAATTCGTCAAAGCATGTTTTTTAAATTTAATTTATTTTTTTGTATTATTTCATTCTTTTTAGATTTACGCGAATATGTGTCGTTTTAAATAAACCTATACTTTCTATACAGGTAAATAAAATTGATGTGTCTGTTTGTAATGTTAAAATAACAGCGTTTTACTAAATGCATATGAAATTATAATATACGGTACTTACTTAAATAATAAAAACACATTTTTTTATTTTTATCTGTATTTGTTCCGGGTAATCTCTGAAACGACTGGACTGGTTTTGACGGGACTTTCACTGGAAGATAGCTGATGTTATAGGGAGTAACATAGGCTACTTTAATTTTAGAAAAAGAATTAGGGTAGCGCTCAAAAAATAAAAGGTACTTAGGGTCGAACCCGAGCGAAGAGAGGGTGAGTCGTCTATAATATAAAAGGTTAATAACAATAAAACGTTATTGGCTCTAAATAATATAATAATAAAGGTGGTGCGTGTGCGTGTGTAGCCCGCGGCACGTGGTCGTCGGGCGAGGCGTCGCCGGGGCTGTCGGACGAGGAGTGCGGCGGCGGCGGCGCGGGCGAGACGCCGGCCGCGCTGCTGGCGCGCGTGCGCGCGCTCGGCCGCCGCGGCCTCGTCGCCGAGTACGAGGAGATCCGCGCGCGCCCGCCCAACGGCACCTTCCATCATGCCAAGTGAGTGCCGACATCTGGAATCTATTCATGTGTGTATGTATGTATCAGCCCTATTTGACGTCCCACTGCTGGGCGCGGACCTCCCTTCAGTACGAGGAGAATTAGGCTATAGACCACCACGCTGGCCAAGTGATTTGAACTCGCTTCACTCGGTTTTCGGAGTGAGCGCGTTACCACCGTGCTACTATTGCCTGCCTAATCTATGAATATACACTAACATTAATAGTTTACCGTTGACTTGCACATACGTAAGTACCATTGCTTGACATGCAAGCTATGTATTTTCTTAATTAAATGTCATGTACATTCCTGTCGTCTAACGAAGCCATTAAGACAGGCCGATCATACGGGGCTTGCGAAGTACGACGCGGGTGAGGCGCACCCGGCTGTTGTACGTATTATTTATGACAATTGATAAACAGCTTTAGGGTTGACGGATATAACTGAACTCTGCGGCGAGATGAAATTACAGAGATTTAACTTTGAAACCGTTCGCCGTGAAAATTGATAATTTAGACCACTCTTGCATTTGGTAGCGTTTCCTATATAATCAATAGCGAAAGCCTACTGTATGGTTTTTCATGCTGTGTCTGTAGTATATTTGTATTACACTAGTGTAACCAAATGAATCCCCCGCAGGTTGCCGAGCAACCTCGCAAAGAACAGATACACGGACGTGCTGTGCTACGACCACTCGCGCGTGCCGCTGTCGCTGCGCGACGACGACCCCGCCTCCGACTACATCAACGCGAACTACGTGGACGGGTACAAGCAGCGGAACGCGTTCATATGCACGCAAGGTAGACATGTTGTGAGATACGATTAATTAATACCAGCGACTCACCCTTGCTTCGCTCGGGTTCGTCCCTAGTTATGTTTTGACGGTTAGTATGAAATACAAATCTTTGAATTTCTCGGCTTTTTTTGTACTATAATATGCATGTATTATAGTATCAGTTTGTAATGACCCTACTTGCTGCGCCAGCGGTCGCGGGTTCGAGTCCCGCTGGTGAGCATTCATTTGTGTGATGAGCACGAATGTTTGTACTCCAGTCATGGATGTTTATATTTATAATATGTATGTATTTAAAGTTATATATGTATAATGTATCAACGGTATCCATAACACAAGCGGCAACAACAACAAAAAACAAACAAAACGGCAAAGGTATCCATAACACAAGCCTCGTAGCTTACCATGGAACTAGATGGTGTTGTGTGTTAATGTCCTGACATATTTATTATTATTATATAAACCTTCCTCTTGAATCACTCTATCTATTAAAAAACCGCATCAAAATCCGTTGCGTAGTTTTAAAGATCTGAGCAAAATAAATAATTATTTAAATAATAATTTAATAAGATATTTTAATGTTATTTCGATGAACTGAATAATATAATTGTGGATTTTAAACGGCTAATTCTTATTTCCATTGATGTACATGTACGTTTGTTAGGAAATGTAATATTGTTGTGAGAGAGATGCAACGATGACATGTTTATGTACAAGAAGTTGTTTACGTATGATTCTTCTTATAATAAAATATATAAAATACGTAAATTTTAACTTATATATTTTATTATTTTTTGCTTTTCGTTAAAATATGTTTTTGATATGTGCAATTTAAAATTTCAATATAATAAAGGCCAAAGTTCACATAAAGCAATTCTAGTAAACAACTACTTACTGCAAAACATATTACGTCAAACGCAAATAGTTGAAGTGAGAATGTAATTATATTTTCTCGGAAATTTCGCATATTGAACGTGTATTTCCCGGAAGGGCAGAGTTTCTACCTCATCGCTCAAACGCTTCGCCCACGCGGCATTTCCGCTTCGCCCACGCCTCGTCTACTGAAATAGCCTTTCTCAGTTATTGCGCGAATGTCGAAGTTGGCCGTTTGTTTTACGATGCTTATTGTTTGACCATTTTCAATATTTGGCCCACTGCCATGTTTTCGAGAGTTTGTAGAGCGCTTGGGGAAAGTTGGCCATTGTTACGTATACGATATTTTATGACTACCATTTTGAATACTGTAAAATGTTGAAAATCCGAGTAAAAATATGACACAGTTTTAAACACAGCGTTTTGTTTTGCTTACAATGTTTGAGTATATAAGATAATAATGGAAATTGTGTGCTTATAATACTTGTTATAGAAATTCATAAATATGTGTTAAAGTAAAAGAATAATATTTTCAAACAAAAAAATATTTATTCGGATTTTGTCGCGGTTTTATTTTGATTTCCGGTATTTCGAATGTCAATACAACGAGATCGTTAAAACAGATAGGGCAAATATGACCTCTGATCTTTTATCCATAACACAAGCCTCTTGGCTTACCATGGAACTAGACGGTGCTGTGTGTTAATGTTCCAACATATTTATATTTTTTATAATTTCGCAGGTCCACTGCCGAAAACGTTCGGCGACTTCTGGCGTATGGTGTGGGAGCAGAACAGCCTGGTGATAGTGATGACGACGCGCACGGTGGAGCGCGGCCGCGTGAAGTGCGGGCAGTACTGGCCGGCGCCGGGCGCGCGCGCCGTGCACGCCGGCCTCGCCGTGCTCAACGAGGCGCACGACCAGGACGACGACTACGTCGTGTCGCACCTGCTGCTCACCGACCTCCGGGTATACATATACTCCTTGTCTCCTTGTTGTTGAACTTGTGACGCCGAGTGTGGCATTTCACGTGAAGCGGTCGACGAAAACAAAGTACACAGTAAATTATCTATACAGAACACTATATTTAGTGTTTTATTTCTAGTTACTTGAATATGAAAAAGGAATCCAAAAATACCGTTTATTCGATTTCATCAATTCTTTGAAATTCCATAACTTGACAGCTAAACCTCAAACAAAAATTTGTTATGTGTACATGATCATATCCCCTAAAGGTACAAATATGCCTAATATAAACGAATTTCAGAACCTCACTTTTTTTCGTTGTCCGCTTCACGTGAAATGCCCCGTATATATAGTTGTTACTCCTTAGTCTTTCATGCTAAAACGGCTAGACGGATTTGGCTGAAATTTAGTATACAGATAGGCTAACACATAGGCTACTTATTAAGTGTTGAGCACCTAGGGACTCGAGCCAAGCGCTAGTTTTATACTTATAAAAAAATGTCCTTTGCTTTATTTAATGAGGTCGTCGAGATCATTTTTTGATTCGTATCTATTGCTTACTGATTTGAGAAATGAGATGTGATTTACCCCCTTATATCCCCTAATGAATTTCGAAAAGCCCTATTTACCCCCTGATGAATTTCTAAAAACGGTAAAACAGGTATCTATTTAATTATATTGAAGAGCATTAATACCAAGTTTCAAGTAATTCTGATCTAAATATTTTTATTAAGTTAGTATATTAGTATTAATATATTAATATATTAGTATATTACTATGTCAATCTCCAGCCCTCCAACTATCTCCACACAAAAAATCATGCCAATCCGTTACTCCGTTTCGATGTGAAAGAAGGACAAACAAGCTAACACACTTTCACATATATAATATTAGTATGGATATAACTTAAGCTTGACTTTTTTAAATAAAACTATTTTTTTGGATTTTTTCGCGAATTTATTTTGATTTTTGGTTCCCGACTGATTCGAATCGTTGGGAATCGAAAATCAAAATAAATTCGCGAAAAAATATGAAAAGACAGTTTTATTTAAAATGTCAAATATTGGCGTAAATCTAAGAAAGTATTAATGCTCGAGTGATCGATTTGCGTGTTCGCGTATCAGACGGAGCAGCGGCGGCGCGTGTGGCACGGCCAGTACACGCGCTGGCCGGACTACGGCGTGCCGGGCGGCGGCCGCGCCGCGCCCGTGCTGCGCTTCCTCGACCTCGTGCGCCGCGCGCAGCAGCGCGCCAGGCACGAGTCAGTACCGGACAGTTCTTCTATATTTTTAACACAAAGCTTTATTTCTTAGATTTATTGTATACGTATCTTTCTTACATACACTTCACTTGCTTTACGGTGAAGGAAAACATCGTGGGGAAACCTACATGTCTGAGAAAACTTAGTAAGTTTTCGAAAGACATGCGAAACCGCCGACCCGCACTTGGCCAGCGTGGTGAACTATGGCCTGATCCCCCTCGTACTGACGGGCGGCCCGCGCCCAGCAGTGGGACGTTAAAAAGGGCTGAATGCATTATATGCATATGTACTTACATAAATAAATGATATCTTTTAAAATTTTTGTGTATTCTATGCTGTTAGAGTGGCCATATTTAACGTATACATCCTTAATTATATACTCTTTATTAATTATAATACGTATTATAATTAATAAAGTTTATTTAACACTAAATGCGTTTATTAATGAGATAATATTCATTAGGAGTTTGTTTTGCTTTAAGAAATATATATTTTTTAATCTTAAAACCTAGGTGTAATTATGCCTATGTTATGACCACCTTTTTGCTTACTAAATGTCACTCCAATATTTTATATATGATTGATCTGAGACCTAATTATTTATTTATGTCCATTCCCGATTTTTTTTTAAAAACCGTTCTCCACGTTTAATAATTTGATTTTGTTACCAATTTATCCGATCTATAAATAAATAATTCAAATTATGAAGTAATAATAATAAATATAATTTTCAGATTAGGCGATGCGTGGGCGGGCCACAGCAGAGGCCCCCCCATCGTGGTCCACTGCTCCGCTGGCATTGGAAGAACAGGTATACATTTTTCCACATATAAATTCGATTATCTATATTCTGTAGTATAATAGTAGTGACGATAATTATTCCTTTTATAGATTTTATTTTCTTTAGCGTCCGGCAGTTCAGTCAATTGTTAGGTTATTGTTATATCTATTTATATTTATAGTCTGCCCACTACACCATCTCATACCATGATCGTGCTATGAACGTATCAGGCACGGAAACGAGCATGGCACGGACTACTATGCCCACTAGACCGTATCAACAGCGTATCATACCCGTACATAACGGTTTTAGTCCGGCGTATGCTCACCATTGTTTCGCCCGCGCACACCGGCCCCGCGACGTCGCGTGCCAGGCACGGAGCGTACCGGCACCGGCGAAAATTTTTTGCCGACAATTGGTAACGCTCCGTACACGGCACGCGATGGTCCGGTGACGGAACAGTCTAATGGGCAGAGTCTCATACTTTTCAATACAATGAATATTTATTTGCCTGACACGGTCCTAGCACGGTCATGGTTAGGACGGTGTAGTGGGCAGACACCTTAACGAAGCATGTGTGCGTGTGTGTGCGCAGGCACGTTCCTGACGCTGGACACGTGCACGTCGCGGCTGGCGGCGGAGGGCGTGGCGGACGTGCGCGGCGCGGTGGAGCGCATCCGCCAGCAGCGCGCGCACTCCATACAGATGCCCGACCAGTACGTGTTCTGCCATCTGGCGCTGCTCGAGTACGCGGTACGTATACATACATGGCTGTATGTTATGTTGCATTTGATATATTATTTATTATTTCTTTTAAATTAATTTAAAAACATTAAAATTGGTGAAGTCATCTGCACTCAATTAGCACACTTTAAAGCCATTAACAAAAGATATGAATTAGAATTTAAAAATATTGCATTTTATTCGTAAAGGGATATCATAACAAATAACGAGTTATATATCATTATAAAATTATTAACACAATTACAATATTCAGACAGATTCAATGAGCTAACATTATAATATAGAACATAAACCCGTTCTTTATCTGTATGATTCATGGTCACCTTAATATTATATTTTTTATTATTTGTACCAGTTATTGGTAATGAGTTTTTAATCTAATGTACTGTTAGAACTATATATAGATTGTTTATTTATGATTAAAGTATATTATACTAAATATCATTTAGAGAATTCAATTATATTTGTGGGAAATAAGTATGTATTTACACAAAAAATAATATGTTTCCAGGTAATGCACGGCTACTTAGAATCGGCGGACCTCACCGGCTTCGACGAGGACAACGAAGAGGAGTCAGAATGAAGACTGTCCCGACGTCTCTGCATTTTGCTATAAAGCGTCCGCACTCGCGCTCCAAACGATACGTTTCAAAATCTATCTATGGACGGTATCTCACATATGTCGGTAACAGTGTAATGTAGTGCCAAGATTGACAGACAGAAAACGTTAAATTCATATAAAGCGTTTCACAGACGAAATGAAGTGCTGAGTGATAATTAAGGACTCGACAGCGCGCGTGCGGTCGTCCCGGAAACTAGTGCCCCACTTGTCCACCTCTGAACTGTCTAAGCCTGATAGTGTTTACTTAAAATATGTAAAGAAACGTTCCTCTAGTACCAATAAGAGCCCATCGGAAAGGAAACCTCGATCGATTATTTATTTTCCACAGATATCGGTAACCAAAAATAATATCGTAATTATTTAGATTTTACCCTCTATGTTATTTATTTATATATAAGAAGTATGGCTGTGTGAAGATTTTCGTCTTTAATTTATGTAGTCGTTTTATACTTATTTATATACTATATAATGAAATCGTATAGTTTTTGTACTCGGGTAGTGGAAGGTTGATACATTTGTGTTAAGGTGCTGGTAGGATAACGCCATTGAGAATTTTTGATTTCCACTTTATCGACAAATCGTGGCGTATTTCCATTTTTATAATGTATTAAATATAAAATGATATATGCACTTAAATTCGAATCTAGATTCACAACTGCGCCGTGTTAGCTGGAAATGTTCGCTCTTATATATTTTAATTGAAGGTACATAACAACTGGCACGGTGCAATTATGAGTCTCTATTATAGTAAAATAAATAATAAAATATAATAATATTAAATGGTTATAGACTGAATACTGTTAATTTCTCTAAATTTTGAAACATGATGTTACAATGCGCTCTGTCAATAAGAACTAGTAAATGAATAATTGTAAAAGTATATCTCACTTAATAATCATAGTAAAAAAATATATTTAAATGTATATGAGCTAGAGGCGTACTCTTTGTAGAGCACAGCTGCATTTGCACTACGAGGAAGGAAAAATTTATATATGATACAACCCTATATTTTCTCTCACGTACACGTTAATATGTTATTTTTAAATTACATATTAACTTGTAAATGGGTAAAATTTGGAGTCAAATGTATAATAATAATTTTCAAAGAAAGTTGTGCTCTACATAGTGTACCAAATAATTATAATCCAAACTTATAAAGTTGAAGCAGAATGGAGTTTTATTTTTCAAAAGATATATGTATAGTGACATATCGTATCATGTGTACATTGTGCCGCCGTCCTATCACGCAACTGACATATCGCATTGCCTCAGTTCTTGCACTCGATATTTTCGAAAGTTCGAAACACAATGATAATTGCCAAAATTGCTTCATCTTAATGTTAAAAATCATTATTCCTTTGTAACGATTGTATTAAATGTTTGCGAAATTGTCTTTAAAATGATCATTTTTTCATGCTTAAATTACTAATTTGTCTATAATGTATTTGCTCTGCACAATGTGTTATTTTAAATTGTTGTATTATGATATGATGAAGGTAGTGGGTGCGAGAGTGTAAAATTTATAATTTCATTATCTGCTTTACTGCTTTCAAGCAAAACGACGCTCACGTAATATAGTAAATTTGATTCTTCTTAAATAGTACAAAACCGTATCGATTTCTTTGTATTCTTGTATTTAATTTTACAACCACCTTAATAAAGCCATGTCTACATTCAAATAATAGTAAATTATTACAATAGATATAGTTTATTAAATTTATGTAATAATAATTATAATGTATAAACTTATAATAATAATACATTTACGCTAGCTATTTCTTGCCAAGTTTTCTGTTTTGCCCATTTTTATAATAACCATCTCGGCTCTCAATTGTTAAATATGTGAAATAAGCATATACTAAACTTTCATAATTTTTTACGAGTTACATAAAAAACATTCTATTGATATAGATTGTGGACGTGGCTTTACTCGTTTAGCAAATTATACATATTACATTAATATTTATTTCCCTATTAGTATTATTTTTGTTCCATTTTAAGTTATTTAAGCATTAAAAATATTTATAGCCGCCTTAGAAAAAATATATCGTATTCTTCCTTTGTCTGGCCCCAGTACCCCAGTTGTAAGCCTTAGCCGTAGTGTTGATTGGATAGATGCAAGACTTATTTTATAAGATATTCACAAACACAGATTAATTTGGAATAGAGCAATGTAACATTCATTTAGCGTACAAATCATGGTTTTTGGTAAAACAAATGTAAATATTAAATGCATTTTAATATTATAAATTAATTTTTTTACTCTTTCCCAGCAAAAGTAAATGATTTTTCAGATTCTGCTGGACTCCTGTTATTTTGTAATCATTTAAGGAAATTGTTAAACTTGAACGTCTGTTGGTTCTTGTATCTGTAAATATTTTATCATCTTTATGTTTCAAATTTAAATTAAACTTTTTGTGAATTATGTGTGAAATAAAGAAATACTTGTAATATATTGAAATTGTATTTTATCTTTCTCTAACCGTCAGGCGTCATCACAGATGACATATTACTAGTACAGATGCCCCATCCCATACAAAGAAGTTGGACAGTGCTAATTCGGGATATTCTTTTGGCTATTTTTGTTTGCTTAAATAGATGGGATGTCGTTTTCTTTCTAACTGCAGATGAATGAACAGTTCCAAAATTAGTGAATAATACATTTTATTAAACAAGTTTCAGTAAAGTTAACAGGTTTTAACCGTTTTAATTAACTTACGTAAAAGCGCCATCTGTGTATATGCACCACAAACACAATCTGATTGATAAAATTATTCAATAAGCATTACAAATAAGCAAATTTGATTTCCGATCATATTATTTCGTTTTCATACATTTTCTGGAACAATTTATTATTTTTTGTTAATTTTAAACAAACTTCATAAAAAATTGATACCCATAATGCCATCTATTGACACTTATTTAAAACTACATTATCATTGACTACAAAGTTATTTTAAATTTATTAAATAATTTAAATTTTCATTTTAATTCTGATCGCTTTTTCTATTTAGAAAAAATTAAATGTTCATATCTAACATGTGCGTTTACGCTTCGAGCACCGTGACTCCGTCCCGCGCACGAACAGCGTCGGCGGCAAGTCCTTGCTCAAAACTTCCAGCCAGGACATATGCAAAGTTGCCGACACCGAGTCCTGAAGCGAAGTAAATACATTATATACGAACAATCCTTAAATAAATTCTTAATTATTAGATTCGTTACTCATTTTGTTCAAGTTAAAATATTTTATCATTGTGCGATACTTTCGTTGAAAGCTTTGTACTCGTTTAAATTAAAATATTGACATTTAAAGACTCCCCTGGGAGATGCTAATAAAGCGGAAGAATATAAAAATAAAGTTCTCAACGGTTTTTTAATAACAAGCTAAAACTTCACAAGTAGCTCTTAGTTTTGATGAGACGCCCAACTTTTCTCTTTTACGGAAATTTTATAGTGGTAGTGTTTACGAATTTACGAATGTGCGGAAGACAATATCCGAGTGTAGGACAGAATTCCTACAATTTTTTTAGGACGATTTGATCATTCAATTATGCATATTTATAATAATAAATAAATACTATGAAAATTAGCCAGTTATTAAAAAAAAGTCGGACGTTATAACAAATTCGGAGAGGGGGACGATTTGATCCAAACTACCTATCTGTATTGTAGGACATTTTTTTCTTGTTTTATGTCGAATTATCTCAAAATTAAATTGTAAAACAACCTGTTAATAGTACATTTTATACAATCACCATTTCGACATGTTCCGTATCAATCCACAATTGTATCTCCCTTTCAAACTTTCATAGAAAGAAAAGTCGAGCGTTTCGTCAAAACGAAGCTACTTGTGAACTGTGAGGCTTTAGTTTGTTATTAGTCATTAAAAATCCCGTTACGTCCCGTGCCTTACTCGTAGGGTTCAATAAAATTTGACATTGAAAGCTAAAGATAAAGAATATGTGCATTTATTATCATAGATTTATTATTGCAGAGTCAGCAAGTGCGCGGCACAGCGAAGCTTGTATGCAAAGTGGAGTAGGCACTGCTTTGATGGCCACTTCAGCTGTTCACGACGAAGTGAGGATGTTCACGATCAATAAACCAATAGTGCCACGTTTTTAATTTGTTCGCATATTTTCTAGAATAAAAATTCATTCTTATATGATAAATTAGGGAATCTAGGCCCTAGTACCAAAGGCAACCGGTTACTAGGTCACATTGATCTCACAGCTTTAAGCTTGTTTTATGTTTATTTTACTATTTCAGGAAATTAAAGCCAAAAGTATAGAACCTACTCCAGAACTGACTACATATAATATTAAAGTACCTGGGCCACCGAGCTTCGCTCGGAGTTTTTGGTTAAAAAGACAATTTTCTTTAAAAAAAGCTAAAAACTTGAATAAAAACAAAAAAAAAACAAAAATAAACTATACCTTTGTATCCGACCGGGATTCGAACCCGGACACCTATGAATGTTGATATTGCAACTTGGCGGCTTGACCACGATATTAAAATCCGAATTTGCGAAATTATCGAACATAATATTTTGCGTGAAATAATGCAAAAGAAAACCGCATGAAAATTCGAAAACACGCGTTTTCCCAGACATAAGACTAATCTAGAGCGATTTATCTCCCTCGAAACCCCTTGTATACTAAATTTCATGAAAATCTTTGGAGCCGTTTTGTATATACTTATATATATATATATATATATATATATATATATATATATATATATATATATATATATATATATATATATATATGGGTGGTTCTTCAAAATTTGGTTAACTTATGGCCTAATTTTGACAAAGGTCTTTTTAGATGGTTATCAGTAAATTTCTGATTCTATACTGTGGATATAATATTTACTTTGTTGTATCTAAAAGGGCCAGTCACTTTACAATGTATTTTAAGAGAAATTCAAGTTTTTTTGAAATCGGTTATCTAGGGACTGACGAGACATGATAGGGACTGACGCCAAAGACGGTTAATGTGTTTAATCACATTTTTATAGCAAAATTAACTTTAACAAAATAAAATAACTTACATATTATTATTAATTATTGTAACAAACTGTCAAAATATAAGATATTTTATATAACAAGTAGAATTGTTTCTTAGATTTACGCGAATATTTGACATTTTAAATAAAACTATCTTTTCGGATTTTGTCGCGGATTTATTTGCATTTTTGTTTCCCGACGTTTCGAATGCTTTACAAAATTCATGGTCACGGGAGAAACTAAGGTGTTACATGATTCGAAGGTATAGTTGTTACAGACAGCCTACCCACAATTAACAAAATGAAAATTTCACTAATTACCTTACAATATTTTTTAACTTTAAACAAACTTTAAAATTATAAAAATGTTTAAAGTTAAAAAATATTGTAAGGTAATTAGTGAAATTTTCATTTTGTTAATTGTGGGTAGACTGTCTGTAACAACTATACCTTCGAGACATGTAACACCGCAGTCTCTCCCGTGACCATGAATGCTGTAAAGCATTCGAAACGTCGGGAAACAAAAATGCAAATAAATCCGCGACAAAATCCAAAAAAATAGTTTTATTTAAAAAGTAGAATTGTCTTCCTACAATCTTAAATTTAGTATCATACTCAAAAATATTCAATGTACTGAAGTAGACAATCAATTTTATGTTACCTTGACAAGCTATTTTTTATATCAGTGAAACTTATTATTACCTACTTATCTCTTCAGTAAAGAAAATTTAAAAATCTGAGTAAACTGAAAAGTTACAATCATAGGCTTTCTTTTATTAACTGTACTTTGAGTTTAGTACTTACAAACTAGAAATCTTTAAATAACTAACAATACTTTAAAAATTAGCTTTCTAAGTAACAAAATTATAATTTGAACGTAATAATCACTCTTTCTCTAATTAATCACAAATACTATCACATCACTATTTATTTGTTCTAATTTTCGTAAGCGACAACATGTTTCTTAAATTTGTGAAACACGGTTCCACCCTATTAGGTTAGGAACTGGCAGTTATTCTAAAACATTCATCGTAAGGCACGTCAGCGATATCATTCTCATTTATTTGAAATTCTGTGCCATTTATCAATTCAGCTTTTTGATTAGGCGCGTTAGCCATGGCTTCAATTTTACTTTTTGGTGTAAGAGCTTTCTTATTTTTCGTCATTTTACGTTTGTCTTCTGTTTCGTGGTTCTTCTATGCTCACGCGGTGTCATGTCCTTGACACATTTCCTTTGTCTTTTTTCTTTGGATATTTATGTCGTTCTTTTTCTTTGTACTCTGCTAGCAAAATAGGGTCTTTTTAATTTTTTTCCAAACGTCTCTTTGCCTGTTCACACTTTTTTTGGCGAGTTCCCCTTTGAAAAGTAATGTTTTCTTTTTAGGTGCCATATTCTACAACAAATACATATATTTTATTATTAAAACCATGGATCACGCAGTATGACCGTCAGTCCCTAGGTGTGACATCAGGCCTTAATCACTTTCACGACGAGGGCCTGACGGTCTAGGGACTGACGAATCAAAGCAAAATCAAAAATAACCTGTTATTTAAAATAAACATAACAACCAGCAGGTGATCAAAATAACAAGGCAGACAAAGCTCAAATTTACAATAAGTAATGAGATCAATTATTAATTAACTATCTTTGAAACGACTTACCTAGGGACTGAGAGTTTGACTGGCACAGCACGTGTTTCCGTAACAAAGTCGGCGACTGCAGTAAAAACGAAATAGCTGATGCAGCATTGGTCGTGTTTACATTTAACTTCACATCGATGCTTTCGCTTGAGTAAGTTTTGAAAAACGCCATAAGCTTAGATGCCGCTTATTTTCGAATTTCGCAAATAGCTAGGGACTGATATTTTTTAACGCTTACACTTTTTAACTTGAAATAATATGATAAAAGTTATTGTTATTAAAAATTAAATCGCAATGACTAGGTTAATAATGTAATAGTAAACGTGTTTAAGTCGAGTTAAATCAAAGTATGATTTAGAGAATTACAATAACAATGAAATGCTTGCTAAATTTGGGAGATCTTACATGGCTAGGGCCTGATATTTGGAGTAGAAAGAAGCGATTTTCGGAAATAAAAAATATTGTGATATAAATCAAAGTGAGTGACCAAATTACATGAACTTTATAATATTGCTTAGTAGTTGCAAATATTCAATAAAATAGATATAAATATGTGAAAATTGCTGCTAACACCAAGTTAACCAAATTTTGAAGAATCACCCATATATATATATATATATATATATATATATATATATATATATATATATATATGATATTGATAGTGATAGGGATCAATATATAATCTGAATTGAATATTATATATAAATATATATACAAGAATTGCTCGTTTAAATATATTAGATTAGATAGATATCCATACAGCGGTACATTTTACATCCTGAACATTAATTTTACTAAAAAAAAAGTAGTATAAGGATAAAGGAGAGATATAAAAACAAAACATATTGAAACAGTTTTAAAGTAAATTTATTTGGGTAGAATATTGTCTTTCAACTATCGTGTAATACTTAAAACATGAGATAAATAAGATTTACATTATATATTAAAATCTCTGTAAAGTATATTAAGTAAATAAAATTAAGTAATATAATAAAGACACTTTGTTCCTTAATTTAATATAGTCCAGGAGCCGGCATAAGAAAATCATAAATTTTATTTAAAATGTATTTTAACAAAGATAATAATATAAATATTTTTACTTTGTGAAGAATCCTAAAATAAGATAAAATCAAATACTTGTTACAAAGAATATTTGATCAGATTTTGTATTTATTCGTGTTATGTTAAACAATTTTATATTAAGTTTTATAATAAGTTTCTATTAAAAAAATTACGGAAGTAATTAATTCACAGGTATTGAATTTTTAAATATTATTATGAACGTGATGCTTATAAATTTTATATTAGTATTTTTGTCATTTAAAAAAATGCCTTAAATTGTACGTTTGTTTAAAAATACTTATAATAGGTATGGTTTTGTTTTTAATCTTTAAAATGAGAAAAAAAGAGTTTTAATGAGTTATTAGTAGGTATACAATCAAAAACGGCAAAATATCGAAAAGATATAGACATACATTATATTTAGATATACTTAAAAATAATCTAAAACTTAATAGTTATAATAGTCCACTCATTTGGTAGTAAAATCAAAGTAGAGATTCGGAAGAAACCCGTCGAAATCTATAAAATCGCCAATTTTTAAAACTCTCGGAAAAATTTCCACGTAACCTCTTTTTTGAGCACCAAATGACTGGACTATATGTGTATGTATGTATGTATATATATATATATATATATATATATATATATATATATATATATATATAATATGCATTAACAATTACACTACTTAAATAGATCATTAACACCCTTCCATTTGTTCTATGCTTTATACGCAACACTTTGGTCTGTTTCTAAATTCTATACTATATTGTACTTATAAAGAAACTGCAGGTATAAAATAAATTTATCAAGTGCTTTGGTCTTCGCATATTTGAGATGCAGTATTAATTTAAAACTAAAAAACATACACAAAATATTTTTGTGACGGTATATAGATATTTAGAGTTCGAAAATCTAGTAACATAGACTTGATTTAATCTTTATAAATATAATTCTTCTGTGAGTGTGTATGTCACTGAACTTCTCTCAAACGACTGGACCGATTTTGATGAAATTTTTTGTGTGTGTTCAAGGGGATCTGGGAATGGTTTAGATTCACAATTTTGTCCAAAAAGTTTGAAATTTTCAAATTAAAGACGTGTAGACAGGACAACGTCTGTCGGGTCCGCTAGTTTATTTTATAAAGCAATAGGAAAACATAAGCAGTTTCTTTGCTAAGAAAATGCTTAATGAACGTTAAAAGTCAATAAAAAAAGTTTGATATTGTGCAGGTCTCTGAATTTCCACAATATAATATGCCTCGAATAATGTGCTGGGATAGAATCTGTTATCTCAGTAGTTACTTGATACAATTCAGTCTTATACATATTATAAAGAGATATTTCCGTACTTTATATAAAATGTCCGTTTTACTGATATTATTATGTCAATATATTAATTCATACAACTACTTATTTCTAGTTAAACGCTATTCAATTATACTAAATATTTTAAATATTTATTTATTCTACGTATATATTGTACACCATTGCATCTTTCGTTACGTCTAACATGTCTATAAATATATCAAAAATTACTTGTACTATAATTAATAATTAACTATCAATATAAAAAAATATCTGTTTGTAGTTTTAACTTTCAAACAAATGAATTTAACTATCTAAATTAAATACTAAACTATACATAGTTATATATAAACTTAATAGAGAACATTCATATATAAGTAGTAACTTGGTGAATAGGTAATATAAACATTAAAAAAATATTAAGGATTCATATTTGAAGCGTTTCTTGGTAAGTTACAGTTATATCCGTCAAACCCTAAAGCTGTTTCCCGACTGCCATATAAAAGAACTTATGGTAGTCGGGAGCGCCTCTCCCGCGTCTCCCCGCATGCCCCGATGCTCGCACGATTGTCTATGTCTCCTCTAGACGAGTGTTTGGATTATTAGACTACACTTGTCCGCCGAAAGCTTGGTAATAGGCGATTTGGAAGTGAGATAAATGAAAATGCTAAAATTAAATACATACTTGAAGTTCGGACTAGTTCGACGGAAGCTTGGGAGTGGGAGTGGGAGTGGGAGTGGGCCTAGGAGTAGAAGGTGAGCACGGAGGTGTGGTTGCCGCGCACGAACAGCACGGGCGGCAGGTCGCGGCTCAGCATCTCCAGCCACGCCATGTACAGCGGCGCCGACACCGAGCCCTGCAAATATTGTTCTCGTTTTATAACTAGGTACGTTTTAACGGTTAGTATGAAATACAAATCTTTGAATTTCTCGGCTTTTTTGTACTATAATATGCATGTATTATACATATAAACCTTCCTCTTGAATCACTCTATCTATTAAAAAAACCGCATCAAAATCCGTTGCGTAGTTTTAAAGATCTAATCATACCTACATAGGGACAGACAGACAGCGGGAAGCGACTTTCTTTCATACTATGTAGTAATAGGGATGAATTTTTAGTTTTTGTTTACATTGTTATAGCGTCATAAAAAAATATAGGAAATATTTTGAAAGTCATTTATAAAAAAAATGAGTTGCTTAAAAACGGGTATTTTGAATTAGCAAGCAACAATAACTGGTAATCTAAATATTAACGTATGAAATTATAATAACAATTTAATAAGGAAATAAGTATATAAATATTATTTAATTTTCGATTGATAAAGATATTGAAAGATATTTAATAACAAATTCAATTTAATTGCTTGAATTTACTGACCCACATAATAACCTATCCAAACTATGTATCTCATCTATATACATAGTTTGGATATATTTAGATACATTAGCATTGCCCGCGGCTCCGCCCGCGTGCAGATGACCAAAAACCAAATTCTTAGGTTTTACATATTAGGATACTATTACATAGAAGTTTTTGTATTTTTTCTTAGAAGTGACATTTTCCCGCGGTAAAAAGGATCCTATATGTTGACCCGGATAACCAGCTACCATCATACCAAATTTCATTAAAATCCCTTCAGTGGTTTTTCCGTGATGCGGTAACAGACAGACAGACGGACAGACAGACAGACAAAAATTCTAAAAACTATAGATTCGGCCTCTGTATCGATAATAATGTCTATTTCAATAAGATTTTCCAAAAAATATTTCATGTACAGATTCGGCTTAGTTACAATTTTATTATATGTATAGATATGGATATATGTATATAATATGCGCAACATTAAAAAAAAACGACAAATGTCGTGGAACACCTGGTAGGGACGAGGTTCCTTTCGCTGTCCGCCCTTGGCTTACAAATTATATCATAAATTTTCTCGAGTACTAGGGTATCATAAACATCAAGCAATGTATGTAATAATAATATGCATTGTAGGTACAATTTAAATGATGAGGTCACATTTTGGGTTGACATCTATTGACAATAATTGTTACAAATACTAGGGCGACCTCAAACCTCAAGGAATGTCCATTACATATGTAGGGCCCCGTCATAAGAGAGCGAGAGAGAGAGAGATAGCCTGGTACTTATGATCACATGGGATGCTCTTAGTAAATAATAAAAGAGTCGTGACGGTCAAAATACCACACTTGTTTCCATGTAGCTCTCATTCGCCAAGCTAAGTGTTCCGAATATAACGTGCGATAAGGGACTTGGTTCTAAAAATATTTAAATGGTGGAAAAGGTGGTCAGTGGTCGCCTTGCGAATGCGAACCGTATGTATGCAGGTGTTATGCGTAAATGCATATCCGAATATAAAAAAAGTGATACTTTCCTTAGATTTACGCGAATATTTGACATTTTAAATAAAACTATCTTTTCGGAATTTTCGCGAATTTATTTTGATTTTATATGTCCTGACGTTTCGAATGCTTTACAGCAATCGTGGTCATGGGAGAGACTGAGTCCGAAAAGATAGTATTATTTAAAATAAAAAAAGTGGTCACCTTCCGCGGCATGGGCAGCGACATGACGACGAGGCGCGCGGCGGCGGAGTTGTGCCGCAGCAGCTCGCGCAGGCGCAGCTGCCGGTTGCTCTTCTCCGCCAGCGTCGCCTGCTCCGTCGCGCTGATGCTGCCGTCTGTACACACACACATAACATATATATACATGCTACGAATATATTATATACTAGAGTCTGAGTTCCCAAATGGTGGTCCACAGATCTCTATGGTTTCGTGAAAGGATCACAGATATGATTATGCGAGATTTAATCGATATATGAAGTCCTAACATGATGATATTATTATTACAGTAACTAGTACGCAATTTGATTTTGTCGTAAATACGAATAATAAAAATATAATCTTCTAATATACATATATATGTCGTGTCACAGTGTTTGTGGTCGCAGTCCTCCGAAACGGCTCGACCGATTTTAATAATATATTTTTTTGTATATTTAGTAGGTATGAGAATAGGTCGTAAAATGTTTATCACTCTCCTATCCCCACCCCTTAATTTTTAATCGCGATTTTAGTATTTAAACATAAAGCAAAAGAGTTTTTTATTGTAGATTCAACGCGGGCGAAGCCGTGGGTTCTGCTAATAACATATAAGATATTACATAGATTGATGTGCAACAGTTGATAATTACCGCCATGTTCTTCAGTAAACTTCTTAATAAGCTCGTCGAACATTTGCTTGGTGTCCGGTTGCGGCGGCTCCGTGATGTCCTGCACCATCGTCAGCGACGAGTAGTCGATACGGAACTTGGCCAACAGGTTCGCCATGCTGCAGTTATTTATACATATAACAATTAATTTATTTCCAATAATTAGGTTTCCGTTATAAAGATACAACTTTTAAATCACTTTGAAAGTAATTAAAGATAAAATTATTAATTAAATAAAAAGCGCTTGGAATTTACATGACGTATTTGGAAGGAAAAGAAGAATGATAAAAATTGTCGTATAAAAATCTTACACCTAAATTGAGTGCCGGTCACTCAAAATGGAAGAGCGTATAAACGACACGTAGGTATGCTTTTACATATATAGTGTAATATATGGCGAAACATTGTATCGTCGGTGATCGCCCATTTAATTGAACGGGTGATGCTGTCCAATGCGAGGGTTGTCAAAAACACTAATTTTCATAGCGAACGGTTTTAACGTTAAAGCGATATAGTGACTTTTTGTGGTAAGTACTATGACGTAAGCGTATATGCGGTGTGTAATATATATGATGTATGTATACAGGGCTGCCAGTAGAGACAACTTATTTTATACCATTGGGTCACTCAAATTATACCCAATCAAATTTTATTATACAAATTAACAAATCTGTAAGGAAATAGTCTGTGACGAATAATAAAATTTCAATATGAATACGTAATAACTTAAAATGAAATATACATAAAATGACCATATTTTAAAATTTTCGTATCCAATGATACGACGCGTAATGTGATGTAAGTGTGTTGCGGCGAGGGTGACTAACTTCCTCTCCTCGAGCTCGAGCTCGTGGTGTCGGTTGGCGAGCGCGAAGATGCGCAGCTCGGTGCGCGCCCACGCCGCGCGCTGCGACACGATGTACGGCAGCAGCATCGTCAGCCCGCCGTCGTCGTACAGCCACCACACGTCGATGGTGCCCGGCTCCTGACACGCACGCGTATATTATGGGTATGTGTGTATTCAGCCTTTTTTAACGTCCCACTGCTGGGCACGGGTCTCCCTTCAGTACGAGGGGGATCAGGCCATAGTCCACCACGCTGGCCAAGTGCGGGTTGGCGGACTCCACATGTCTTTCGAAAACTTGCTAGGTTCTTCTCAGACATGCAGGTTTCCTCACGATGTTTTCCTTCACCGTAAGGCAAGTGGTAATCATGTTTTTATAATCTATTAGATCAAATATTATTACTTTTATAGCACGTGATGACACAGCATATATGTAGGAGATGAAATGTATTTTATTGAGTCTTTCTAGCCTACCTTCATATTTTTACAGAAATGTCATTTGTTATAATTATTGTTCATTAATAACTGTTCATTATTGCTTTTGCATAATTAAATAACGTATTATCATTATAATAAAATGTATATTTTAAAAATGGACACCTATTCTTTTTCTAACGATATCCCAACATATACTGACCTGTTTCCTCTTAAATATGGTCATGTGTGAGAGTTGCTCGGCGGAGACCTCCACCCCCGACGCCGACTTGTACACGACCTGGCGGTGGATGTCTAGCGCCTTCTTCTCCTTCTTCTTCGACGACTCACTTTTCTCGGATATCGTGAAAGACCGTGACGACGTTAGAGTCAACAGATCTGAAATATAACATAAGTTTGTTATTTATTCTAATATTATAAAGAGGAAAAAATGATTTTTTTGTTTGTTTGTATCGAATAGGCTCTGAAACTACTGCACCCATTTAGATGAAATTTGGGAAGAAGGTAGTTTGAGACTTTAGGCAGGACATAAGATAGTTTTAATTTCGGAAATCATCCCTTAAGAGGGTGAAAATAAGGATGAAAGTGTGTATGGGGAAGCAACCGGACGAAGCCTAGCGAAGCGAGGGTGAGTCGCTAGTAACTTATAAAAATTATTACACGTTTTTCTTTTTCTGTGACGTCATTACGTCTATTAGAGAACAGAACTATCTTGAAGTTCTGTATTTAGTTATAAGAGGTAATATAGCGTCTAATGTAATATTGAAGTGTTATTAGCTAAGCAAAACGACACTTACTAAAGTGTGTGAATAGTCGGTGCATGTATATATATAGCTAGGTCGCAGTTATCGTACTAGATGAGCATTAAGTAGCCATATGGTATTTAACATATAATATATACTAGGATAGCAGAAGAGAACAGCTTACTGACCCAGTCTACTAATCCAATATTCGTTTAGCGAAGGAGTCAAGCCAAAGTTAATTGCCTTGCGGGTCACGCGAGGTGACACTTGTGTAAGGCGCACCCGACTATCATACTTACATTCATATGAGAGTTGGGAAGCAGCTTTAGGGTTGACGAATTTTACTGTAACTTGCCACGAGGTATTCTGTTTGACAAAACCTTATATATTTTATACTCTAATACAATTATGTGTCACTCACTAAGGTTACTCCTCGGTGGATGGTCAGCACGTATGTCCAGGTCGGAGTCGGCGTGCATGATGGGCGCGCGCACGCGCAGGTCGCCGGAGCTGGAGGCGGCGGTGAGGCCGCTGGCGGCGTCGCCCGCGCCCACCGCGCTGTAGTCCAGCCCGCCCGCCACGCGCACGATGCCCACCGCCAGCCGGCTCTCGAATGCCGAACTGTTGAGTTTTGTGTGTTAGTATTATCAACGGGAGGGAAGGAAATAGGAAAAATAATATCATTCTTCAAGTGATAATAGGGTCTTTAGAATTCTTTACGTTACAATCAATAAAATATCTGTAGTCAGCGCTGGATTTACACTAGGGGCACCCGGGACTGATGCCCAGGGCGGCAAATTTTAAGGATGGCAAAATCCGTAGGGTGGGAAAAAAATCTCTTCACGTTATCAAAAATGCTTTTTATTATTTTCCAGAAAATAATAAAAAAAAACTACTACATTTTTTGAAAAATTGAAATCATTTATAAATTATTTATTTGCATTTTTTCAAAAAATTTATAGTTAAAAACAATTAAACTTTATTAAAACTTTACCAATTTTACGCAAAATTTCCATAATTGGACGGCATTTTTTACTATGCCCAGGGGCGGCGATAAGGTTAAATCCGACACTGTCTATAGTCATATTTAAATTGTTTATACGAGACTGATATTTTGAATAACATAATATACATAGTTATCGAAAAATAGGTATAATTGAACAATCTGTTCAATCTTGCTATTTATTTTAGAATTACCTACCCGGTACTCTAAAAAGAAATAGAACACTCACTGTAATACATTAAAATACGCCTCAAGCGCACTTCTGTCCGCGCTCTCCCAGTCCGCCTTGTACCCCATGAGCAGCACGTTGGGCGCCAGCTTGCTGACGCCGGCGGCCTGCATGAGCGCGCGCGCGCCGCACTCGAACGGGAAGCCGTGCACGGCGGCGGTGAAGGCGCGCACCTTGCGCCCGCGCAGCCACTCCTCGCCCGAGCGCGCGCGGTGAGACCGCTCCTTGTATGATAGCTTTTGCTATCGGACGATTGGTTAGTTAATACAGATTTATAATTTAACGGAAGTAATAGTATAAAACAAGTGCTGAGCGAGTCAATGCCACGAGGATGTTGTTCATTTTGTAAGATGCTTTCGCTGTCAGACGATTGGTAAAAAAATACTGTAGAATTATAAAAATATACTTGATATTAAGCAAATGTTCATATAAATGGATGATGTCAGAGAGTCAAGATAAACAAATTAAGAAACAAATACGGTGCTGAGTGAGGTTTTAGTATGTTTTCTTTCTCTCTATCTCTAGATAAAAATAATGTAATATTGAAATTTTAAAGTAAATAACAATTTCAATTCACCAAATTACTTGAAAGTGACCTAGGTATAAACCGCGTCAGCTCTATTAACGTGTTTTGAGAAGTTCGACCAAATCTAATCAATTTTTGACTATAATAGTAACAATTTTCATTACGTTATTAAATTTCGTTTTACTAATTTACCAGTATATTCATTATCAATAAAATATTTGTTTTAATAAAACTTATAATTTTGGTTCGAAGTGTTAAAATATAGGCTAATTTTCTTTAACTATATACTTATACAAAGTCTTATAAATCTTTAAAAATATTTTAAAGCCTCCTTAAAAATACATTAAATTTGTTTATTACCAGACTAACCACACTGTTGTCTTTGTTAGCAACATAGGTATTTTACGTTCCTCGTCACGCTTTGTATCTTGTAACAATGACTAAAAATCTCATGTGAGATAATGCTTACAAACTGTCATGTGTAATTGTATCATACGTAAACTTTGTAAATCATTTTATTAACCTCAATATAAAATAAAACCTCTTCAAAATAGAATGCAAAGAAATCTTACACATCCTACTATATGTAGTGTCTTCTCATTATCTTATCTCTTGGCAGTTAGCAAAGATTTAATTTATCTTTAATTTAATTGTAAGTTATCAATTTATCAATATGATTAAGAACTGCTACAACGACTTTATATCTATACATATAATAAAATTCTAACTGAGTCGAATCTGTATCTTAGTTATTTTTTGGAAAATCTTATTGAAATAGACATTATTATCGACACAAAGGACGAATCTATAGTTTTTAGAATTTTTGTCTGTCTGTCTGTTACCGCATCACGGAAAAACCACTGGACAGATTTTTATGAAATTTGGTATGATGATAGCTGGTTATCCGGGTCAACATATAGGATACTTTTTAGTGCGGGAAAATAACTCATCTCTGAGAAATGCTGAACGTTAAAACGTAACATAACGTTGCTAGTTATTAATAAAATATAGATATGTAGGTACTTCAAAAGTATAATCAGGCCAAAAAAAAAAGATCAAAATTTTGATTGGTAGTTTAATATTTTCTCCATTATCGCGTCCCTCGCGACTATTTCAATATGCAAACTCCTTCTACATTCAAACAATATCACTACCATTATAATCATCCATACTAATATATATAAATGTGAAAGTGTGTTTGTTTGTTTATCCTTCTTTCACGTCGAAACGGAGTGACGTATTGGCGTGACTTTTTGTGTGAGGATAGTTGAAGGGCTGGAGAGTGACATAGGGTACTTTTTACCGCGGGAGTTCAGAATTACTTGAAACTTGGTATCTCTTGGCTCTCCAATAAAATTAAATAAATACGTGTATTAGTATTTTTCGTATTTCACCCTATAAGTGGGTAAAATAGGGGATGAAAGTTTGTATGAAACTACTTTTTTAAAGATTTTTTTTGTAAAAGAAAAGTGAGAAAGTTTGTATGAGGAATCCACCTCCTTTGTATGGGGAGCGAAGCGAGGTTGAGTCGCTAGTTATTAATAAACAATATACTTATAATACCTGTGATATATCCCCAACGATCATCAAGGAGCCGGACTTAGTAATGAGGTTCCCCAGGTCGACGAGCGCGGGGCGGTCCTGGGGCTTCCCCGCGAGCACCAGCAGCTGCGGCCAGTAGTTCTTGACGTGGTCGCCGGTGCGCGCCAGGCTGTGCACGCTTGAGAGTGCTGTTTTGTACATTTGCGCTTGTGTACTACTTCCCCAGTTAACGTCTACAATGAATATAAAAACAAACTTTGAATAGGAAGAATAAAGGTTTTTTAATTTTTAAATTTATTAGAAGGTTATTCATATTAATTATTCCTTTTGGTTTCGTCGAATTAATATTATAATAACAATATCGTTGATAAAACGAACTTTATCAACGTACCCACTAAGTCATACAAATTAAACCGCGGCAAAAACTAGTATTACATATATGAGATGACAAACAAGTCCCCGTCACTTCGCCGAAACCTTACAGTTCAACGGTCTATTATAATTTGAGTATCGATTAAAAACTTATGCTTCACTAATGACATCATCATCCAACAGAAAATCAATGAACTGAGATAAAAAAGAGCCTGTACGTCTCTATACTGTATAATTATTTTTACCTTATAAAATATTTTATTCAAACTATAAATAACTCGTAAAACCTGTACACGCTACACATATAATCTGGAATATTATATCTGAAGCAAAAACTATAACTGGCAGCCAACGAACGAGATGCAATAATTCACAGGTACCGATTTAGAATCAATCATCGCTTATTCTGGAGTGAGTGCTGATATATCGCTAAAAGCAGAACAAAAGCCCACTTATCCTAATTTATGAAACGCTCATATAAAATATCGTATTACCATTACACTTGAATATAGTTTTGAGATAAGAATGATAATTTGCTTGAGATTGAGATGAATAATAAGTTGGTATTACAGATTGATTTAAATATAACTGAAACACTCTTGGTATACCATTTTACTGACAGTCTATATATGTGTCTGTCACCGGCGTTTATCAGACATTTAATATTAGCGTATTTATAGCAAGTAAAGTAAGTACATAGGTGAATAACTAAACATTTAAACATAGATATAAAAAATAAAAGTCGAGTGTTAATTTAAATCAATAAATTGCTAGCTAAACCATCAGATAATATTATCAGTAAGATATTAAGATAACTTAGTTTTCATTCTAAATTTATACATATAATAAAATTGTAACTAAGTGGAATCTGTACATTAAATATTTTTTGGAAAATCTAATTGAAAAAGACGTTATTATCGATACAGAGTCCGAATCTATAGTTTTTAGAATTTTTGTCTGTCTCTCTGTCTGTCTGTCTGTCTGTTACCGCATCAAGAGAAAACCACTGGACAGATTTTGATGTAATTTGGTATGATGATAGCTTGTTATCCGGGTCAACATATAGGATACTTTTTACCGCGGGAAAATCTCATTTCTGAGAAAAAATACAAAAACTGCAATGTGAAAGTATTTAAAACCTAAGAGTTTGGTTTTTGGTCATCTGTACGCGGGCGGAGCCGCGGGAAATGCTAGTCTATACATATAATAGAATTTTAACTAAGCCGAATTTGTACATTAAATATTTTTTGGAAAATCTTATTGCAATAGACATTATTATCGATACAGAGGTCGAATCTATAGTTTTTTAGAATTTTTGTCTGTCTGCCTGTTACCGCATCACGGAAAAACCACTGGAGGGATTTTGATGAAATTTGGTATGATGGTAGCTGCTTATCCGGGTCAACATATAGAATACTTTTTATTGCGGGAAAATGTCTCATTTCTGAGAAACAATACAAAAACTGCAATGTAAGAGTATACTAATATGTAAAACTTAAGAATTTAGGTATATATATATATATATATATATATATATATATATATATATATATATATATATATATATATATATATATATATATATATATATCAATCGTAATAGAAACTCATCTTACCAGGTTTCCGATAGTGCACGATGAGATAGAGCGTGAAGAATATAGCGAAAGTGATAAGTGCCATCATCCAACCGATCAGCAGCATGATGCCGACACACAGCAGAAACCCGATCATAGATAGCCATACGTTGTAATACTGAAATATGAAGTTTAATCAGATTGGCAAAGCAAACATACATATAATGGAGACATTTAAATATAGTTATTTAATAAAAAATACTGTGTTATATCACTAGTATTACCTATATAATACAAAGCAACTATTCTGAGAGCATAAATTATTTAATATTTTATTAAAATAGAAGGGACACCGAATTCAAAATGATTTAAATGAAATTATTCCACTTAAGCTTGAACTGGAAGACAAGTATTCTTCACTTTTGAAGTCGGCTAAAATATTCAAATAAAATTATTCTACATAAATTGTCCAACACTATATAATATTTACGCGGAAAGTAGGCCTCCACCCCAGCGGCCGCACGAGCGCGGCGTGGAAGGTGCAGAAGTTGATGAGAGCATACGACGCGAGGTAGAAGTTAGATATCAGCGGCGCGATCGTATTCAAGTCCGCTGTAAAAGATTATTTTTGTATAAATAATAAATTGAAATCAATTATATGGTGGAGTAGGTACATAGTATAGTTGGAACTGCAGCAATGTGGGATAGCAATTGTAAATATTACTATTTACTATAAAGTTGGAAAGTTCAATTAATGATTGAAAGAGGCTTTTTATATACGTATCCTCAAAGAACTTGTACGTAGTAGAGTTATGTGAAGAAGTTGAAGCTTGAAAGTATGTAGGAGCAATCTATGCTTATAAAGACCTAATTTTTTTAGATAAAATTATAAAGCAAGTTATACTAATAGACATTATAAACTAACCGATGAGTAAGAACATGAGCGACACGAGGAAGGTGAGCACGTATCCGCGGTAGGGCTCGCCGTGCCTGCCGTAGGGCTTGGAGAAGAAGATGAGGCCGGGGTAGATGCGGTCCGCACCCAGCGCCTGGATAAGCCGCGGCACCGACAGCAGGTTGGTCAGCGCCGTGGACAGCGTGGCCGCCCAGCACCCACCGTATATGAGGGGTCCCCATGCTGACATTAGCTGCATTACCTGTACAGAAAAAGAGAAATGAATCAGTACTTAAGATATTTTTAAATACATACTAAAATATATTAAATTAATGCATGCATGCATTGCACTTTAGTTTCCGATATCTCCAGTAGACGATACGACGCGGAGAACATATGCGCGTCCTGCGCCTTATGTTTTAATGATCGTGTCGAATTATCATTCCGGCATACTTTGAGAATGAAAAGACACTCTTGTTACTTGTGCATTATAATATCTCCTGCTTACGTAGCCAGTCTCAGTGAGATTGATCGTCGTGGCCGAAATTAATCATTTTTAAACGACTTAAATTCAAGGACAAAACCTATATTAAATTGATTAGAACATCAGCTGTAAAAATATGATAAATGCAGTTCAGTCAATAATTTAATTATTAATTGATACCTTCTCACACTAATTATTTATTTGATTAATTTCTGTATTATTTTCGTATTATCTATACTAATCTATATCTACTAATATTATAAATGTAACAGTTTGTAAATATGGATGTTTGTGTCTCTTTCACGCCAGAACGGCAGAATGGATCTGAATGAAATTTGGCACAGAGATAGGTTATAGTCTGGAATAATACATAGGCCACTTTTTATCCCAGGTTCCCGTGGGATAGGTTCGTTTTTGTTTTCCTAGAGGCGAACCCGAGTGAATACTCACAGAGTAGCTGTTATGTAGTCCATATTTACAATCTTCAAAGTTATCACTGCAGGACGTCACACCGTCCAGGACCTGCGTTCCATTCACTATAAGAGCAGTGACGTTTCCGTTAGCGTTTCTGAGCGCGCCCCCGCCCGAGAACAGCACCATGAGAGCATAACTGATCATTGAAATCAGTAATGAAAGTAAAGTGCCCTTGGGAATTGCTGACGCTGGGTCCTAAAAATATAATTTCTATGAATATTCCCGAAATCTCATAATTTTGAACTGATAACTATTAATTATTTTAAACTATTGGCTAAATATTTTGATTAATAAAAGTAATAAAGCAAAACATTTTGTATTTATTTAAGGTTTGATTAGATTATATTACTCGTAGTTATATACGACTCGAGTGATTTTTTTATACCTTTAACCTACCTCTACAACCTTTTATACCTAGCAAACCTTGTTAGATTGTGATGTGATCAAATTCCAAATATTAACCCGTACAAACCGTATGTTTGTTTATGTACATCACGCACTATTTAACATATATTTTTAGAATCATTAACATAGGACTTTTATCCTTCTTTCCATATCGACATATACCCATATACTCATCTAATGTATTTAAATCAGGAATAAGACATTTGATATGTTGTGTGTATAACAAAGCTTAATTATACAACCCAATATGAATCATATTTGCAATGGAAAATGATATCAGAAGTTCGACTGTAAAGCGTAAATTATGAGTCAATGATTTACAATGATCAATATTATTTTGCCCGACTTGCTCGCTCCTCTCCTCGAGCTCCTCCCACAACTAAGTACTTTAAAAGTTTATAAATCACAATAACACATCATATTCAGATCATAACTTTTAAAATTTTTATTGTATAAAAATCATTATTTAGTTGAAAGTTTTCTATTGAGAGAAGATATTCAAATCGAGTTTTGAATGCATGCTTTCAATTAGGTACACGAACGTTAAGAATAACATACTGTATATAATATTTACTCTTTGAAAATTATAAGAAGTTAGAATTTTTTTGAATTCATGGCGCCTTAAAAGACATTATTCATATTTCATACGTACTACATCTTAATTGGGACAATCGAGGCCACTTATTATTTGAAGAATTTACAACCAAATTACCACCACCACCGCAGTACCATTTATCTTTAAATATGTAAAAACTATAAACCTAATGATATCTTCTTCTTGTTCCATATTGCGATTTACAAGGCTTTAAATTTTGACCAAAGAAAATATGAGTTTTCAGTCATATAAATAAATAACTAACATATAAAATAAATATATACATACCGACATACATACAGATTCGACTTTTGTATAGAAATAATTTATATTTTATAAAAATTTACCTTTATTTCTCTTTACAGTATTTAATAGTAATTCTGATTGGAAGCTTTAAGAGGGTTTAAGGCTTTAAGAGGAACTCTGAACCAATTTAAAAAAATATAGTAATACTTCTGTTGTAACAAATATTGGACAAATATAGTTTTTGTTTAAATCCTTTATTTAGTCGTGATTCATCAATGTGCAATTGCTTTAAATTGATTCGGCACTCACTAGGTATGTAATAAAATTCACAAATTTCGACGGTCAATGAATTTGACATCGTTGTACTGGTAACATTCGATTTGCTTTTATTTGCGAATCGTTAGCGTATAATTCATGTGTTCAATAAGCTTGTTTATTACAATGTATTTATTCGATGAAAAAGTTTTGTTGTTCTTATCGCTGTTTAGTTCTGTTACAACACATATATTATATTTTGATGTATTCGTATCTAAACTACTATTATTTATCATTTACGTAGGAAAAATTACTGACAATTACTTTAATTTGCCAATTTTTCAATTTACACATCAATTACGGCTCAATAGTGTGTGCTCTACGTAAAGTGAACGGAAATTGTACCTATTGTGGTGTTTCAGTTTCAGCAAATATTTTCTTATACAATATTCTGATAACGGCAATTTAAAGCTCCACGTCTATTTATTACTAAAACTTACTTACTTAAGATACTTACTACGATAGAAAATCCAAAAAAAATTGTACAAATAAAGATCTAAAACTTTCCTAGAAACTTGCTCATGTAAATTGCCCGTTATAATAAAATATTTGTAAGTCTTTTTGTTCGTAACATAAACATCGCCTCAATTAAGTGTACATTTCCATAGAGTGCGAGAATGAATCGATATTCTTAATTCCGGGGACGCGAGCACGTGGGTGGTAATTTCACGCGTGCCTCCTGCTTCATCGAATGGTATCAATTTGCGTTACACGTGTAACACTCGGTTTTGCAATCTCGGTTAGGCTTAACATAGTGCTTTAATCAAATTTTTCAATTCTATAAAGATTTTTCAATCATCTCAATTATTTATCTAGTAATCTGTTTTTAAACGCTCATATCTAGAAACAGGCTAATTGAACTTCAGTTAACTTTAGTTTCCAAATCCAACTACAACAACACCTAATTAATCTATACATAGGTATGTATATAAAATTGTAACTAAGCCGAATCCGTACATTAAATACTTTTTGGAAAATCTTATTGAAATAGACATTATTATTGATACAGAGGCCGAACCTATAGTTTTTAGAATTTTTGTCTGTCTGTCTGTCTGTTACCGCATCACGGAAACCCACTGGAAGGATTTTGATGAAATTTGTTATGATGGTAGCTGGTTATCCGGGTCAACATATAGGATACTTTTTACTGCGGGAAAATATCTCTGAGAAATCTATACTAAACGTAAAAACGTAATTAGTTTCGCTATATATTTTATTAAATAGCAGGCACGATTAAATATATTAGCAATATATAGCTTTCTATCTAGCTCTCATTCGCCAAGTGTAAGAGGACCAGTGAGTAACGTGCGATAAGGAACTTAGTCTCAAATATCAAATTATTGACAAGAACTAAGAAAAATCCATAACATAACAATTTTAAACTACTTTAGCTATCCATTTTCAAACTATAACATATATGTATATATAACAAAAAACTAGTATATATGACTTCCATTAGAGCGTAATAATTTTACAAAGCACTTTGAAGAGTAAATGCAGTAACTATGCACAGTGGGTTGCGGGTAGTGGGAAGGCACGTGTCCTACTTCCCGTTATACGTAGGGAGCAGGGCAAATATTGACAAGTGGTCGGCGGCTAATTTAGGCGCCAACGTCATTCAAGGCAACGCAGCGCACTGTCGATACATGAAACCTAGCTATAGCCACATCGATGTAAAAGTGTAGAAAAGATTACTGTTGCAAAATCTATAGTACTCTATATGACCTAATTAATGTTTGTGGACATTTAAATTGTTTTTAACTTACAACCTACCTCCATAGTGTTAGGTTTTTTATTTTGAACACTCCTTATACTAAAGATAAATTGTCGCACTAACTGTGGATAAAAAAGGTGGTCATTTCCAAATATCAGTATTAACAAATTATTTAAAATTGAATATAATATTTTAATAATATTTTAATTAAACACGAATGACTCTCTACCCCGCTGTGGACGCTAGATGGAAATAAGTATGAGAGATCTACAAATTAATGTATAGGTAATACTTAATAGGAAATATTACGTCGTGTAACATATTTGACTTACCTTTAGATCTCCAGAAATGTTAGCACCTGCTTGTATGCCAGTGACAGAAGGGAAGAAAATGGCGAATACACTGAAGAAATCTTGATTAATTCCTTCACTAAATCGAAAATCTGGATAAAAGTTCTTTGATAAAGTTTCCGCTAAAATAAATAATGCATATAATTAATAATATTCAGGCGTAAATTATACTATTATAACATTATACGTTTTAAGAAAAAAATCTATATTAAATTACTTTTTTCAGTATACACGTATTACCATATCATTATTTCTTATTGTTAAGGTTTTCTTTGGAATTTTTACTTACTTGAAAGACCGACAAATCCTTGTGCTACTTCAGTCAGGTCTTTTGGTCCCATAAACGTGCCCACTACGAAATCTACCATAGCACCGATTATAATTGCGATGAGGAAGTTCTGTAAAATAGAATTTTGCTGGAATCTTTATGATAAATATGTACTTTCTACGACGATAGGATAATTGACTTAGCCGTCCTCAAATTTCTAATTTATATTTATTTATATTAGTACCATTAAGAATATATCTATTTTCGTTATGTTTTTAAGAAAGCAATAAAAGCTGACTGAGTATTTATAAAAAATTTCCCCGTGCCTCGGAGAGCACGTAAAGCCGTCGGTCCTGCGCCTTAACTCTCACCGGTTTGTCTCGCGTCGTCCCACCGGAGTATGAGAGTGACGGGAATAGAGAGTGCACGTTGTGTCTGCGCGTACACTTGTGCACTATAATATCTCCTGCGCAGTTGGCTAGTCTCAATGAGATTGGCCGCCGTGGCCGGAATCGGTCAGAAGAACATCATTTATAAAAACTAGAGTTCGCCGAGTGGTCGACTTCGGCCATGATTATAATTGATTTTTCTTAAAAAGGGATACAAAGTTTTTGCTTCACGTATTAATACATAATTCTCAATTTGACCAGAGTACCTATATATTATGAGTGTGTGGGTCAAATACATGGTAGTGTGTGTAATGTTTTTTTTTATAGATTTAATGTATTTTTTATGCATAATTTAAAAAATTCTCATTCTACACTTTATCTCTATATAAACTGTAAGTGGGGTATTGTATACTCCGTGTCCGCGCAATTTTCGTAATAGTAGGGGAGCCCAAGAGGGGATTTTCTGTAGTTACTCGAGCGCGGTAGATTAACATAAAAGAGGTTACCTTGCACTCTATTGAGTACTTTCACCACAATATAAGTCTTCTATATAAAGGTGCGCGTCTAGGGAAGCCGATTAAAATATTTAAAAAATGTTTTGATAAGGTAAAAATACTTGAAACCGTCAAATTAAGGTGGGGTAGGCTAGTCACATCCTGAAAAGTGTCCAATTTAATAATCTGCCGATTTGCACAAGCCGAAGAGGCAAAAATCATCATAAACTTTATAGTCGATTTTTGCCTCTTCGGCTTGTGCAAATCGGCAGATTATTGAATTGGACACTTTTCAGGATGTGACTAGCCTACCACACCTTAATCTGACGGTTTCAAGTATTTCTACCTTATCAAAACATTTTTTAAATATTTTAATCGGCTTCCCTAGACGCGCCCCTTTATATAGAAGACTTATATTGTGGTGAAAGTACTCAATAGAGTGCAAGGTAACCTCTTTTATGTTAATCTGCCGCGCTCGAGTAACTACAGAAAATCCCCTCTTGGGCTCCCCTACTATAAAAATTGGTACAAAGTTTTTGCTTCACGTATTAATATTTAGATACTTTAAAATGTAAAGCTCGTTGTAATTACTATCCATATATTCATGGGTAATCTTGTTTGATATCATATCCGTTCACTGCGTACATTATTTTAATTAAATAAAAGCACTTTGTTTTTCCAACATTTTTCATTTAGGCAATCCCATGAGTGAGGTGTGGCGAAGGGCGACAGAAAAGATAATTAAGAAATGTTTACTAAGTCTAAATGTATTAAATGTTAAATATTGGTTGTTATAACAAGTCACGGTCCATTATACCATATTTATGTCGTATTGTAACTTCACTGATATAGCCAAATTTTTTTTTAACGATTTTTTATATAACAAAAATATTAAATACTATATTCTCCATGTATATATATGTAAATTGTCTAATATATCATATATTTACATAGATATTATATACAAACAGCGAACTCATAATATATAATTACAGTCCGCGTGGAATACTGACACGAACGCTACCTGCATTCCCCTCTAAGCTAACTAAGCTTTAATTAACGTGGTATCTAGGTGTTCATTATAAACATGGTTATTATGTTTTTCATTGTTATTGTGTAATTAAAAGCTTTACCTTCTAATCTTATTTTAAAAGGCAATACGTATATTTTTTGTTGTCACAGTGTGTTCTGGCATATAAATATTTAAACTTAACTGAATTTTATTGAGGGATATTATATTTCTTAAAGCTCTTAAAAATTAAGATATTATAAGGTTCTCATTATTAATTAAATACCTATTAAAATTTCGAGAAAAATGTTTCGAACATTTTTCTATGAAAGCTAGCATACACCCACTGCCATTTTATTTATCCAAGTAGCGGCGCACGATGAAACTCATAAATGCAATAACAAAATTAATTTATGGGTAGGGGGGACACTTAAGCAAACAAAAACATATAAGCCATTTAGTGGCTTAAGCCCTCATGCTACCGAGATATTTTGAAGTAAAAATCGCTTATGTGAGAACCAACGCTTATTAATATTACATAATTCGCATTTTTTTTGTGACTTTCATCGTTTTCATATGGCGATATTTGTCTTCAAATATATCGGAAATATGGCACTTAATCATAATATTGACATTTGTTTATTTATTTAAGTGTCTTCCACGTGTGTATACCAGTTTTATTTTATGGAACTAATGTAGAAAAATATATAATGAAAGGCAGTGGTAGCCCAGTGGTAGTGCGCTCGGTTGGGAAACCGAGTGAAGCGGGTTCAAATCCCGGGTCTCGCACCTCCGATATTTTCATGTGCGAATCATTTCTAACATGATTACCACTTGCCTTACGGTGAAGGAAAACATCGTGAGGAAACCTGCATGTATGAGAGAACCTAGCAAGTTTTCGAAAGACAAAGACTATGACCTGATCCTCCTCATACTGAAGGGAGGCCCGTGCCCAGCAGTGGGATGTTAAAAAAAAGGGCTGAACACAATGTAGAAAAAAGTATACATGGTGATAAAAAGGTACTATCCACATACATTCAAGTATTGTATTACATTACCTGGGCCTTACTCTCCCAATCCATGCCGACCGCGCAGATGATGCACAGCACGATGAGAGTTACAGTGCCTACTAGTCTTGTATCATTGAGGCTGTTGTCAAATATCTTCACTCCTTGATTTTTCAAGAGATCGTTGAGAGAGTCGCAGAAGCCGATAGTATTCATGCTGGCCGCGACCGCATTTGCAAACGCAAAAATAATCCCGACCGATGCACCGAACTCGGGTCCAAGCGACCTCGATATTATGTAATAAATACCACCTAAAAAGAAACGTATTAAATTAACATTTTTACTTCACCTGTCTTCTCAATTTTACACAACTGCTTCGTACTTTCATATTTTATGTACCATAATATATAATCCAATCGGAATCTGATTTGGAAACAAAATATTGAAAACCTGAAGTTTTATGATTTTAAAATGTTATACATTTTAAAATCATAACACTTCAAGTTTTCAAAAAATGCCTATGTGCTATTCCAGACTATAATTTTTATCTGTGCCAAATATCATTTAGATCCTTTCAGCCGTTCTAGCGTGATGGAGTAACAAACATCCAAAAATCTAAATTTTAATATTTACAATATTAGTATAATGTATTTGCAATAAATTGACCCGCAAATACGTAATCTATTGATTAGAAAAATTCTCTTTTTGAGATAATAATATTAATAAATATTTTTTTTTTAAGTGCAATGAAAAATAACAGACGATTACTTTGCATGTCTATAAACAACTTAGTTTTAGTTTTAGATTATTTCGTCATAACTTATTTGTTTACGTATTTCAGAAAATATATTAATATTATATTATTTACTTTATTAACAATAATAAATAAAGTACTCTCATTTTGAAGTTGATTTATAGAGCGCCCATCACTAATTCGACACAGTGTGACGGTTAAGTAAGAATTATTGTGCAGATGACATTTCATCGATCAAATGCATGATTTTATTTAAAATCATGTATAATAAAAAACAATGGTATAATAAGTTGTTAAAATATTACTACACAAGTAACATAAATCTGTACATATTATTTCTACTTGTTAGTAAACAAATATCACACACACAGAGATGATTTGAATATATATATATATATATATATATAATATATATATATATATATAATATATATATTATATATATATATTATATATATTCAAAGTTATAATATATACCTCAATAATATTTTATACATACCTCCTTTGACTTCTCCATTTGTGCATATAGCGCTCATCGAGAGTGTGGTTATAACACACACTACCGCAGATATTGCAATTATAACTAATGATAATCCTATCCCAGCCTGCGCCACTACCCAGGATATGCGCAAGAACAGCATCACACCCCATATGTTCAGTAGACATGGTATCAGCACACCCTAAAATATTACCTAAACTTAATATTTAACATTTATTCGAACTCTACATAAAAATGAATCTGATCTTACTTGAATCCATCCTAATTTGATACCAACAGCCGGAGTAGGTGATTTTGTTTCTCTTTGTTTATTTTGTTGTTCTTTTTCGTCCTGAAAGAAATTATTATTTTTAAAACAAATAAATATTATACGGTAGATAAGTAAATATAGACCATGAATCTGAATTACAATTTTATAAATAGTGCAGTACTAATATCAAAAGCTTAGCCTTTTTGAAACTCCAATTAAATCTAGAGAAGTTCGTAGTTAATTATTCTTACACTACTCTTAACTATAAGTACTTGGATTTATGCATAATAATTTTTGTAAAATATCTTTCACAAAATATTGATCGATCTATTGTTTTACTCACCTATTTACCTATAAACCGTAATCACTGACGGTTTATTATATCTAGATATTAATGAATTTAAATTTTACCTCAAATTAATTCTTTGACGTTGGTTGTAAGTTTAAAAAACCTGTTTCTAAACTTGATAATCAAATGGATTCTGAATCAGTTGTGAGTTACGATTTTCCTTTGATAAATATAATTATCACATTCTCACGAGTATAACAATACTAGATTATCTTAGCTTGTAAACGTGATATACTTAGATAGCAAATGTATAGACCAATGTGAACAACTGTGAAGATGATGGACACCGTCTGTTCGTAAAGTTAAACCATGACAGAACCATTATGGTGGGTGACGATTGAAATTGTAAACGAATGTGAGCAATAAATAATGTATGATCGTACTAGCGCAATGGTAATTACGCTATTTCTCCTCTTAGATATATCTACATATTTGAGTCATATATAACCATAACCATATGCTATTTCTCCTCTTAGATATACGGTTATGGTTATATATGACTCAAATCGTAGTGATGTAGACTCCAAAAACATTAGTTTTTTATATTTTGTGACTTTGTTTTTTTTTTAAGTACGCAAAAAATATTTTATGCTTATTAGAAAAGTAGATTAAATGAAAATTAAAAATTAAAATTAATGATTGATTGTATTTTTAGATTTAATAAAAAGAAAACAGGTAAATACATTTTATAACAAACACTGAGATTCTCGAGTTAAAAGATTTACTTACACACTTAAAGAAAATCGAGGACACTCTACTTATCTATCCTTGCTAATAATAGTAATTGTATAATTATAAAAATGTTTATAAATGTCGTCATCAAAAGTGACTTTCTTAAACTGGTTAGTGGACTCAAGCAAATAAAATTACTGCATTATCTTATTATCTTGCGGTTGCTTCTTAATTTTTATTTACATTCATCAAAAATGATTAAATAAAGTTTATTTAGTCATAAAAATTAGCAAATTAATGCTATAATAAAAAATATAATAAATGTACCTACCTATAATATAATAAAAATATTATAAGTACAATAGTTAGGTATAATCTATACTAATATTCTAAAGAGGTAAAGTTTGTGAGTTTGTTAGTTTGTGACGTTATAAGGGGTAATCTCTGGATCTACTGAACATTTTAGATGAAATTTGGTAAGAAGATAGTTTGAGACCCTGGAAAGGACATAGAATACTTTTTATATCGGAAATCATCCCTAAAGGGGGTAAATATGGGGATGAAAGTTTGTATGGGCAAATCAAGCTAGGGATGAAACCGAGCGAAGCGATGGTGAGTCGCTAGTATAATATATTTAATAAAAACGATATCGTTATAATTGCTTCAAAACTTGAAAATATAAAGAACAAAAAAAAATGTGTTGTCAATTAGCCTTTTTAAAGTTGCATTGCCTGGCAACGGGTATTCCCTCACTGCGAGAGAGAAATCATGATCAATCGCATGTTTTCCGACAACTTAATTAGCAATTACTACGTTAAATTACTTAAGTACAACAAAACATAATAAAATATTTTACATTGGTTACAAATAAAATTCCCCATTTTAAAGTATTAGTAACACTTGATTACGCATTTTGCGCTTGAAAAATAATAGGCTGCCATTGTACACATTGTAAATATATTTCAAATAAAAAACGATATTATAAGTAGCGTTGTGATTTGCTTCCTAAATAAAATATAATTTGTAACTTTAAGTACCATATTTAAGAACAGAAGGCCGATAGTTAAACAATGTCACTGTGATGGCAAACATACTAAAATCCGAATTATAAATATTGTGATATAGCAAAAGATATTGTTCCTTTTAAATAGTTTAATGACTGTAAATACCATACAGGGCTTTTTTTTGTTTTTTTTTTTGTCTATTTATTCAGGAAGGTCGTGTCTCTAAGACAACGCTACGACGCGACGCTTAGAAACAGAGCAAATATAGTTACACAAAGGCGAACGAAGACGCGGGCATAAACTAATTAAATATAGCAATTCGGTTCATAGGTTGTTTCCCCATACAAACTTTCATCCCCATTTTCACCCTCTTAAGGGATGATTTCCGGGATAAAAACTATCCTGTGTCTTTCCCAGGGTCTCAAACTATCCTCTTACTAAATTTCATCTAAATCGGTTTAGTAGTTTCGGAGTCTATTCAGTACAAACAAACAAAAAATCAAATCTTTCCTCTTTATGATATTAGTATAGATAATCGTCTCAAAGAAGTAAATAGGTACCTACTTCATGTTTGCATTTAATAGTTGATGGCTGTGGAAACATTTTAGGCAGTAACATATTAAATTCACAAATATCAGAAATGTAAATTGTTACCAAAACCCTTATTACGTGTATAGAGCCAACACTTTTATTTATAAATTTTATAAAATTAAAAAGGTTTTTAAAATACCCTAATATTAACAAAGACAGCACTATTACTATACATAATATATAACTAAGACAAGCCCTTGATGTTAAATATTTTATTCATTATATATCTATATATATATATATATATATATATATATATATATATATATATATATATATATATATATATATATATAAAATTTTGCAAAGTTGCCTAGATACGCAAACTACAAGGAAAATAGAGGCTGCGTGCGTTATTCGTAAGGAAAATAAACTAAACTTACACGTATCTATACATTGTACATATCTATCATGATATAAGTGCACTAATATATATACTGCTATGGCACTATAGTATTGTAGTGACCCTACTTTCTATGCCAGCGGTAGCGGGTTCGAGTCCCGCTGGGGGCATTCATTTGTTTGATGACGAATGTTTGTACTCCAGTCATGGGTGTTTATATTTATAATATGTATGTATTTAAAGTTGTATGTGTAGTGTATCAACTATCTGGTATCCATAACACAAGCCTCGTAGCTTACCATGGAACTAGATGGCGCTGTGTGTTAATGTCCAAAAAAAAAAAAATAAACCACATGCACCTTATTAACATCAATCATTTCAGGAAACACTTAACAGTCTATTGCACTAGACCATAGAGTTTAACACCTACTTCATAATATATCCGAGATTAGATACAAGGGTAAGTATACCAGAGGGCTGGTCACTGGCGTTAACCAGTTCACGCCGGAACCTGACGGTTTAACGTGCCTTCTAATAGCATCGAGAATATGACGCATTCCATAAATGCATCCGTTTTCTGATTAATGACTACACGCCAAATAGGAGTCACCAAGTGACACCTATCTATATATTTTTTCTTACCGTAATGTGTGTATGTATTCAGCCCTTTTTTTTAACGTCCCACTGCTGGGCACGGGCCTCCCTTACATACGAGGGGGATCAAGCCATAGTCCACCACGCTGCCCAAGTGCGGGTTGGCGGACTTGACATGTCTTTCGAAAACTTGCTAGGTTTTCTCAGACATGCAGGTTTCCTCACGATGTTTTCTTTCACCGTTAGACAAGTGGTAATAATGTTGGAAATGATTCGCACATGAAAATATCAGAGGTGCGAGACCCGGGATTTGAACCCGCTTCACTCGGTTTCCCAAGCGAGCGCGTTACCACTGGGCTACCACTGCCTCCACTCTTACCGTAATGTTTTCGTTTAATTAACAGTCAATAATTAATTCAAAAAATCTAAAAAGGTTTTGTGTAAAAAGTAGAATGAGCAAATAAATCTATTCGTCATCAACTCGGAAACTAATATCCATAATACTTTTGAAATAAATATAAGTACTAAAATTATAATAGATCGTATTTATGACATTTAATGATACCTATAATGTACACAACAAACATGTACACGTAAATTTGAGCTTTAATTGTTATAAATTTTGTTTAACGATATTTTAAATAGCTTTAATAGTGTCATCTAATCGCCGGTTTTACTGCAATTTTTTATATGAAGTAGGTATGACAAATGTCATATTATATAGTTAACTAGCATTGCCCGCGGCTCCGCCCGCGTTCAGATTATCAAAATCCAAATTCTTAGGTTTTACATATTAGTATATTCTTACAATGCAGTTTTTGTAATTTTTCTCATAAATAAAATATTTTCCCGCGGTAAAAAGTATCCTATATGTTGACCCGGATAAACAGCTATCATTATACCAAATTTCATGAAAATTTACTCAGTGGTTTTTCCGTGATACGGTAACAGACAGACAGACAGACAGACAAAAATTCTAAAAACTATAGATTCCGCCTCAATATCGATAATAATGCCTATTTCAATAAGATTTTCCAAAAAATATTAAATGTACAGATTCGACTTAGTTACAATTTTATTACATGTATAGACTATTTTATATTCCCCGTGTGTAATATAAATGGAAAATGTAACATGTCACTCTATATATTTGATATATCTAAAATTACAATTATCCTTTATACCTACAAATGCATAACGCCCTATAACGTATATATATTAATTCTTCATTGATAATAAATAACGTATACATATTAATTCTTCATTGATAATAAATAACGTCCTAAATAGCTTATTCCGTCTATACTATCGTGAAAACATAACAACAATGGAATATTTCTAGAGAACTTGAATGGCCTTTCTTGAGTATAATAATATATGTATATATAAACTAGAGTAAGCTGACACTCTGATCACTTCAACATATAGCCTTCATACATACTGTGATAATAATCTTATAATATTTATATTTTATGTATAGATAATAGATATACAGTAGTTACCTCTTCAGTGATCAAGTGATCTCCATGTAGTTCTCCTAAGCTCGGCCTTTTGAGGGCTCGTTTAGAATTTCTGTAGTTTTCCATCCTTGGTAGCGCTTCCCTCGTGAGTTGGGCAAGAGAGCGCTTTCTCCTCCAACCAGCATCATGAAGCCAAGTGTCTGGTTGAGGATTTGGGTCTCCCCGCTCCACCATCTCCACTGAAGACCGTAAAGGTCGGGAGATAATGCTTGCTCCCATGTGTATGCCATTCTTCTTAGATTCTGGCTCTACTGTCGAAACTGTGAACCTGGTAAAGGAAACTTACAGTAATAACTAAACAGTCAATAATAAAGAAAAGTATAATTCACCATAGTTCATGAACGACGGATAGGACGTTATCTATGGTCTCTCAACTTTTCCAAAGTTTTGTAAAATCTTTTTCTTTTTACCTTATCAGTTAGATAGAAAGTGTTCAGAGAAATATTGTTGCGTTTTTTTATTGAGACAATTTAGTTAAAAAATATCTGCAATTAGATCCCTCGACACACTGCCCTAATAATCGACTAACTTTTATTTTTAATTTAAATTATTATATTTATTAATTATTATTTGTTAAAATAAGCAAAAATTTATTTATATAGGTATTATGACAAATGTACCTGTTTTCCACTCCCGCCATTTTGCCAGGTCAAATTCGTAGACTACCGGAAAATTGTATTATCTTTTCTTGTCTTATGTGTAACTCGTATTTTGTAGTAACTAATCATAATACAATCGTTTCCTGTCGTTGTCCTTAGCAACATAATTTTCCTTGGACCTAAAAAAGTAGCTATGTTAAAAATCTATAATTCAGAACTTATCTATATTTAATATTATACAGAGGTAAAGTTTGTTAGATTGTGAGATTGTGAACTTGCGAGTTTGTGAGGTTGTAAAGGGTAATCTATCGATCTACTAAACCGATTTAGATGAAATTTAGTAAGAAGATAGTTTGAGACCCTGGGAAGAACATATGATACTTTTCATCTCGTAAATCATCCCTTAAGGGGGTGAAAATGGGGATAAAAGTTAATATTGGGAAGTAAACTAGGGACCAACCCGAGCGAAGCGAGGGTGAGTCGCTAGTCATTTATATAATAAGGATATCAGTAAGGAAAATTGCATTTTAAAATTGAATGAAATAAAATACCTGATTTACTTTACAATTTACATTTTACACAAAGTACTCGTAAATGAGTACTAAAATTTTAATTTATTTAATTGTCGTGTGTTATTGTTTTCCTTATCTAAATATTTAATCAAAACACATCGTTGTTAATACTAGAATGGAGATACCGCGGAGGAACATAAAATCTAATATAGTCTATAAAACATTGTAATTAATGCTGTCTTATGTAGAATAGCTTGTACCTTCTTAACGCTCCTTAGTTTTTATGGTCGCAGTATATATATATATATATATATATATATATATATATATATATATATATATATATATATATAGCTGTGCGAAAAGTTTAATGGAAGTGTTTGATACATAAAATACTAAAGGCCTTTAAATATTTTTTATTATATTTAAAAATCTGCTTGGTATGTTTATACACAGCTATAAATTCTAAACACAATAGAAATAAACCTACAAAAATATAATTTGTAGTAAATCGAGGTAATAATGGATTTAGTAATGCCTATTTGCATTTCATTTGCATTCATGAGGAAAAATTTAAGACAATACTCTTACGTAATAATAAACATTTGTTTAAATTGATGAATTTTCGGATATTACAAATCGTAATAGATGTTAAATCACCTACTCTAATTAATTAGCTTATAAGAGACAACTAGCGACACACCCTCGCTCCGCTCGAGTTCGTCCCTAGTTACGTCCCTAGTAAATTTTAACGTTTAGTATAAATTTCTCAGAGATGAGATATTTTCTCCCAGTAAAAAGTATACTATATGTTGACCCGGATAACCAGCTATCATCATACTAAATTTCATCAAAATCCCTCCAGTGTTTTTTCCGTGAAGCGGTACCAGACAGACAGACAAAATTCTAAAAACTATAGATTCGGCCTCTGTATCGATAATAATTACTATTTCAATAAGATTTTCCAAAAAATATTTAATGTACAGATTCAACTCGGTTAGAATTTTATTATATGTAGGTGCAGATTCTTTCATAAAGTTTGTAAGTACTATTTGAGAATTAAGTCTCATATCGTCAACAAGACTTTTCTCTGTGTTTCGACATCTTTTAATAGTTACATTATAGCTGTTGAGCATTAAGTGTTGTACTATTTTATGAAAGTAACCTCAAAATCGTATGGATTTAAAGTCATATATTGCACAATTACCTTCGCACTCAAACACGATTAGTGCATGTAGTTAACCACACACACTATTGTTTAAAAAACCCACAAGTATCTATTATCATATTACCGAGTCCTTTAACATGTAGACTAAGAGAATTACTGCTACACTAACTACTTGTCTCGACTCGACTTAATGTTATGAAAGTGGATAGGACTCTTTTTTTAAAACGATACGTTTAAAAATTTGAAGAGTCTACAATTAGATCTGAAACAAATGGCTTTAGCCACTTTTAGTGACTCATATCTTATAATAAAGTTATAGTATTCCCACAATAAATAACTAGATAACGAGTTGTTCTTACTGTGTTTACTAATTTTTACTACGAAGGTACACATACCCTGAAAATATTATAATGAGATCTATACACATTTCTGATTTCATTACAAGAATTATAAATAAAACTTTCATATGAAATTGACTAAATGATGGTGAAAGCTGCATGTAGTTCAGTGAAATAATTTAAAGAAATAAGTGCAGGTGTACAATGATTAATTTAGTATTATATTTCTACATACATTTTTATGTAATACTAGCAACTCACCCTCGCTCCGCTCGGGTTCGTCCCTACTTACATTTTAAAGTTTAACATTTCTCAGGGATGAGTTATTTTCCCGCAGTAAAAAGTATCCTATATGTTGACCCGGATAACCAGCTATCATCATACCAAATTTCATCAAAAATCTGTCAATAGGTTTTTTCGTGATGCGGTAACAGACATACAGACAGACAGACAGACAGACAGACAGACAGACAGACAGACAAAAACTCTAAAAACTATAGATTAGGCCTGTGTATCGATAGTAATGACTATTTCAGTAAGATTTTCCAATAAATAACTAATGGACAGATTCGACTAAGTTAAAATTTTATTATATGTATAGATTTATAGCATAATCTCCATCACTATATACGTTAGAAATATTTACGACAACATTTTGCATTTATGTATTTATTTAAATTGTTTACGACGATTTAAAACATAGAAAAATATTGTTCTAAAGATTATTATTAATCGGTATTTTTATTTATGAGGTTTTTCTCGTTTCAAGGTTTCTATTATGTTAATTAAATGATTAACTAATGTTATAGAGAAATAAAAATAAATTAGGCACACCACACATACTACCATATAGTTATTGTGTATGATATACAATAACTTCATGATAAGTATAGAATAAGCATTCCACCTCACGATTTTATTGTCTTTACTTATCCTTATAGATTGTAAATTATATTATTTAATACAATATAAAAAAATATACTAGGTACTTTAAAAAATATAGTCTATACATATAATAAAATTGTAAACAAGCCGAATCTGTACATTAGATATTTTTTGGAAAATCTTATTTAAATATTATTATCGATACAGAGGCCGAATCTATAGTTTTTAGAATTTTTGTCTGTCTGTCTGTTACCGCATCAAAGAAAAACCACTGGAGGAATTTTGATGAAATTTTGTATTGTGATAGCTGGTTATCCGGTTCAACACATAGGATACTTTTTACCGCGGGAAAATATCTCATTTCTGAGAAAAAATACAAAAACTGCATTGTAAGAGTACCTATACTAATATATAAAACCTAAGAATTTGGTTTTTGGTCATCTGAACGCGGGCGGAGTCGCGGGCGATGCTATTAGCATACTATATATATACTATATACATATACATACTATAAACTATACATACTATATACTTAATATAACTTACAAAATAATCGTATAAACCACATACCTTATACATTAAAAATTTAAAAAGCTTCAAAGCATACTTTATTATTATTAACATACAACATATAAGCTAATAAAAGTTAGCAATTAGTATATAATATTCGTTCTAATAAGTGTGAAACTTCCTTAATGTTACAACGTCACACGAACCGCGAAGCTTGCTAGACGAATGGTAGCAGGCTTTTGCACCGGTTCTATCCGGTTAAAATCGGCAAGACTCACGTGGTTGACCACCGCCCTACACGTGGTGAATATCAATGATGCTACACGCCATTATTAGCAAATATAAAAGGACAAAATTATAGACTCTACATCTTGTAGAGCTCGTAAAAGTTTGAAAAATTTAGAAACTATTGAAATAAACCAATTATGAAGTTATTTAATTATGAAGTTAAAGATTAAGAACATGGCTAATCGAAAATTAACAATTCAAGTTTTCATATAAATATTTTTTATTTTAGACTGGGAAGTAGTGTTTTTATTACATAAATGAAAGCAAGAAATGAATGCGAGATAATGTATTTTAATAAATAGTAATATGTAATTTTGGCAAAGCCATTTTAAGGCTTTATTAGAGAGGTTGATTTACTTACATCAGAATCGAATTGAAAGCCATCTATACTAATGTGTATTACAAATGTGAAAGTTTGTGAGGATGGATGGAAGAATCGATGTTGTTTACTCTTTCACGCCAGAACGGCTGATAAGATCTGAATGAAATTTGGCACATAGCTATCTATGATATTTTATTATTTATTTTCTAGAATAGCATATAGATCACTTTTCATCCCGGAAAAGTGTGGTTCCCGTGGGATAAATTTGTTTTTGTGAATGGGAAGAGATGAACCCGAAGCGAAGGGATTGTGAGTTGCTAGTCATAAATATTTTTTATTACAAATCACTATTTAAATTGCTGTTTTGATTATCAATAGGACGTTTTCGAAGTGATTCATTCATTGCTGGCGATACAAAGTGTAGCGTAGATTTTAAAGGAAAAAAATTAATGAAAGTAGCAAAACCAAAACAGATCGATCAAAACTCTTACTCGATTGACGTGGCGGCTTAAGATTTGAAAGAAGCAAATTAAATACATAAAAGTGTAGACAAACATTTTATTTGAAACTTTACCTTAAACACTTAGACAATATTTGTTCAAGTACCGATAACACTTAAGCCATCAATTTACTGAAGGAACAGTAAGAAAACTTCACACCTATAGAGACAGCGCAGACCTTGAGGACAACACACGCTGTCATAATTTAAATGATTAGATCAGTGGACAACAAAGTGTACTGTTCTCGGACATCGCATGTCCATTTTAATAAAGCCTGTTTACAGGTACCTTTCATTTAACATTAGTTAACTCATGAATGGCATTCAATAGGAATATTATGCATAAAGGTAGTTTACCATTAGCCTATACGACATCTTTCTTTTTTTTTTTGCTTCGTCAAAGTACGTGTTCATAATTAAATTATAAAGATAACTAAAAACTAAATTGAAATCGCTTCATCCGTTCGGGAGCTATGATGCCACAGACAGACAGACAAACACACACACACACACACACACACACACACACACACACACACACACACACACACACACACACACACACACACACACACACACACACACACACACACACACACACACACACACACAGACAGACAGACACGTCAAACTTATAACACCCCTCTCTTTGCGTTGGGGGTTAAAAAGATAGTCGAAATAGAACTTCTGAACACTTATAATTACTTATTCCAAAATCTTAAAAGCAAGACCTTAATTTTGATTTCTTATAACAAAACAAATTTATTTAAAAGACATAAAACTTGTAACCTGCAACCTTCCTCAAACGAGCCTGTCAATTCACAATTGTCAACTTTTAATCTTAGTACTTAAATGAATACTGACTGAGTATAACAATTAGGATGTTGTTTTAGATATGCAAGGACATATTTATTATATAAATTGATTTGGTAAGAGGTAAAACTAATATTATAAAGAGGTAAAGTATGCAAGTTAGTATGTTTGAATGTACGGAGTAATCTCTGGAACTACTAATCCGATTCTTCAAATTCTTTCACTTATAGGAAGCTACTTAGTTACCACCAAGCTACAGGCTATTAATAAGTTCGATAAAAATATATTTATCGTCAAAAATCATAAAATTTTAATTGAAGTCAAAAAAATCTGGCCATTGAATTGCTTTATCGCGGTACGATGTCAAACAATTCAAAATAAAGCAATAAAATATAGCAAAAAGCTCGTCTAGGGACGCATCCAAGCGAAATAAGTAAGTAATAAATATGTTCATCCTTAAATTAAATTTGATTTAACATAAATATGGCACTATTTGGGGATGTTTTTACTCAACTGCACAGTACCAGAATTCATGTGGTTAATCCATAAACTCCCATTCATGAATATATTAGAATTGGCGGTGTTCCAAAATTTACAAACAATTACACCCGGCAATATACAAATGAAAATATTGCAACACCGTATTATCCGCCTCATACTGTATGTAGATGTACGTCATAAAATAGAGTGTGTTAGTGTTAAAGATATTATAAAAGCTCTTTAGTACATATTTCTATTTTATCGTTCAAAAAACTTTATTCGGTTTTTATGTTTGTATATTAATGTGCACTATGTATATAAATATGCCTAATAATAATTTTAAAATAAAAAGCACGCTTTTAACTTACGGTAATATAAAAACAATATATACATAAATGACCGAAAATAAACAGCTCTACTACTATTCTAATTCGTTATTGTTATTGTATTGACGTTCGGATTTACACAAAGTTCTAAATTCATACGACTCCTAAAAGTAGGTTAAAATTTAATACCTAGATTTTTTTTCATACTTAATTTACAAATGAAGCTAACAAAAGCGTGTTACAATATCTTATATACAATTATCAAAAAAGTTAATATTTCTTAAAATATACAAAATCACACTTTAAATCATCTCATCAAATGAATCGAATCTCTTTCCAAATACATATAAATGTATTTACAGTAGTTAAAAATTATAAGAAATAAACGTGTGTGTGTACTTATGTACGCACGTAAGAAGTTAGACTTCCTTGGCGTAAGAGAACAAAAATAGCTAAAGATTTCATCTCGTATGTCACAACTCTGTGAAAGGTTAAGGGAATGATAAATTAATAAAAATAATTAAACAAGGCATATTAGACATATTAAAATCATATATTTATAGATTATCATTTATGGAAAGAATATAATATAATTTATCATTTGTCAGACTATAGCAACGGTTACCATGGCAACAAACAGTCGCTTTTTGGCTGTCGGTATGCGCGCGTATCGTAAAAATTTTATTCTTATAATTTTTTCCAAACGTTTCAAAAGAAGTATAACTTCAAAAATATACGAACAACTTTTTTTTAAATTACGGAAAATTTTAAAATAATTTTCACAATGTGTATAAAGGAAACATAATTGACCGCTTATATGTACATATAATAATACGCCATCTAACAACTCTATTATTATAAAATCATGTGGTATAGTTTAATTGACAGTAAGAATATAATTTAAACAAAATAATTGCACCATTTACAATATGTTACTTTTTACAATATGTAACAGAAAGATACACTAATCTCCATTTATAACTTTAAATTACATAATAAATAAAACTATCTTTTCGGATTTTTTAGTGGATTTATGTTGACGTTCCCGACGACCGTGACCATGATTGCTGTAAACTCAGTAAAGCATTCGAAACGTCGAGAACCAAAAATCAAAATAAATCCACGAAAAAAACCGAAAGGATAGTTTTATTTATAACATCAAATATTCGCGTAAATCTATGAAAGTATTATTTAAATTACATAATTTTAATGTTTAAATATTTTTTTAAGGCTTTCCATTTTAAAATAAATTTAAATATTAGGAAAGTTTAATATCTACATAAAATCGTTATCATTGTATGACTACTATATAGACGAAAAAGAAATTAAGTAGGTATAATTATTGTACTAAACTAACCTTTTTACTGAAAACGTTACTTATATCTTTTGCTTATATTATAACTAGCATTGCCCGCGGCTCCGCCCGCGTTCAGATGACCAAAAACCAAATTCTTAAGTTTTACATATTAGTATACTCTTACAATGCAGTTTTTGTATTTTTTCTCAGAAATGAGATATTTTCCCGTGGTAAAATGTGACCTGGACAACCAGCTATCATCATACCAAATTTCATCAAAATCTGTCCAGTGGTTTTCTCGTGATGCGCAAACAGACAGACAGACAAAAATTCTAAAACTATAGTTTCGGGCTCTGTATCGATAATAATGTCTATTTCAATTAGATTTTCCAAAAAATATTTAATACATACCACGAATATTATATTTGATCTTTAAAGAGATTTTTAAACGTCAGTAAACAGTTTTATTTCTTATCTGGTTAGCCTTTTCAGCGATTATTTATTTACTTGATGAATGACAGGCGTCAGGAGATAATTTTTATATTTTATGCGTGTTTACTCTTTGTGCTACTGGTAGTAGATTTTTCTTTGCCATAAATATTTTATAGTCTCGGTTTAATCGACAATGAGTTCTTAACAAACACTAATAAACTACAAAATAACAATACAGATTAACGAAAATAGGTTTTGCCGCCATTGCCGACAAGTCACCACAGATTATACGAAAAAATATATTAAATACTTCAACTTTAGCCTGTAATAAATTTAATTTTATAATTCAAATCACTGAATCTAGAGTAAAGTTCGTGGAATACACTGGTTAGTGTAAACAGAATTTATTTACGACGTTTATTAAATAATAAAACTCTTCCTTCAATCAAACCCAGAAATTATGATTACAAGAAATGATCAGCTATTTTTGTTATGTTTAAAATTTCAGTATGACCGCATAGTTGTAACTTTAATAAATTCCGCGTACCTATATGTATGAATAAAAATTGTAAAAAAAAAAACATTTTAACTCAAAAGTATTCGCTCGTGTAAGGAAGATGTAAGAAATATTTTTGAGACAATTATTTCAAATCTAGCACAATTAATGGCCTATTATATAATAATAAGATATACACCTAAATCATGGATGGATATATTAATGTAATTGTCTGGGTAATTTAAATCCTTATCGCTATTCATTTAAATGACCCTGTTTGCGAATGGCAATTAACTTTGTCACTTTCAAAACAGATCTTAGAACCGTATAATAACGTCAAGAGAGGCGCGGCCTACAGTTTAATCAAGTAATAGATGTAATAGAATGATGAAGCTCTTTACGTATTTCATAGCATTGGCAACATGAAACAATGTATTACAATAAACTAAGTATTCACCTTGTTGTTGGGTGCTAGAATTATATGACGCAATAAAATAGAAAACATCTATTAAATACTAGGTTATATAGAGATATTGCTCATAAATTCTAAGCAACCTAATTTTTTAATTAATTAATAAACCTGTTTATAAATAAAGATAATTTTCTTACCATAGCAACTCATTATTAAGAAAGGATGTTATACTATCACATTAACAAATTAAGTAATTATTATCATAGCTTAGCGTTATAAATAACCATCGTAGAACAGTGAAGCATTCATCCATGTAAACATTTGACTGACTACTCTCGACTCTGAAGCCTGAATAAGTTCGATCTTTGCCCAAATAAATTATATTTTTACATACGAGTAGATACTTGACCCGATCTATTTAATAATCAACACTACAGTGTCTCGAAGACGAAGCCCCCGACAACAATGAAAGTCTTAAAACCGAATCATTTCTCTATATTTTATATCTTTACCACATAACTGTAAAGTAAATATAATTATTTTTTAAAAACCTCACGAGTTCTGAACCCACAAATAATATTAGGATTAATATTTTCCTGGTTATCAAATTGACCTTTTGTAAACAAGATTCCATTTTTCCATCCACTGTTACAGTTTCGTTTCTTGTCAAGGTCAAAGTGATCACCTTGGATCTTGAATAAATACGTACATACATACAGCTATCAACCTATTTTTATCATACTATTTTACCATGGATTTTTTAAAAGGAAATAACAATCAATAGGTACTCTAAAAACGATTTCGTGATGACATAAGTACCTATTTAGATAAGCTATGGGGCTCCAGATCACTCTAGATTCTAGAACATACCTCAATTACAAACAATTACTTTAAGCACATATAAAACTTAGATCTTTAAAAAGTTCAAATATGATATTTATTAATCTCTTTAACATAATGGTCTAGTTAGACTAGATTAAGTAGTTTAAATAGAAATTTCTTATTTTGAAAATAAGATAAATTTTTGGCTGGAGAATGAGTGATATATATCATATCATCGGTCAGGAGAACAATATTTATTATATTGATCCCTTTAAGTCTAGTGTTTTATTTAAGTATTGATAAATCAGTCAGGATTAGTAACATTTATACATATAATAAAATTGTAACTAAGCCGAATCTGTACATTAAATATTTTTTGGAAATTCTTATTGATATAAACATTATTATCGATACAGAGACCGAATCTATCCGTCCGTCCGTCCGTCCGTCCGTCCGTCCGTCCGTCCGTCTATCTGTCTGTCTGTCTATTACCGCATCACAGAAAAACCACTGGAGAGATTTTGATGAAATTTGGTATGGTAATAGCTGGTTATCCAGGTCAATATATGGATACTTTTTATGGCGAGAAAATATCTCATTTTTGAGAAAAAATACAAAAACTGCAATGTAAAAGAATACATTATTATGTAAAACCTAAGAATTTGGCTTTCGGTCATCTGAACGCGGGCGGAGCCGCGGGCAATGCTAGTTATCTATATAATTTTATACACTTTATTAAAATCGTACATATTCAATTTTTGTATTTAACACTACATGATACACTTTTTATGAGATAAGTCTCATTTTCGACTATATTTTAATATTAAAAACATATATGAAATAAATCCATTTAAATTTATGTTGAAATTCCATTGAAGAAAAGTTATAATAGATTGTGCTGTTTCGAATTGTGGATCGCAAACAACACCGATAACAATATTTTGCACATACAGTTATGTGACAAAATTTCTCTTTCTTTAAAAATAATATTTAAAATGCTAAGTAACATTTCAATTTGATAGGTCTGACTGACCAATAACTGATATTTAACAAACAATAGAATGTAAAGTACTGACTTATATAAAAGTCTCGCTTTATAAGATACTAGCGACCCACCCTCGTTCCGCTCGGGTTCGTCCCTACTTACGTTTTAACGTTTAGTATAGATTTATCATAGGTGATAGATATTTTCCCGCAGCAAAAAGTATCCTTTATGTTGACCCGGATAACCAAATCATCATACCAAATTTCATCAAAATCCCACCAGTGGTTTTTTCGTGATGCGGTCACAGACAGACATACAATAACTCTGAAAACTATAGATAGATAGATTCGGTTTAAAAACATCAAATTGCAAATGTATAAGGAAGTAAAAATTATATAATTAACTAGCCTCTGACCACGCTTTAGCTGCGTAGAAGGACTCAAATATCCACGTGTCATGATGGCGTAGCAGTTGATGCGCTGCAGCAAAATCTATTGGAGACTGGTGAGGTATGGCAAAATGGATATCTTTAAACTTCTCCCTAAAAAATTTACTTTAAATCTAAAATATACATACCTATATATAGCAAAATTTCAATTCGATTTTCTTGTTAATGGCTTCAAAAGGTACCAGTTGAGCACACATTACTTCGTTGCAAAATTTAATTTTAAAATAAACTTAAATTTTTATACTCTTAATTAATTTATTAATTCAATAATCACTTTATAACAACAAAATTCAACATTTTAAAATGTGAATGAATTTTTAGCAAATGTCTTGTACTTGTCTGTCAAACATGTCTTTAATAATTACCAATTTTAAAGCACACTCCCACGAAACTATATGCGTGTTCTTAATATTAACAAAGTGGAGCTACGAAGCTTTTACTCTGGTACTGCTACAACTGTGACCAGTAAACAATTTTATTTAAGTTTCTTGATTATAATATGTTAATATATAAATCCGTTTCATAAATATAATAAATCTAGGTATAAAAAAATATTTTTTCCATTATTAACTACTAGCGGCTCACTGTCGCTTCGATCGGATTCATTATTCCGGGATAAAAAATAGCTTATGTACTACTCTAGACTATAATCTATCTCTGTTCCAAATTTCATCCAGATCTGTTCCGCCATTCTGGTGTGATTGAGTAATAAACATCCGTCCAAACATCTAAACTTTCACATTTATTATATTAGTATAAAAGTATAGATAAAAAATTAATAAAAATCATTGCTAAATACGAAGATTTATAATACACGCTATTAGATTGCAATACGATTTTTATTTATCTTTATTTCTGGACTAGCAATACCCGCGGCTCCGCCCGCGTTCAGATCAAAAACCAAATTATTAGATTTTAAATGTTAGTATAATACTCTTACAATACAGTTTTTGTATTTTTTTTCTCGAAAGTAAAATATTTTCTCGCGGTAAAAAGTATCCTATATCTTGACCCGTATAACCAGCTATCACCATACCAAATTTTATCAAAATCCCTCCAGTGGTTTTTCTGTGATGCGGTAACAGACAGACAGACAAAAATTCTAATAACTATAGATTCGGCCTCTGTATCGTTAATAATGTCTATTTCAATAAGATTTTCCAAAAAATATTTAATGTTCAGATTCGGCTTAGTTACAATTTTATTATATGTATAGATTTGGAATGCCTAGAACGTCATTTTTGTAAAGCATTTCAATTACAACACCCAAACTGTGACAATTAGCAAAAAATATAGCCTGCTGTGAATTTTATCGTGTATACGAGTATTAAGACTTGATAAATTTGGTATCGGAGTGTATGGTTATTAATTAGTGATATTAAATGTTATGATTGTTACAGTGAAGGTTCTTTTAGCATTTTCATTCATTTAATTCACTATAATGATCCAATGAAAACAAATCAGATGGTACATGACGTCAGTTTTAATCAAATATCTCTTCATCTCTCTTAATATAAAAGAGAAATGGTGCCGCCAGTATTTTCGAGAACGATATATATTAGTGATTTTGATTATAAATTAAAAAAAAATACAAATACTTGAAAAATACAATACCTACCGTGTGTATTATTTATTTCCGTTCTTTATTACAGTTTATGTTTTAATATGTTTTATGTATTTATGCATATCAAGATTTATCTCTATTATAATTTGGTGCTATTTAAATCAAATAATATGTATAAAAAATATTATTTCTTAATAATTTTGAATATAACATACCTATAATTTGCGTACGAACTCGTATTTGTTTATACACACAGAATATCCTTAAAGGAAATTCAAGGAACTGGCAAAACCTGTTGCCATGTCATTTGAACTTATTGTTTCTTTATTAAAAAAGTCCCTAATATTTGTACATTCATTGATGATTAAACACGTATTATTTAGATACATAGATGGTGTTAGATAGTAATATTTATATATATATATATATATATATATATATATATAAATGAAACCAACTTATTACGCGACTACCCACTATATCTTTTGCATCATATTTTATTATTATAATTATGTAGTTAAAATATAAAATGATATGGTGCTGCACACAGATAAAAACCAACTTACCTGTCACCGTTTTTATTGTACTGAAAAGTTTACTTCCTCACGAAGATGAGATAAAAACTATTATCACTTTTTTCACTAATCACTAAAAATATATAGTCAAGGATAGTCACTACGGCATTTTTGCATTACCTTTTTTGTTTAGAGTGTAATTCGAAATACATTTTAATACAGCATTAGTAAAAGATCGGTGTTATATGTTATATTAGTACAGCGCGAAGGATGTGCGAGAACGCGTGCGGACGGCGCGGTCGTCAGCGATCCATAGTTGCGAAGCCTCCGCGCTCGCTCCTTATAAATGAAGCGCCCTTAATTCTGACATACAATAATTTTTAATTACCCCAATTATTCGTTCTAGTTATGACGAGATTTCTTCCAGTTTCAGCGGCGACGGCCGTTGCCTGCGGGACGCTACCCGAACATTACTCCCATTTCGTCCATGGGTATTTTTAGTTATAACTCATAACGTATTACTTGCATTGAAGCAATGTGAAATAAATCGACCACAAAATATAAATACATTAATAAATATGTCAAAATATGATCAATACCTAATCCTATATTCTAGCGCGCCGTAGCTTGTTTCAATAAAAAAACATTTTTGAAATAAAGCTCATGAATTTCAAGCTTGTGAAATTTACATTAGATCTAACGATCAGGTAAGATTCGTGTGCTTGGATGATGGAGGACATCTGAACTACTCAATCCTGAAAATTCACAACATCTTGAAAAATCTTTTATTAATTAAAATTTTCAAAAAATACAGAATGATGGACGTATTTTTGGTAGGCTCTGAGTAAGTTATACATACCTATGTATATCTACTGAAAATATGTGACCATTGGACGTCATGGCTTAATTTTAATATATTGAATATCTATCAAAATAGAAGTAGCTGAAAATTCCCTAAACGGAAAGATTTTTGTTTTTATCAAACAGTCGTTTTTGGACAAGTGCTTGGATGTGTTACCCAACACCATTCTCTTCTGTCCTAGCGCTTAGCTCTGAGTACTAACAGTAAGTGTAAATCTATGCTCTGAATGCCAGAAGAAAATTTAAAATGTAAAAAATACTATGTAGAAAATGTCTATGGAATATATACTAAGTACATTTATTATAAAATAGGTACCTATCTATGTCATAAACAATAAAATGAAACTGAATAGGTTTTATATTTTATGAAAAATATTAATCATATCACGAGATCTGTATAATATTTTATAATAACAACAAACAATTTTTTTTTTCAGATATGTTTATGTTGTCACAAGTGCAATACCGGTACCTAATAAAATATACCTTCTTAATTTGGAATTTAAAAAATATTTGTAAATACGTGTATCTCTAACTTCAGGAATTAAAAATAGATAACGAAAATGTTTTCAAATCTACTAATTATAATTTGTCATTAAATGAAAGCTAAGACAATATGCGAAATAAATGGCGTTATCTCTTGCAACAACAGAATTTTTAAATCATAATACAGATTTTAAGTTTGTTTTGATTTTCTGACTAAAGGAGTGTATACATATGTAGATGGAATCCGCTAAAAAATCTCTAAGTCAAATATAATAGCGTGGTTTTGCTGCTTATGTTACTATTCTCAATTTTGCCATACAGATCGTTTACTTCCTTTAAAGTATAAGGAACATTTTATATGTAGGTATGTATTTATTGTATGAAGCTCTTTTTAACGTCCCACTGTTGGGCAAGGGCCTTCCTTCAATACAAGGGGGATCAGACCATAGTCCACCACGCTGGTCAAGTCCAGGTTTGAGGACTGCACATGTCTTTCAAAAACCTGCTAGGTTCTCTCAGACAGGCGGGTTTCCCCGCGATGTTTTCCTACACCGTAAGACAAGATTTATATTTTTGTATGTTTGTAATGTATAAACTCAAAAACTACTAGACCGATTTAGAAGAAATTTGGTAAGAAGATAGCTTAGGAAGAACATAAGATATTTTTTATTCCGGACATCATCTCTTAAGGGGGTGAAAATGGGGATGGAAGTTTGTATGGGGATTCAGCCTAGGGTCGAACGAAAAATGTACCTACTGTTCGATTTGTTTTTGTTTTTCCAGAAGCGAATCCGAGCGAAGCGAATATATATATATATATATATATATATATATATATATATATATATATATATATATATATATATATATATATATATATATATATATATATATATATATATAGCTATAATCGCTATATAGAGGTGAAATATAGGAAATTGAATATTTTAAAAAACATTAATCTCAGAATTTAGGAGATTAACTTTAATTATAATTTTTTTACTTCTTATTGTATGTATTTTATTGTATTGTATCACAAATTGACCCAATCTTCTTATTACGATAAGGTATTGGCGCATGCACATACATTCAAAAAAACCGACAGAATGCGTACGTTTCTTTTTTTTTTAAGTTGGTTAACAAAACACTTTGAATATCTATAATCTTTATACTCTTAACGGATAGCATAGTAGGTAACTTTTCAGCTGGCGAGTTTTAACATTATTCATATATACCTATTCATTTGTTACAGGCATGGCGAATTTGTCTTTGTATTCCTCAATTTCATTATTTTTATTGTTGTAGCTTTATTTTATACATTATTTAAGTATTTATTTGAAATGATTATTGACATTGAACATTAATATTTTTATGAATTATAGCGTTTGTTTTGATAAGATTTGGTAGTGTTAGAAATGAAAAATTGAAAGTACCTAGAGTATTAAGTAATATATGAACATACAACAAAAATATAGGCACTTATATTCAACATTTTGAATATCATATAAGTATATATGAGCAAGACGTGTATTCTATTTAAGCAATGAAAATTTATTTCGTAGAATTGATCGCAGGGAATAGGTATACTTGAGCGGTAAGAATGTAGTGACTCATAATCTCTGGGAAATTTGCATGAAATTGTGATTTCTCGTCTCTTTTTCACCTTAGTAGATTAACATGTGATTCCATATGTTAGTGATAGAGAGATAGCGTACTTACTTACCTTCATTTATATTTAAACGTAATGATGGCATAAAAGCAACATACGTTAGTTGCGAGGTTACATACATTGTCTGAATAATTGATGGCAACCTATAAAAGACACGTTGTAATTTTTTCAGGCAGTGGTAGCATAGTGGTAACGCGCTCGCTTGGGAAACCGAGTGAAGCGAGTTCAAATCCCGGGTCTCGCACCTCTGTTATTTTCATGTGCGAATCATTTCCAACATGATTACCAGTAGTCTTAACGATAAAGGAAAACATCGTGAGGAAACCTGCTTGTCTGAGAGAACCTAGCAAGTTTTCATAAGACATGTGAAGTCCGCCAGTCCGCCCTTGGCCAGCGTGGTGGACTACGGCCTGATCCCCCTCGTATTGATGAGACATGCTCAGCAGTGGGACGTTAAAAAGGGCTGAATACATACACATACATAATTTTTTCAGAGCGTTTCGATTTGTTTGATAAAGTCATCCTCCTTATTCAGGGCTTCATAAATGTGCTGTACTCGTATGTAAGATTTCTTTATTTATACTACAGGTACGCCCCTCAATGGTAACTCTACATAATATTGTATTTGCTATTGTTCTTTTCCTCAATTTCAATTTTTAGACCGACTTCTAAAAAGGAGGAGGTTCTCAATTCGTCGGATTTATTTTCTTTTTTTTATGTAGGTATGTTCACCGATTACTCGAACACGCGTGGACCGATTTGGAAATTTCTTTTTTGTTTCAAAGGGTGATCTTCCCAGATGATTCCATTTAAATTTTATCAAAATCGGTTGAGCGGTTTTTTGAAAAATCAACAATAAATTATTTTTAAATAAATGGCTTAGTCGAATATGTTATTAAAAACTTTCTTCTTACAAATTACCTGCTTATTACGTCTACACTAAAAATTGAAAAATAAAAACTTAAAAAAGAACTACTTCCTGGCACTAAAAAGTAAAAAATAACTAAACGCGGGTTTTCGTTTAAAATAGATACCTAATCAGATATTTCCGAAGTCGGTTCCAGCCGATACAAATCAAAGCACACCATACAGACAGACTTCTCCTATCTGATTAGATATCTATTCTAAATGAAAACCCCCGTTTAGTTATTTTGACTTTTTAACGCCTGAAAGTCGTTTTTTTATGTTTTTTATTCTGTCTTATAGATTCTGAGAAAATAGGTCAGGTAGGTAATGTTCAGTAAAATATCCTGTAGAGAGTGAAATGGAAAAGGTGTCCTTTTTTATCTTATGAGAGAGCCCCTTTTTTCAAAGCCATTACTATTAAGTAGATATTATTTTTAATGGATAAATAATTGTAATTGAAATCTTTTATGAATAAATAAAGCAGTATTTGTAGTCGGAGTAATATAATAATTATGTACTTCTTTGCCTTAATCGCACAAGGAGTTAGAGGAAAATAATATTTGTTCTCTTTGGATTTTTTTTTGGTACAGAAATGTTCTCCTTTATTAAGTAAAAAAAATATATCGAATGGCAGACATCTATCAGAAATGATCAACATTCTCAATTTTTACCCACCGCACAGTCGTCGACTAACAATTATTTACATTTTCTTATATGTATTTCTCGTACTACGCTAACATATAAATAACTGGCATCTACTGTGTGGACTCTGTTACTATGAAGTAACCATCTACCATGTTACTCGTTAGAGCATAGATATAAGGTAAAAAAGAGTACTTTAGAAAATATATTTTATAAATTGAATAAGTTTTCAAAGCTTCTTAAAGCTTTTGATAATTGAAATCTGCGTTAGTGGCATTGTGTGGGTTTGTCTCAATAATAATATGACGAGTAATTACAGAACACTTGATCAGTTTTTATAATTGTCTTTATAATTTTTAACTGCAAGGAAAGGGTTATGTTTTTCGCACCTATCTTTGTATGTTTGTTTGTTTTTAATATTATTTATTCCCTCATATCTTTCAAACCACTCGATGGATTTCTTTAATTAAGGTATCATTGGATTCGTCTCATTAGTTCAAGTATTCTTAGATAAGTGACAATGTGAAAAAGAAAAAAATGAAAATCGACGAACTATGTCAAGTGGGGTAATGTTGAATAGATATTTAAAAATCGTTTTTAGGTTTCTTCCATCATTTCTCATTTTAAACAACATTTAAGGATATAGGTATAAATATTTAAATTTGGTTAACAACCATTCTCGCTAATTTTCTTACTTAAAAATACTTAAAAAGCTGTAAATAAATAAATAAATATATTATAAACATAAAAAACCCGACTGCCTAAAAGCTAACTAAAAAGATAAAAACAATTTCACGAAGGAATATAGTATTTTGCAGTCGGAGACACACGTTTCATCCTTGCCGCGAGATGTACATACTCGTATGTATGTTTCCGACTGCATAATACTATATTCCTTCGTGAATTTGTTTTCATTTTTTTAGTAAGCTTTTATGCGGTTGGTTTTTTTTATTTTTATAATATATTTAATTAAGTGTTATTTTAAAAATACTGCAGTTATTGTCACTTAGTATATACCTACCTACTATATGTAATTATTCGAGTAATTTGTATGAATGTTCTATGACTTATATACCCTAAAAGTAGACGTGTTCAATCTTACTTTCAGTAAATAATTTCGATAAAGTTGATTCACATATTTTACTTATAATAGAATCAACTTGAACCCATACGCTCATGAATAATATATCGCATCCCTTGCGGAGTAACGAGAACTCGACAGAATCAATTAAGACTTATGAGTATCAAATTGTTGCAAGAGCATTTCGTACAAATGCCATTATGATGAAGTCAGACAGTCCGAGAACCGCCATCATCTAGAAATTTATAATAAACAATATAACCTTCTAAATCACTGATGTATAATGATACCCACATATATATATATATATATATATATATATATATATATATATATATATATATATATATATATATATACTCCTTCACGTTATTACCAGTATGTACCTAAATTAACCAGATTAATCTAGGCATATTTAAGATCATATTTCAATTATTATCATAGTAAGTTATGTCAATTATAATTAAACATAGGTATATTTATTTCATAAACAACGCAGATATTACGTTACTTGTTAATATTTGTTAAGCTTATAGATTCCTAAGTATAAGCTATTAGCTATATAATATCTTCAAAGCTTTACACTTTAACATGAACGAATATATATGCATAGGTCTGTTATACAGTAACGGTCACATCATAAAGCAGTCATCGTAAACAGATGACAGCAATAGTTCACACCTTGCACAGCACGAACCGGTAGGTACTACATAGTACATGTACTAACAAACCTTGGGGCTCAGTTTATAAAGATTTGGTTTTAACAATAACAATGCTGTGGTTGATGAATCAATCATTAGAACATTCAAATTTTAGTCTAGGTAATTGGAGACTAACTTTCACCTGACACTTTAACCCTACAATAAAACGCCTAAAAGAGCTCATGCTATATAATGTACGCAAGATATATGTATGTATGTCAAAATATATAAATTGATGTTACACTAGTCTATACATATAATAAAATTGTAACAAAGTCAAATCTGTACATTAAATATTTTTTGAAAAATCTAATTGAAATAGACATTATTATCGATACAGAGTCCGAATCTATAGTTTTTAGAATTTTTGTCTGTCTGTCTGTCTGTTACCGCATCACGAGAAAATCACTGGACAGATTTTGATGAAATTTAGTATGATGATAGCTTGTTATCCGGGTCAACATATAGGATACTTTTTACCGCAGGAAAATATCTCATTTTTGAGAAAAAATACAAAAACTACATTGTAAGAGTATACTAATATGTAAAACTTAAGAATTTGGTTTTTGGTCATCCGAACGCGGGCGGAGTCGCGTGCTATGGTAGTATAGTATTATAAGAACTGTTACGTACCAAGACCCTAAAGTGCGAGCGACGGACGCGATGTCCGAAACAACCCGAGCTTTTTAAGGATTTCATTGTATTTTTTAGACTTGACGTCGTTGTTTTTTTACATATAAATGTGTAACTGTAAAAATGTAATGTTAGAAATACTGACAGACAGATGTTTATTTTTAATATTGCTTTTAGTTTTTTTTTAATTAAAATGTAAGTGATCAATTAACTAAATGTCTAGTTTAGGTATAGATATGCGTTATACATAGTTGTTATTAGTTTAATATGTGCTTGATTTGTGTTTTAAAAGCACAATAATTATTAAAGAAAAAAATATCGTAGAAAAACGGAAATGTTACTGTTAATTATTGTAGTTATATGTATGTAGTACGCCATTTTCTTCTACCGTGGTACCTACCTATTGAAGATGTAGTATACATAATACACAAATATGAAAATATTTCTTTGACCTGATAAGGTCACCGACAACGTGATGGCGTCATTTTTAAGTGAAAACACCAATGTCATAATTTAACTTTATTTTTGACTACTTTGCGAGAACTCTAGTTACCCAATAGAATTCACAGAAACAACAATATTGGGTGATAATTTGTAAGTCCATGTAGGGAGTGATCAACTTAAAAGGGTTGTATGTTAAATAAAGCAGCTACGGCGTTGTCGAGGTCGGTACTCATCGGATTGCGGCAGTCGACACCGGTTTCATCTCGCAAAAATGAACCGCCCGCTCAAGTCGCAAAGACAATAGCATGCATTCTTATTAACCCGACTATTACAATTACGCACTGCGTTCTCATTGTGACTGAAATGCTAGAATGGTATTTAATTACCATCTATAAACATAATAAGTTAACCAATCAAAAAGCGATTTAAGTTATTCATTATATATCGTAAGTTTTCAGGACCTCAGGTTATTGCATAGCTTTTATTTTTATATTAAAATTGCTAGTGAAGATGCGTGTGAATATTATTTATTAGTTTTAGTGGAGTGTTAGGAGTTATGTGACAATCTACAATCTTACTCTATTAAAACATTAAAACCTTTTTTTAAACGTCAATTATACCTATAGTTTTCAGTGTTATTAACGTTTACGTCATTTTATCTCTAAGCCCGCCATTATCTATATTAGGAATCAAATAAGTCATTTTAAAATTATGTTTCTGTTATTTTGCGATTTAATTCGTCTTCTCAAATAATTATAAAATTTGTTTATATGTAATAAGGTAATTAATAAATAATCCTACTATACTTACAGTCATAGAAAATTATAAGCTTGCAATGAATTACAATTTACAATACATTTTTTAAAGTACGGTTGCTACCACTGAAAGCTTATTACGGGGGGAAAGTTCCATAGGTTAATTTTCATATCAGATGGTTCCCGTATTGCAAAATATAACAATTATATAAGTTTACTCATATCTATATAAAAATAACACCTGTATAAACGCATTCAAAAGTTATATAGAGGCATGATTAAAAAAATTCCCAGGATTGAAAAAAACGGCTTATTGAAACACACCTACTTTTTTCTGAAAATTGGAATATAGTATAAAGACACTTAAGCAAACTACCTTGGAATCAGGTATGCCGTATTTACCAGCTTTTGTTATTCCCCTACTTTAATTGTTTATTTCATGAAACGTTTTTATTCGTTTCTTATGTAACCGTGTTTCTTAAGTTTTTTAAAACTTATTTGATGCACTATTTAAATATAAAAGTCTTTTAATATATACTACTACTCACAACCAAGTCGGATATAACGACACTTTGTACATAATATATTTCACAGATATGACACTATACTAACACATACAATAATGCCTTATCGGCTATATCCCATACAAAGAAATTGGTTAGCCTTAAATACAGGCTTTTTTTGCTTGATTAGACGACGTCGATGACGCTGATGATGGTCCTGTTTTTGTTGAACTGATTTTAAAAATCTACTTACATAATATATGCTAGTATAATATTTGAAATATTATAGAAAATTTAATTGAGGACTAAATAAAAAAAAATACATTACTGTAATAGTTTTGATTCATGATTGATTATCAACTCATAAAGTGTATTATGTAACGCCATCTATGATATCGCACTACAACTCAATACCTAAAGTAAAGTTAAAATAAATGTCAATAGATCACGTGTATCGATTTGTTATTATTGTGTAAAGTTAACAAAAGCCAAAAGGTAACAAATAAATTGATATAGAAAAGGTATATAATGTTTAAAAAAAATCGTAAGTTAGGAAAAGCGAAATAATATGTTCGTAAACCAAAATTTACGTAACTTTACGGATTATTGAAAAATTAGCAATCAGATTATGAGTTTGTGGTGCACATGTTTAAAACCTGTTACCGTTACTAGAACTTTTTTAATAAAATAATTAAAATACGAGTTTTGCAATAGTTGACATCATGAAAGAATTAGCCACGATTCGTTCATGGTTGACATATTTTACTCATAATATCTATACATATAATAAAATTGTAACTAATCCGAATCTGTACATTAAATATTTTTTGGAAAATCTTATTGAAAAAAACATTATTATCGATACAGAGGCCGAATCTATTGTTTTTAAAATTTTTGTCTGTCTGTCTGTCCGTCTGTCTGTCTGTTACCGCATCACGGAAAAACCACTGGAGGGATTTTGATGGAATTTGGTATGGTGATAGCTGGTTATCCGGGCTAACATATAGGAAACTATTTATCGCGGGAAAATGTCTCATTTCTGAGAAAAAAATACAAAACTGCAATGTAAGAGTATACTAATATGTAAAACCTAAGAATTTGGTTTTTGGTCATCTGAACGCGGGCGGAGCCGCGGGCAATGCTAGTGTATTTATAAAGTAAAATAGTTTGAAAGATTGCGGAACAACGACATCAATTATCTATTCAAGCAAACAAAAATGACCCAGCAATCATGTGTTCAAATTATATGGGACAGGGCATCTGTATTAGTATATGTAGATCATATTGTGTGATTTATTAAAAATTGCATGAACATTAAAATCCCCAAGTCATTTACAGAGCATGCTAGATTAAATTATTTATAACATTTGTTGATAATTTTGCAGTTTTGAAACAAGTCTTATTGTTTGTATATATTTTTATTAGTTTATATGATGATGTTCTCCTGACCGATTTCGGCCACGGCGGCCAATCTCATTGAGACTAGCTAACTGCGTAGAAGATATTATAATGCACAAGTGTACGCGCAGACACAAGTGCACTCTCTATTCCTGTCACTCTCATACTCTGGTGGAACGACTGCTCGACACGACCAGTGAGAGTTAAGGCGCAGGACCGACGGCTTTACGTGTTCTCCGAGGCACGGGGGTGAAACACCGCCAACTTCCCAACTCCGGACTGCTACTGAGACTTACTATACAGAAAGACTCAATAACTAAACTTGGCCCGACCCGGGACTCGAACCCAGGACCTTCGGGTGTGCCGCCGTACATGCTAGCCACTACACCAGTGAGGCAGTTGATTTGTTTATATATATGAAATATGAATACGTACGAATAATAAGACTCATTAATATTATACCATGAACGAATTAACCACTTCGTTCATGTATTATACCTATTAGTTTGCATACTTTTGCTTACATAAATTACGTTCTGTATAGTAATTAGTATGAAAAATTACCTCACATACATATCAGCTAATTTAAACAACTTTTGGTCCACAAATGACTTTAGTCTCCAAATTTCACACACTAGCTTAAAAATGCACTTCTCATTTCAAAATTTAATGCAGAAATTATGAGCGATTCTGATTGATTAAATAAATGAGTTAAATGTTTTTTTTTTATAAATTGATGAATAGTTCTTCTTGATAGTTCTTGCACTCAACTCACTGATTCATTCACAGATAAATTAAATTATATGAAAAAAAAACTGTTTTATCTAAATTAGTGATCCACATTACTTGACATAGCCCACCGAATCTCCAAGTTGAAGTCTTTGAGCGGAATACATTGCTCGTAGAACTGAAGCTCAAGAGGGAAATGGTATGAGCCTCCCACTCAATGCGGTGTGCTAGAGAGGTTCACGTGAAAATCTTTGGGACAGGCCTATGTCCAGTAGAAGATGCTTTTAGCTCCGGTGATGATGAATATTTAATTAACAAACATATTGTAATACTTTTCTAAATAAAGTTTGGTTAAGTTAACCTTCATTAAATTAATTTGTGCTAATATTATTTCTTAACAGTTATACAAAAAAGTCCATGTTATCTAACCTTTATATTTTAGTTTTAGTATATTTTTCTATAGGTTATGTTTAGCTCATCTGTTTTAAATACATAATATCAATCTTTATAAAAATAAATTATTTTATTGTCACAAGTACTTTATTGAGATTACAGATACAATTTACCCTTTACTGTATGTCATTTGGTTTTATAGTTTAAAAGATAATACAATATGCTAATATATAATTTGACTCTATAGCACATTTTGTTTTATAGATGTATTATCAGACGAAATTTTTAATTCCCTAAAACCAGTTCATCTTCTACATATAGAACAACTATAAAAAATTGAAAATAAATACTATAATAATTAACATGTGCAATGTTACCGAAATTTTACTGTATTGTTAATCCACTGAGAAAAATCAGTTTCTGTAATCATATGGGCTAATTAGCCAAATATTTTAGTATTATAAGTGCTAAGTTAACTGAAAGTTGTCTAGGGATGCACCTGAACAAGTGAGGATTTCTAGTATATTGATGTTAAATACTGTACCTATTACACAATTGCTAACAAACAATTGCTATCCAAATTATACAGATAAGTTTTTTAAATCAAGATTAATAAAGCAATAAATACTAGACAGAATTTTTATCTACCTATTTTTTTGCTAGAAAACTTTTCATTTATTGTGATAAAATAAGCTTTTGAAAATCTATTGGTGTAAATTATAAATAAAGACATTACAACTACTGTTTATTTTTAAAAAAAAAAAATTATATTAAAATTTGCCGTACTGTAAAATTATAAGCTATTATTGATAAGAATAAAATGAAGAGAATGATTAAGCAGATAATCTAAAAATAAAATACATAAATTCCACAAAAATACTTTATTGTATCATTGTGTTGTTTAAACTTAACCTAAGTGAAAGTTCCGTCTACTTAAGTGGGATGAACCTGGAGCTGTGAGTAGCACCAATACCGGGTCTACCGTGCTTGACAGGCTTGTATGTGACAGAGAATTCACCTAGATAGTGACCAATCATCTCAGGCTTGATTTCAACCTGGAATAAACAAAATTACAATTAAACATATAAAATACTAATTGTGCATGTGTGTGCTGTTTTAAATTTACTTGATTATAAACTCAATTTTACAATAGTATACAGAGGTCTGGCCAATTTGTTGACCTAAATGATTACTGCTCCGCTTCCTTGGGTAGTTGCATGTTGATATTATATAGCCTATAGCCTTCCTCAATGAAAGGGCTATCTAATGCAATATGGATGGTTTCTGAGATTAGCACATTCAAACAAACTTGTCTCTTTATAACATTAGTATAAATTTAAACATAAGTACATGTAATTTTAAATCTTGTATTGTAGTTATCCTGATCTAACAAATATTGATTACATACATGAAATCTTTATTTATTTTCACAATGACACTATTGGACTGAAATGCATAAATTTGTAAGTGGCAAACTACACCAGTGTGCACCTAAGACATTTACAATATAATAATTTACAGATAGCTTAATTTATATAGGGTCACACAATATTTTCTCTATCTTCTATCCTCGAAATGTATACAAAATCTTATATACCCCAATTTTTGTACCATGACTCGTAATATATGTAATATGTCTATAATACAACATTATTGTATGTGTGAAAATTATCAATATAATATATACTTAATAGCTATTTTTATAACATTAACATTATTTGTAAAAATATGGTGGTATCTATGGATGGTAAGATGGTATATACTAGGCTCTAAATTATAATTAATTAGGAAAATAGAAACCTCATTGATAATCTTTTTTAAGTTTTGACAGTTTGTGTCCTATTAGGGTAAGTATTTAGTTTCACAAATGGAGAAATTGTTTCTTACACTACCATAGTGCAGTATCTTCGGATATATTATTTAGCAGTTTAAGTATCTTATAACAAACCTGATTGAAAGTTTTTCCGTTGTAAATTCCAACAATAGATCCAACCATTTCAGGTACGATGATCATGTTCCGCAAATGTGTCTTGACGATTTCTGGCTTTTCATTTGGAGGTGCTTCTTTCTTTGCACGGCGAAGTTTCTTTACAAGAGCCATCGGCTTACGCTTCAGACCACGGGCAAATCGTCGACGAGCACGCCCATGCATCAACTCCATGAGTTGTTCACTAAAATATAAATGTTATAGTTTGAGACACAGGTTATGTTTTATTTCATTATATACATTTTAACTGTAAAAAATAAAGGCCCAATAAAAATTAAATATCTGCTTACTTTGGCATATCTAGAAGCTGATCCAGGTCAACCCCTCGGAAGGTAAACTTCCTGAAGGTACGCTTCTTCTTGAGAGTTTCATCTACCTGAAATACGTAAACATCTATAGTCACAAACCAAAAATAACACTGAGGAATATATCTCATAAAAACACGTTATGTTTCACTAAAATTCACTTCAATAATAAGACTCTGATTAACAAAATAAATTACGATTTGATTATTTTAATATTTCACAAACCTCAGCCATGTTTCTATACGTTTGACAGAACCAAAAGAAAGAAATGGAAGACTTGTCATTTGTCAAACACTCAGAGGGTTGCCATCCTTATCGCACAGTAACCTGCACGTAAAAAAAATGAAAATACTGTATTAGTGAAGTATCAAACTAAACATCGAACTAAAACAGTACATTTAGTTTTTTTTGATTTATATAATTTATCGTCGAAGTATATGAATTTGCAGAAATAATCGATTTTTACAAATTTATTCATATTGCTTAGTGCATCCACTATCTTAGTATTGGGTTTTTTAATGTGAAGAAGAAATCACTAATATCCACATTTATTATGAAAAATTTTACGTATGGGCTATTCTATTTTTAGTCATTTACAGTATTTTAATTTTTAAGTGTTAATACTTTTACTCGTATGAAAAATATTTTAGATTATAATCCACTTAAAATTTGTTCATAAAGCGCTAGCTTTCACAGTCGATATTACCGAATACTCTCATTCACCCAGTGCACAAGTATATCGTGCGTAAGAAACTTAATAGGCCTAAAATTATTATATTTTTTTTGGTTGTTTGAACATGCTAAAGCAAGCGAAGCCGCGGGCAAACGTTAATCTATCTATACATTTAATAAAATTGTAACTAAGCCGAATCTGTACATTAAATATTTTTTTGGAAAATCTTAGTGAAATAGACTTTATTATCGATACAGAAGCCGAATCTAAAGTTTTTAGAATTTTTGTCTGTCTGTCTGTCTGTTACAGCATCACAGAAAAACCATTGGAGGGATTTTGATGAAATTTGGTATAGTGATAACCAGGTCAACATATAGGATACATTTTACCGCGAGAAAATGTCTCATTTCTAAGAAAAAATAGAAAAACTGCAATGAAATAGTATTCTAATATGTAAAACCTAAGAATTTGGTTTTTGTTCATCTGAACGCGGGCGGAGCCGCGGAGAACGCTAGTATATATATAAAAATGAATCGCTGAATGTGTTGCTAAGCGCAAATCTCGAGAGCAGCTGAACCGATTTCGCTAATTCTTTTTTTAGAATATTCCTTGAAGTACGAAGATGGTTCTTATGAAGAGAAAAAATTATTATAAATTGCCTGAAAAAGTCTAAAAACAACACTTTCTATACTCCCATACAAAAGATTAGTAATAATACTTAAAACAAGTCAATTTGAACTTTAATACCATACCATAAAGTTTAAGTATTAGTGGAGAGGTTCCGGGAAGGCAAAATAATTGAGTGACGTTAGTATCGTATAAATATTAATGTCAATATTTGTCAATATTTATACGATGGTAACATTACTCAAAAACAAATTGTTTATATAGAAATAAAAATGAAGCGCATAACTCGAGAATGGCTGAACCAATTCGGCAAATTTTTTTTTCGTATATTCCTTAAGGTCCACGGAAGGTTTTAATAAATAGAAATATTGAAAAATTAACCAAAAAAATGTATATAGGTAACGCTGGCTAATAACTATTTATACCTATTTAAAACGTACCTAGCGACGAACCCGAGCGAAGTGAGCGTGAGCCGCTAGTATAATATATAAATAGAAAACTTTTACTATACCTTACATTCTAAAGTTAAATTCATATTTAATTACACTAATTTTATTAAAATGATGGAATATCTAATGATTTTCAGATGTATCTGTGGTAATTGGTACTTTTTGTCACAATGAGGGCTATCGTTTCTGGTGGCACTAGTTGGAGCCACTGGCGAGTGAGGTCCTATCGCTGTCGTTGAAAAGTATTTGTTAGTGTGGAAGAATGTTATAAATGAAATATTGACTTTTTCTTAACTCCTTTTTTAAACCAATAAGATTTATTGTGCCATTCCATATCTATCTCGTGTCTGCCATAGTTAATACGGAATAGCACAATAGTCATGAATATTACACTACATTTACACGCTTGCGAGTTGCGACTTGCGAGTGTATTAGTGTTCAGTAAGCGTTCAGTACCATTTGACATTTCTACAGACCTCACTCTACACTAGCGCCCTCTCGCAGCGTATTCAAGCGCGATAGCTATCAATATTGTGAAAACATTGTTATGCTTAAGTCTTTAGAAATGAAATAATAATAATAGATAATATACAATCACATTTTAAATTTATAAAATAAAGGGTCATAATAAATAAAAATAAGGCTTGATTATTTTAGTTTGTATTTATATATTCATTTGTAGATTTCAATAACTTTGATAATCGTTTTCCAATCAATTTTGGATATGTGTTTGACTTTATTAAAAACTCTTTTGATTGGTGTGTTACTGCTCCATTTTCCAATTGAAATTTACAGAGCATGTGTAGAGGTTCTATCAATTGTTCTCTATAAATTGTATCATTTTCTAATTGAGACAATGCTTCAGCTGCTGTCTCTAGAGTACTCAAGCAGCCCTCTGTTGGTTGGGTTCTTATTATATAGTTGCTTGTATTTGTTGCAGTAAATTTTACTTGTCTTATTTTATGTAAAATTGGACTTGATGCATAAATAGCCTTAGCTTGGGGCCATGTCCCATCTATTAATATAAGATTGTAAGAAAGAGCTTGATGCTTAAGCTCTTTTATGTCTATAGCAGACTTACTTGGATATAAAAGTATAGTATTGGGATGTCTAAGAATACTTTCTAAGTTTTCATGCTTAGGTTGAGGGAATCTTTTCCCCTTAAATATAAGGCACTTGTTCTCAACTAAACCAAGTTGTAACATAGGGGCAGTGCGCAGGCATCTTTTTTCTTCAGCAGGATGTTGTAATAATATAACATTACTTCTTGGATTTAACCTCTGTGGTGGCAGAGCTGAACACCAACATACTACTGCTGGTCTTCTGAATAAATAAAATACACATATTAAAATATAAATGTTCCTATAAAATATATTATGTTTTAGAAAAATTCAACTTACTTGCACCTTTCACATAATTCACGCATAACAGGTGGATCAGCTGGAATATTAGACAGGTCCTCCCAAACTTCTAACTCATCCATTATTTTTAAAAACGATTTTTTATTCACTCTTACAAAAAAAAAACTCTGCTTGTAATAAAGTACTAATACATGTCATAAAAAGTTTTGTCAGTAGAAGGAAACTGTGAAATATTTTTTATTTTACTTAAAAGTGAACTAAATCACTACATATTTAAATAAAAACATACTTTTCAAACGCATTCTCCTATTACAATTGCTCGTCTCCCTTTCAAAATTCTTGCAATAGAAACTTTAGTTACCTATATTTACAGTAAAAATGCAATTAAATAAAAACAAAAAATATCCGTAAATGTGGATAAAAATATACAAAACACAAACTAGTAATTATCTACAAAATTATCAATTCAATACCTATTGACACTTGGTGACTTGACACTTGACAGCCGGCCAAGTGACGGTGTCCGCGTCAGGCATCATCTACTAATTACTAACACAGAGTATTAAATAAAATTTTCAGAGAACAGCAGAGAACAAGATTTATCATTTTAGCATTAGAAAATAGAAAGAAATAGTATTATTTACATATACTTTAAAAGATATTTATTATATACACAGTAATGGTATTTTCATATTTTTTTAAACAAATAAATATTTAAGATGGACGACAGTTTCTGACTAGGTACTAATATAAAAACGCCAAAGTTTGTACTTTGTGATTGAATGTATGAATACATGGATTTATGTTTGTTATTCTTTCACGCAAAAACTAATTTTTAACTACTAGATTTATAATTTATAGTAATACATTATTATACTATGCACCCTTATTAAAGCAAATTATTGAAATATTTAGGTAAGCTACATACCCAAAAATGTGTTTTAAATTTTTAAATATTTGTATTAAAATTCACTCGTCTTCAGAGTAGAGACATCTAGTAACTGAATAAAGTTACAGTTGTACAATTAGATTTCTAATATTCTAATAGATGGCATTCAAAATCCAAAACTTAAAAAATAATTTTCTGCTGAAATACTAGCAATTATTTATTTTTGATTTATATAAATTATTGTAGGCATATGAAGGAAACATTACGCAATGTTTAATATTAATAGTGTACTATAATTATTATATCATTACCACTTACAAGCTATATAGTATACATCTGACGCCATTTTGCGCCGCAATTTGAACCTATTATTATGATTTCACTCTCTTTCTAGCAAATGTGGCTGTCGTATGTGTGAAAGAATAAGCAGCACAATTCTCTAGCTTTCTCCCTTTGTACCTACCTAAATTTTTATGCGAAAGATTTGTAAACATGGTGGCCAGGCAATGTAAAAAATTAGTGCTTTGCTGAATTAATTGGTTTTATTGTGATATCTAAAGGATTATTGAAGTGGTTAGTTTATAAGTATTTTTCCTAAATATACCTAAATACGATTTATAACCTAATAAGTGGTTTAAGCTATTTCATTTCGATATATAATGTAAACGTATGCATTTATTTGGCGCCAACGTCGTAAAAAACCGTTAAACCTATTATATTTTATTCTAATGCCACAAACTCAAGTATAATAATAATGTATCTATGAAATTTATTGCTTTTATTATGGAGTGTAGAATGAAGTTTTTAGTTACATGGTGAAATAAAACTGGTCCAACGAGTGTCGTCAGATCTGTCATTCCGACAAATTGGTATTGGAGTTGGAGGAGAAAAGGAAACAATTTTCTGGAAAAACTGTTTATTACTATTGTAATACAATCCGTCCTAACTTTCAGATTATCACAATGTTTACGCTTACTCCATAAGTGAAATGAAGAAATACATACTTTTATATTTTGGAACATCTTGACCAACCTTGAAGTAAGTACTTCATATATCTAGTAGCGTCATTAGATATTAATTCAGCTAGTTAACATTCTGAAATCTTAAGGTGACCGTATAGTTTACAAATTGGGAAAACGGTACATCCTAATCAAATGTCATAATACATTTTATTATAAGCAGCATAAATAAATATTCTCTTTATTATGATAACACATTTTGTGTTAGTATACATACAGGTATTCTACCTTTATATTAATCCTCATTTATTTAAAATATGTTAATTACATAAACCTAACCTCTATAGAATATATTATAATTGACTATTGTAATTGTAGACAAAATTTGATATCCTAATAAGCTAAACATAAATCTAAATAGAAGCTAGTATAGAAAGGATCTGAAAATGTGAAGATAACACTTTCCTAAATATAATATCTGATAAAGATGTATTTCTCTGTGCAACAATCAAATACTGAAATATTGAGTAATATTTAATGCAATGAATATTTGTTTTTGTTTCAGAAATGGGCACTGAGGTGCCAAAAACGCAAGATTCAAGTGGTGATTCGGATTCAAACAGTGATTCCGAAGTAAGCAATATTTGAAAATAGCATTTATAATTTTAAAAGATGCATGTTTTATAAATTGTTTATGTATAGTAACAATAAAATTTCTAACACAATTAAATTTTATATCAGAACAACAGAAACTTAAAAAAAAATTGAACTAGGAAATGCTAAATATTAATAATTTTGTTTCAAAACTTTGTATTACATACATTTTTGTAAAATTTAAATTATTCCATTTTACAGAATAGCAGCTCGAGTGAGTCTTCAGGTAGTGATTGGAAATGCTCCAGTAATAAGCAAAATAATAATCGGAAAGCACAATTTTCTGTCACATCTTGTGATACTGGGTTAAAGCTAAAAATCGCCGCCATTCAACCCAGAAAGTCTACTCCCAAAAAATCTGTACAACCTTCAGTAAAGAAAAAACCCAATGAAGCAAAAACAAATGATAAAACTGTCAAGAAAAAATTGTCTGAAAGCAGTTCTAGTTCTGAATCATGTAGTAAATGTTCATCTGATTCATCAAGTGAAGATGACCTGCCCTTAAAGGCAGTTAAGAAGAACCTACCATCTAAATCTTCTCCTCTAAAGACTTCAAAAAATAGGAATACAATCAAAAGTGATAGTGATGAAGAACTTTGTGACAAGGATAGCTCTAAAAACAAGGAAAAGCCGTGTACTTCAAAGACCTCTGTTAATGTGAAAAAGACTAAAAGTGATGAATCTACAGATAGTAATGTGAAGAAAGGGCCGGGAAGACGAGCAAAGGTAAGTCTGTAAATATTTAAGAATATAATTAAAATTAATTATAAAGTAAGTTGACTGCTGATGTGTTGACATTAGAATGATATTAAATATGATTATATAGCACCCTAAAAATGTCTATGACCTCTTGTGGTTATTTATAGAAAATGGTGAAGTGTAACTTAATTGCATGAAAGATGGTTCAGTTAAAGTTAAAGACAACATTTCCATTTCTTTCTCGCTTTAACTACAACTGAAGCTTTGTATGTTGAATTTGAAAATAATCTAGGCTCAAAAACAGTAGTTTTTTTAAAGGCAGCTAATTATCTGCTTTTCTTACGTTTCTTTTCATATCTTTAAACTTTAAAATTCTGTATAACAAAATGTTTGATATATCACATGCTACCTTAAAAATTAATAATTGTGAATATTTACCAATTTAAACTTTCAGTAGCTTTAATTTAAAAATACTGTTACAAACAAACACACAACTGATCCTCTAAAGATTCAATTTATTATAAATAATTTACTGGGTACAGAATCCCAAAAAAAAACATCCTTTTAAAACTTTTAAATCCTTTTTCAAGCTGAGCGTTGCATAAAAGGATCAAATTGTGTTAAGTCATGTCAAATAAAAAAAGATCCGTAGGACTTGCTTGAAGAGAGTTCCACATTATGGTTCAAAAGTGTTTGTAAAAGTTTAATTGATGAAAGTAAGTTAAATTTCATTTGAAATTTTAAAGATATTAAAGAGTTTGTTATCATGGAAACATTCCCATTATTGCAATTTTTGTGGTTTTGTGGTGCATTTTGATAGTGATTATGATTTATCAATAGTAATTTAGATGATGCATACTATCAGCAGGAAAGAACAAAATTACTCTAATTAATTATAAATACCATTATATTTATCAATTAACTATATGTATTTTGTTTTTATGTAATATTCTATTATATTTTATTTTAATATAATAGCGACTCATACTTGCTTCGGTCGGGTTTTAACAGTTAGTATGTAATAGATAGACTATGATGATGATGTTCTCCTAGCCGATTCCGGCTACGGCGGCCAATCTCATTGAGACTAGCCAACTGCGCAGGAGATATTATAGTGCACAAGTGTACGCGCAGACACAACGTGCACTCTCTATTCCTGTCACTCTCATACTCTGGTGGGACGACTGCTCGACACGACCAGTGAGAGTTAAGGCGCAGACCCGACGGCTTTACGTGCTCTCCGAGGCACGGGGGTAAAACACCGCCAACTTCCCAACTCGGGGCTGTTACTGAGACTTACTATACAGAAAGACTCAATAACAACTTGGCCCGACCCGGGACTCGAACCCAGGACGTCCGGGTGTGCAGCCGTACATGCTAGCCACTACACCACCGAGGCAAGACTATATTGTATATATGCATAGGATGAGTTACTGTGGGTTGTATTATAACGTGGTCTCCCATGGGAATGAGATAATCTCCCTCGGTTAGGTTACTCTCCAGCCCTCCAACTATCTCCACACAAAAATCGCGCCAATCCGGTACTCTTTTTCGATGTAAAAGAAGGACAAACAAACACACTTTCTCATTTATTATATTAATTATAATTATTATGTACTAGCAACTCACTCTCGCTTCGCTTGGGTGCGTTCCTAGGTATGTTTTAATTTTTTTGAGTGGAACCCTAATTATTGTTTTGAAATAAAAGTAGCCTAAGGTACTTAAACATATCTGCCAGTCAAATTCCCGTCAAAATCAGTCCAGCTGTTGTACAAACGACCAGACATAATTGTTTTTTAAATATTATGTTTTTTTATAAGTAGTACCTTATATAATTTCATATGCATTTAGTAAAAAGCTGTTATTTAGACATTACAAATTATGGTTTTGAAAATTATGCAGATAAACATAATATTACGAGCTACTTATTTATATGTACATGACACATTCATAATTTTATTTTGTCTTTTAGTGTAAAAAAAATTTTACAAACGTCAAACAGAACAATGGGTTGTTAAGCTTAATTTATACATTAAAGAATTTTTTTAATTAAATTAATTATATTAATTAAATTAAAGAGTTAGGCACAAGGTAGATCTTATATTAGATACACTTATATTTCTCATATATTTTCTATATCTTTGTTGTACCATGCGGTCTCATGACGAACAATGAAAAATTAGTTCAAAAAATGTCAATAGATGACGTCATCATATATATATATATATATATATATATATATATATATATATATATATATATATATATATATATATATATATATATATCGATTTGTTATGAAAGTTGTGTTAAATAAAAAAAAAATTAGATCCCAAAAAGGCATATTATCATTGTTTCAATAAATATTCTACCTGAAGAAAAAAAAGCAATGCACCCGTAAACCTGCGTAATTGTACCGATAATTGAAATATCAGCTATCAATGAAATCAAAAATAAAAAAATCTAAAAACTATAGATTCGGCCTCTGTATCGATAATAATGACTATTTCAATAAGGTTTTCCAAAAAATATTTAATGTACAGATTCGATTCAGTTAGAATTTTATTATACCTAAGTATTATAGACTAGCTTTTACCCGCCCGCTTTGATGGGCGGGTGTATGTAAATGTTTCTTATGGTCTTCAGAGACCTTAAATGTAAATTTAGGTTTTTCGCTTATATATTAAATGTTTAGGTTACATAAAAAAAAACCAAATGAATAAAAAAGTGTAATATTTTTTGTTTTTATTGGCGTGAAAAAATATGTCAATAAAACAGTCGGTCAAGTGCGAGTCTGGCTCGCACACCGAGAGTTTCGAAGCATGAAACATTAAAATAAGTTAATAATCGAAAAAAATATTCTTTATTCATGTAAAATTTTTCCGTTTTCTTGTGTTATAAGCCACTGCTTCTTGCCAAATTTCATGATTTTTCTAGGTCAACGGGAAGTACCTTATAGATTTGAATTTCCTTGCAAGTGTCAAAATATGCAGTATAAACGGCCGTATCTTTTCCAACAGACAGACAGTCGTCTGTCTGTCAATACTTTTTTTTCAGAGTCAGACAGACAGAACCCCTCAAAATGGTGAAAATGTTTGGAATTCAAAAAATAAATAGCCTGAATCTACAAACTATCCCACAGTCCTGACTGTCCAACTGTATACGTTCAGTAGCTTTTACGTGATGGCATGACTAAGGAAATATCGTTTATATGTTAATCTATACATATAATAAAATTGTAACTAAGCCGAATCTGTACATTAAATATTTTTTGGAAAATCTTATTGAAATAAACATTATTATCGATACAGAGGCAGAATCTATTGTTTTTAGAATTTTTGTACGCTGTTACCGCATCACGAGAAAACTACTGGACAGATTTTGATGAAATTTGGTATGGTGATGGCTGGTTATCCGGGTCAACATATAGGATACTTTTTAATGCGGGAAATATCTCATTTCTGAGAAAAAACTGCAAAAACTGCAATGTTAGAGTATACTAATATATAAAACCTAAGAATTTGGTTTCTGTCATCTGATCCCGGGAGGAACCGCGGGCAATGCTAGTAATTAATACTAGATACTTAAGGTAACAATGAAATCAAATCTCATTCTAGAACTTTACGTTTCGACATACTTGGCTCAATTTTTTTTATGAAATGGCTAATTTTATATTCCAAATGTGACATACATGTTAATCATACTTCCAAAGTTCCAAATGATTCATTGAGAACAATGTATTCTTTAAATTACCAATATCACTTCAATGCCAAGCGTTTTTTTTTTTGGATTATCGAATAAACCATACAGATACACAGATTAGGTACTGTGTTCCTGTAGGTGATACTTGAGAAATAATCTGTATAAATATAATTAATATGAATAAGTATATCTATATTTATTCTTTAACTTGTACTCTTTAAAAATTCAATCCGGTTTATATCGAGGGGACATAAATGTAAAGGGTTACCTTGTGCTCCGACATAAAAGTTACCCCATTTCTTTGTTATTGTTCATCTTATACATTTTATTATTGCGTAAGTACTTATTCTTGTTTACCGCATATAATGTGAAATGTAAAGGAATGAGATGATTTCATTCATACCCTTTGAGGGACCCCACGTTACACTATTGTGATATATATGAGGTATTATTGGTGGGTCGGGGTATATGGGCTTAGTTTTAATAGCTGTAACAAAATGTATCACAACCTGCTTATTTAATACAGTCAATTTATCTTCTCATCTATTAGAACGTTTGGGTGGGAATTCGATCGTAAATTATTGTCTGATTTTAGATTTGTTTGTTTATTATTAACCATAAAACTTTTTAACAAAAAAATAAAAACCGACTTCAAAAAAAACACTAAAAAAATAACTGATTGGGAGTTTTCATTTACTATACATATCTAATGAAATATTTTCGAAGTCGGTGTGCTTTGCTTTGTATCGGCTGGCACCGACTTATGCATATATGGCACCGAGTATTTGTTTATGAAATTTGAATGGGACCAATCTGGAAGAATACACTTTTAAACAAAACAAAAATTGTCCAAATCGGTTAATAAATGACGGAGTTCTGAGGTAACAAACATAAAAAAAAACATACAGCCGAATATTGAGAAGCTCCTCCTTTTTGAGAAAGTCGGTTGAAAACACACCTGTGGCTTAAATGTATGTAGTTTAAGTGAAACCACTGTTACAGTTTTGTTCTATTGTACATTTGTATAAATTATATTTAAGTCGTAAACAACGGCAACAAATTAAAAATCACAATATGAAATAGAAATATATAAGTACCAATCAATAGATTCGACACGTTGCGTTCCACGTGAGTGATGAAAACGCGCATGTCGCAAATTCCGAGTATTGAGATGATATATTGAGCATGCAATGTATTTATATTTTTTCGCCGGTTCTTTTTATTCAATTTTTCTTACATAAAACATTCATGCTGCATAAAGATATGATTTAAGTGATTTATAAAATACTAGCATTGCTCGCGGCTCCGCCCGCGTTCAGATGACCAAAAATCAAATTCTTTGGATTAGTATACTCTTACATTGCAGTTTTTGCATTTTTTCTCAAAAATGAGATATTTTTCCGCGGTAAAAAGTATCCTATATGTTGACCCGGATAACCAGCTATCACCATACCAAGTTTCATCAAAATCCCTCCAGTGGTTTTTCTGTGATGCGGTAACAGACAGACAGACAAAAATTCTAAAAACCATAGATTCGGCCCCTGTGTCGATAATAATGTTTATTTCAATAACATTTTCCAAAAAATTATAATGTACAGATTCGGCTTATTTACAATTTTATTATGTGTATAGACTAGTGACTCATTCCGCTCGGGTTCGTCCCTAAGAACGTTTTCACGGTTAGTATAGATTTCTCAGAAATGAGATATTTTTCTACAGTGAAAGTATTCTATATGTTGACCCAGCTATCATTATACCAAATTTCATACAAATCTGTCCAATGGTTTTTTCGTGATGGGTTCTCAGACGGGCAAAAATTCTAAAAAGTATAGATTCAGCCTCTATCGATAATAATGGTTATTTCAATAAGATTTAAAAAAAAATATTTAATGTACAGACGGATTCGACTCAGAATTTTATTATATGCATGGACGACTAGACGACCTAGCGTCTACTTATAGCGTCCCTAGGTACGTTTTAAATAGATAAAAATAGTTACAGTGAGAGTACTTTAGGAGATAGATCGATGCTATCGCAGACTTTTCTGTAGGATTTTTAAGGTTTACAATTTTCTAGTACATTATTTTGATGTAATGTTAGCCATTTCGCTGCGAGCAATTAATAATTATAAATCTGTGATATCTTCTACGATATTTTAATGATATACTGGAAAGGAGAATTTTGATCTACATTAAATTCACAATGTATCTAAATCTTTTAAATTGGTTAAGAAATAATACTGTATTGTTTAAAATAGCTTCGTAAAAACTTATAATTTTTGACTAATTTGTCAAAGATAAAAATGGTTACTGCGGGTTATCCTTAGAAGATAGTTAGTTATATACCATTGCCGTTCATTAGTATTCTATAGTACATTATTTTGATCTATCTCGTAAAATTTAACCAGCGTTAGAAATGTAAGCGGACAAAAATGTTTTTTACGACATCTTTACAAATCTTATAAATTCTCTACTATAATATGCACTAAATGCACATATACATATAAACCTTCCGGTGCTTCTCTATATGATAGTGAGAATCCTATCAAAATCCGTTTCGTGGTTTAAAAGGCGTTAGCGGAGGAACAGACAGACAAAAACAACGACTTTGCTTTATACTTACTATGTTAGGATCTAGATAAATATTTCAAATTATTATTGCTCGTTAATCGTTTAGAAACCTATAGCTGATTCTTTCTGGGACTGAATTTCATTCCTTTTAGTGATCCAATTTCAAAAATTTCTTTAGTTATAGACCAGAAATCATAAGGATAATTTGTTATTCTGAAAAAAAGGGATTTACATATACATTTGTATTAAATATTATGTACAGAAATTATAATTTTTAAATTTGAAAAATATGAATTAATGGCCAGGGTTACGCTGTAGATGTGTCTAATTAATATTGGATTATATATAAGACGTAGCAGCGGCTTTGACTTCTGCTTGATGTCAAATATTTGACCCTGTTTAGATAAAACAAATCGCAATCTTAGATTCATTCTTACATAGTTTGGGAGGTGCTGGAAAGCGCAGTCTAGCAGTTTTGTTGGAGGTGTGTCAGGGGTGGTTTAAAATATATATATATATATATATATATATATATATATATATATATATATATATATATATATATATATATATATATATATAATGAAAATCCAAAATAAACTGCCGGAAATTCGAATAGTTTAGAGATGTTTATTTTGTATGGGAATCACTAACCGCTAAAACGTACCTAGCGAAGAACCCGAACAAGGCGAGGGTAAGTTGCTAGTAAGGAATAACTATATATACTTTCTGTCTATAGCGCAACGTGTTAATGTACAACTAAATAATGTATCCCATATTTAATTAGCTATTGGCGTACTTCGTGAATAAATAGTCTATTATATATTAATTTACTTGAAGAGAAAGTAGGCTTATGATTTCATTTTGTGACCTAATTCCATGCAGCCGTTGCCATAGATTACAGTTAAAGTACGAAATGAACATATTTTTGTATTTGGCTGCTTTTTTGTTATTTTTTCTATCTTTTTTTTTTTTACTTTGCTAAATCTAAATTTGTTATTATTCAAACATATTTGTCTTTTTTGTCATTACGATCAAGATCTCGAACAAATTCATCAACTCATCATTCGATCCATGCATAAGTGGAAAATTTTCATGAGTTTTGTAGAGTAGCCTGCAAAATGCTCGAAAATAGGAAACCTTATAAGTGTAAGGTCAAGGTATACGAGGGGAAGTTTTTTTTGTTCGCACATAGAATTCAATGTATTCGTACTACGTTTTTTTTTGTAATGCGATATTAAAAGTACATAGTTGTAGTTATAAGAAATAGTAAGTAGTTAGAGCCAGAACTCACGCCCCAGATTGCTATTTTTGCATCATACATACCTACTAATATGTTACGATATGTGAGTGAGATCATTTTAACGGTTCTAGAATTACCTACTTATTTCAATTTTCATATTACCAGCATCTACTTCGTATTACTGATGATATTATATCAGTTAGATTTCCATTTTGAACTAATACTTCTTAGGTAGAAGAGAAAGTGTACAGTAAATTCATAAATTTATATAGGTAATTAAGAATAGAGTTATATCAATATTAAAAACATTAAGAAAACTAATAATAGAAACTATTATGATCTGTAGATATGTACATATTAGCACCGCCCACAACTAATCTGTGAGTAGGTCATTCACTTCGAGTCCGAATAAAATGCTCATTGTTAGCGTTGACGAATAAAGTCCACACAGAGATAGATTTATTGCTCTGACTTTCAGGACATCAGTCTGAGTAGTGAGTATACATTATTAGAGTCGATTGAAGATTTGTAAACGGGTGTTGCTTTTATATCGTGTAGATATTTCATATAAGAATATTTTATGAGAATTCATTAAAAAAAGTAAAGATCACAACTGATTTTGAGTGTGTACACATAATAGAGTACGATAAACATAAGTAATGGTGTGGTAGTGAGTAGGTCGGGTGGTAGAGCGTGCCGCGGCGTAAGGGTAGGTGTGCACCGTGCTGCATTTAATTAAGCCGGTGTGTTCGCGTGCGGGCGCCGGCCGTGCACTTCCGGCGCGCCCCAGGGGCGCTGCGCTTTTTCCTCGCGAGGGAGGCCGCGATCGTGGAAAGCGCGACCGGTCGTCACCCGAGGAATTAAAATTTTTCACGTAAACTGGTTTGATAGCGCGTACTGAGGCGGAGTGGGGATCGCGAATACGCGTCGCGCCGGTCATTAGCTGGCTCGCGGCGAGGCGCGCGCGCGTATATAGGTACTTCTGCGTGTGCGTGCATATTCGCGCCATACGTCGCGATCGTGTATGTGATGTGTAAATAAGTGTTTGGTGTGGAGTTTGTGAAATAATAGCTAGGTACTTTAATGGAATTGTGTAATGTTTTGTTAAATATTATTAAAATTAATTTTAAAATTTACAATACACTTTGATGGGACATAGTTTTTTTTTATCAGTTTATTAATGCTTTTTCGATTATAATAATAACATTTTAAGTATTTTTGCGATGCTAGGATTAATGATAAATTATAGTATAACCGTTTATAATTGATAGAATTGCAAGTTTATTAAATCTCAATTGCTATCTTTGAATTATTATGCGTACCGACATCGCGAAAAGTCGCACAAAACAAACAACGTGATAAGCGAGCGAGAGCGACACTGTTGTGGCGACCGCCGAAATTCTCTTATCAATCCCTTAGCGCAGACAAGGTCGCGCCTTATCACTCATTCGTGCGGATCCGATGGATTTGTTCTGTGATTGTGCGGATCGCTGCAAATTAGCCATTTTTCTCACTGATTTTACTAGAAGGTTTAAATTATTTAAAGTTCTTACAGTTCGTCTTTTATTTTAAGTAAATTTGTAGTTTAGATTTTCATTTTCTACGAAATATTATATTGTTAAATTATGTAAGTTTTTAAATATTTTGTCAATTTTATATTTCTTTATTTATCGTGAATGATAAGTGTAAAATTCGATAATGAAACTATGTCTAGTCAAATAAGTGTATGTAAACGTATTATATCACAAATTTAAAAAACGCATGTCGATATTTAAGTAATTGTTTACAAACCGAAATTGATTTTAGCATAGCTCGCTATGTAGATCGCGACCCAGTTGCGCGTGATTGAGGATAAAACAATATAAATAGCTCGTCAACGCTCGGACGTGAGCGAGAGCGTAACTAGACCGCTGAAAGCAGTGTGTGCGAGTGATAAGTGAGATTAGTGCATTGTGATGTTGGCATGATGCGGCACGCGGCCACCTCCGCAGCCTGGACCGCTCCCGGCGAAGTATGGGAATACGTCAGCCAACTCGTCAGCTCGTACCACGACCAACACGATTGCCAGGTGCGAACACTTCCCCTCACGCAGCAAACAGTGTCAACACAAAACTACTCCACCGTATCAATAACAACATTAGTACGCACGCACATGTGACTTAAATTAGCCATTCATGTTATTTACATAGTGCATTTTCTACTTTTATCTATCAATTTTTGAAGATTATTTTTACTTAATTAGTGATCGTTATAAAGATAATTTCATTAGGAAGTGACGCCAATCATATCGTATGCATATTGTATACAATTATGACGTATTTTTTTGTAATGCCAATAGCCATTTCATGATCCAAAAAATCCCGTATTACTACATGTAATTAATTATATATTATACTAGCATTGCCCGCGGCTCCGCCCGCGTTCAGATGACCAAAAACCAAATTCTTAGGTTTTGCACATTAGTATACTCTTACATTGCAGTTCTTGTATTTTTTCTCAAAAATTAGATTTTCCCGCGGTAAAAAGTTTCCTATATGTTGACCCGGATAACCAGCTCTTACCATATCACATTTCATCAAAATCCCTCCAGTGGTTTTTCTGTGATGCGGTAACATACAGACAGACAGACAGACAAAAATTCTAAAAACTATAGATTCGGCCTCTGTATCGATAATAATGTCTATTTCAATAAGATTTTCCAAAAAAATATTTCATTACAGATTCGGCTTAGTTACAATTTTATTATATGTACCTATAGATGTATATGTTTAAATTCTAAACCTAAAAGCTGTCTAAGTTTTTGAAATATATAACCATAGAATCTTCATAATGAATTATAAATACATGACATAATCGCTCTCATCAATAAAGGCATAATATATACAATATACATACATACTCGTATATTCCATTATTATTTGGTTATCTAAACTTCATTAACACTATGATATAACATAATTGTTTTTGTTCGCTTCTGTTCGTTGAACCTATTTTTAAAAGCAAGCAATAAACGCCACGTAATAGACGGATCAAACTTGCTTCATTTGACCATGAAATTGTGATCGAGCGAGCGTGACCGCGTCGCGTGTTTAAGACATAGTGAGCATACGTTCATATAGATGTTTATGACTGTCTTAGAAAATGATTAGATTTTACATCTGTAAAAAGAAATTTTAAGCCCCAACTCGTCAAATTATCTTCTAATCATTGCGTATCAAAATTTATTGCAGTTAAAACGATTGCAATGTGTGGGTGAGTGTTTCATTCCACTCATCCAACTAATCAATTTAAATGAATATATCTTAAGGTCAAGCTTTTGCTTGTCATATGATATATTTGTTATTGGTAAACTAAAAAAAAACTCAAGTAACACCACAGTACTAATTGCAATCGTTAATGTATTTTAAAGATCTAATCAATTATTATTCAAGTTAATCTATAACTTTTAATTGAACTATAAACATTTAGGTTATATTATATTAAAAATATTATTGTAATATTTTTTATTGTTAAAATGATACTGACCGATTGAAGGTAGTTCTATCTTAACTAATATTAATAACATCACATCTCGATTATTATTTGTAAATTATCATTACTCAATATCTGATTATTTAAGATCGACATTGAACTCGTTTATATATAATTGCTGTAAATCAATTTGCAGATACGAGTTTTTATAATGATGGAACGCGTAGTGACTAATGAATGTATTAATAACGTTGTTTCTGACTCTAGACATTTGTCATTACCACTCCTGGTAATAGGGGTTTTTGCTGTATAACTAGATCATTATAAAAGAAAATGGAGGAATGCGATGTGCCGGCAGACCTAAGTCTCGCTACTGATTGATGTACGTCGCCGTTAAAGCTCTGTAGATTTTATCTTGGTATCTAATAGCTTTAACGAGATTACGGTACCTTTCGAGTTCAATTTACATCTCTTCCTGATTATTATCGAATCGATCGGCGTTATCAATGTTCACCTCGGCAGATGTGTTGAACGTGGCACAATAAATTATATTTCCATCAATACTTCCTTGTTCTGTAATGTTTCATTATACGCTATTGTAGCACGTCTTTTATTGCGACGACTTTAACGACCGATTATGCAATACGTTAGTTTCATCTAAAGATGGCGGTGATTCAATGAGTTGTTTACCGATAAGAACTTTGTTAGGTATTATTTAAATATTCATTCTTAGCTTCATAATGAAATAAAAACTCGTCCAAGAATATACCTATTTGTATATGAAAACATATATGTTCAATATCTTTATAATTTTTTCCTTATACTTTTTAATATTCTATTCTTTTGTAATTAATAATTGCTATGATGTTTCATTTCTCTAAATAAGATATATCGTTAATTATTAAATAAAAGTGACAATTTGCAACGTTTATTCGTGAGGTGCGTGCTTACATTAATGGCAGCGTTGCTCAGACGTAGCGGTCGTATTGCATTTTGCGGTATTTGACGAGTGTTGAATTTGCAGACGCGCTTATGACGGCAGCGGGAGGAGATGGTAACTTAAACCGGTTGGACACCTTTAACGTGGCGACTGCCGGCTTTTGGTGACATCCGCAAAAAGTGCACGAACACATACACAATTTTCGGTATTACTAATTTATTTGTCGATCTTCAAGTTCAATGCTAAAGAACGTTTCTAAACATTGCATCATTAGGCGATGCATTGATTTCATTTCTGTCGATTTGCTATTTAAACCGGTTACACTCTTGTTTGTATTGCTAGTCGATTACGGACTCTTATCTTTTGCTCACAGACGATGCAATGGTATGCTCACTTGCCAATAGAGTTGGATAATAATGATTCTATTAAAATAACTGATTCGACATCTATCGGACTTCGTGCATTCTTTAATGATGTAAAAGAATATTTATGATTATCATGTAAATTGTATTACGAATACTATACAGTCCGTATGAAAGATGCGTAAAGCGGGACAGGCAAATGTTGTGAGGGAATGCAGTTTGATTGTGAGTGAGGGCGTTCGACACGTTTGCGCTCGCACTTGGTCACATCGATTAAATGCACCATTACTGCTTGCTTATATTCAATCAGTCTCTTTTATAAAGTATTTTGCCGACCCTCATACGGGCCTTTTGTATTAATAAACGCTTTCAATCAGGCTCCTCATGTGCCAATTAAACATTTATGAGGGCCTTCTTCTGTATTTAGCGGTGTCTCAGAGTTTTATAGTCTTGTTTTACGAGAGTGCCTTTCCGGTTCATTGGGTTCCATCGGCCCACGGCTCTTACGTAATTGTTAATTTTCAATTTATTCTCCATATTTATCTTGTTGAAATAAATGTCATCTAACGTGTCGTTAATTATACTTACATATTATGTAAACTTTGCGGTTAGAGTGGGTGTATAATTTGTATGTCTTGGTGATTTATCTTATATAAGTGTTAAGTTGTTATATGAGTTTAAATGGTAGAAACAAGGATTATTGCGTAATAACAGCGCGTCAAGTAGGTGCACTGGGAATCGGGATAAGCCGGTCCAACGGCCATCTTAGCTCTACGTCGTTTAATAAAGCCCCTGCGACAACTGCACGCCTCAATAGGGCTGACAGCCATGATATACCTGTTTGCATAAGAGTACGTTCGAGGAGCATTGAATATAAATCGCCTGTTATCATATCTATGCTGAATACACGATCGCTTATTCTTATATTAAGTTGACTTTTTCCCACGCCGCGCCGTTATACTTAGATATTTTTATTTTATGTTGCACTGGTATTATAATAATAAGTATAGTTTTGGTTTTTTTTTTCTCATATATTGTCAACAGAATTAAAATATTCCAGTATGATTATTGAATTTTATATAAATAAATAGTAATATAAGGCTTTTTTTTAGAAACCTATTTTTGCTCCCTCAATACTTTTATAAATAAATTGAGTTAGTATTTCAGTTACCATTCTATAAATACAGTAAATTCTCATGGTAAAACAATGCAGCCCTAAGCTCTTGATCGGGTAATGCAAAACGAGGCTCGGGAATAAATCGTTTACATGGTTGTCGGCGTAAACTGGTCCCAGTGCTCGCAGCGCGGTAAAATGCTGCGGAGGTAGGAAGCTATTGGCACCTCTGCGCCAGCATTCGATTTGATCTCCTTGATCAACTAATGAGACTCATGGGTTAAGGATTAAGCATTAACGTGTATCTTGCACGTAAAATCTTTCGATTTTGCGCAGTTACCTAAATAAACAGATAAACCTGATTATAGATACCGCATCTGATTATAGTGTACGCACAGTGTTGGTACATTTGTGCGGTTGGTACACAGCGTATAGCCGTGCAGTGGCGGTCTTATCTTACCATTAGAGTTATTACTGGTCGGTATCTCGCGCATCGCACCGCTTCGATTGTTTCTGAACCCGCCACAAAGCCGGGCGCTACACCGTAATTGACCACTGTTTACTTCCACAGCCAAGTCTTATTTTATGTATTATTCTGCGGTCACAACGTTTAAAATATATTTCTGATAACAAGGAAGTATTTTAATTCAATGTATATTTTGAACTTTTTAATACCTCACAGACACCTTGTACCGTTTCAATAATACCTACAGAATTGCGCACACGCTAAGGTACGCGACATTTTATGGTACTTATTCTTTATATTAAATCTGATTATAGCCACAACAGTTGCACATACTGATATAAATAGCGGCAGCTGCTTTATGTACCGATTTTCTTATTATTTATAATAAAATCACTTTGATAATTTAATTTTTTGAATGAACTTGAACTCCTTGAATAATACATATTATGTATGTATAATATTACAGTCTACCAAAATGCTCGAAATTATATTAAGTTATATAATATTTTGTTCTATGTTTATTTAAAGTATTTTTATTCGAATCGTTAACTCTATTTACTTATGCGCAGCTTTCTGGATTGCAACATGAATTATGCGAAGTTCATTGGTAGATAGAGCCGGATGATTGCCGCCCACGCGTCTTTCAAGTTCAAGATAGTTCCTTACCATGTCACTTATCGTTAATCGTAATGGTTGAAGACGGCGTATTATCCTTGTTAGTTTATTGTTTGAATGATATTGAAAGGCCGAAGACTTTATAGCTGTAATCATGTTGTAAATTATTTTACATTGTATAACTCCCTGATAACATTCATGCACATATAATACGTATTATGTGCTAAAACTGTAGAAAGGGCGAATAGGTCAATTAGTAAATTCATTTGTAAGAAGAGTAGGTATATCAATGTCAAAACAATTTAACATTTAAATCGAAGTTATTAACATCGGATTTAGCTGTATGGTCTCGAAGCGTCCTTGGATGCATCTCCTCAATTAGTGGGGGCGGTGATCGGAACCGCCGTATCCGCGTGTGCCGCGTGGGAATGCAGTACCCTACCTCCCTTTACCACATAAACAAAGCATTGCTTCACGAAAAGCATTCTTTCATCTATTATATAAATGTCTGCGTTAATCCACTGCTAACGTTAATATAAGATGTATTTCGAATAACATTTTTTTTTTCAATTCATAATGCATATATGTAAGGAATAAATAAACTCATTTTAATTTTATAATAAAATTCAGAATTTTATTGCAAAATTTTACTTTACTTGTATACCTTTCACGTTGTTTATATTATGGTACTTCTTGTGAGGTTATTTAATTATCCTATTATCCTGGTGTTAATAGTTTTGCTATTAATTACCTACTTAATTGTTTCTTACATTCAATAGGTAGAGTAATATATATCTAATTGATGAAGCGTTTAAATTTCCGCACAAAGCATATTATTTATGTAATTATCAATAAAATAATCCAATAATCATAAAATTTACACACGTAAAGGATTATCGATTATTATCGATTTGTCTGTGATATCTAATTTAATTGCTTATGATTGCCATGAATTTTGTTTAATATTTATATTAATTTATGTTCATTGTGACTTTTAAACGATATGATACAACTAGTTGAGGCAGATCAAGTACACGGTTTTGAACTGATTGTAGGTGCAACTTTATGATCACATGCTTCTGCGCGCTACCATTGTTCTAATAGGCCCTCGGCCGTCCTCTCGCGCCTAGTACTAACACCCGTCTTGTTACTCGCCGACTTGAGGTCACACGTTCAACTTGATCTCGTCGATTCTCCTCCACGCTTTTATGGGAATTGTTTGGGTGGCCTGATTATTTTACTAGACGCATTGAGGGTTAGTGGTACCTACTACAGTTAATTGTATGCTTTTAACAATTATTACTTAATTATAAGAAGTGTTCGAAGGTTTTATCGTATTTAAAATGACATTCTACAAATTATGACTTTATTTTGTTATATAAACCCGTTGGTCTATCACATCCAAAGTCAGCTCGAAGTGCAGACAACGGTAATCGTGCAGCGCCTATCGCAGTCAATTAATCTCAAAACGTTTCTCAGTGACTTTTGACGTGCCGTCCTGATTTTGTGCTACACTGACGAGGTACGGCAATATTTTACACATGATTAGAGCGGCGCGCACTGGCACTGTATGGGTAAGCAAATTGCGCCGAACGCGACGCGCAGTCACGATCTGAACCTCGCGGGAACCCGGGAAAATTTCTACAGAATTCCAACGTAAATGCAACGGCCGATATTAATAGGATTATGGCTATTTATACACAGAACCTTTTAATAACACTTTTTACTACGTTTTCCTGTGTCCCGTAATAGTTATATAGGCATATACATACTTATAGTAATTTATACCAAATTGTATAACATAAACTAAGTATATTTTAAATTTATAATATACATATATCTTATAACTATTCATGTATTTTTTCAAGGATGTCAGTCGTAATTGCTGTGCCCTGTATTATTTAGATCGAGACTTTTCAAGTCGTTGGTTATTCAAATTAAACAACGTTCTTCGGTCGATTGTATCGCTCGCGTAACGGATAAGGAAGTTGCGGTCTGCTATCTTGTCATCTCCGGGAATACTGCCACTACGTCGTAAACGCTGTGCATAGCACGGCACTTCATTACTAAATATATTATCTCTTATATATAAAATTTCCATGTCACAATGTTTGTTACCGTACTCTTCCGAAACGGCTTTACCGATGTTTACCAAATTTTATATGCGTATTCAGTAGGTCTGAGAATCGGCTACTATCTATTTTCCATACCCCTAAGTGATAAAGGTGGTCCTCCTAGACCCCACCCCAGGGAGGAACCCGAGCGGAGCGAGGGTGAGTCGCTAGTATTCGTATAAAATATGATTCCATGATGCCCGTTAAGTTACTCCCTTTTCACAATGCAGTTAAGAAAGCAACCAGTACTAGGCTAGCTTTCATGCGATTACCGCTTATCGCCAATCATTATTCGCCGTTGTGAGAATTGGAATGCAGAATCGGTAATAGTAGTAAAGTGAGATAAAGCCTATATAGTATTATATATAAAGTAGATTTGATCATATCATTTCTAAAGTTCTTTAATTTTAATTATAGAATATAGATTTTTTTTTAACTACTAACATTGGGTTTAAATGTAGTTTAAAGTTGAACGTGAGATTAGTTGTTTGAAACCCAGCATACTAACTTTTCAAACAGGTGTTCCGCTTAATAACAAACGTGCTTACCCATTGCATGAATACATTAAGTGGGTGTGAGTGGTTATTCGTATTATTACATGAAAATTCCTTCCATTTCGCACCCTAATGTACACCTTAATTAGTTTAGTCAGGATTGGGATTATGATCGGAGAAACGATAGCGGGCGCCCAAATCTGAGTCACGGGCGTCGGCGCGGTAGGCATTGCTACTTTGTTTAATATTAAAAACTATATTTTTATTTTTTTAATATCCGCAACGGATGATTGATTAATTTACAGCTTTTTCTTTGAAATTTAGTATAATAAAATTTTAACACGACCACAATAAGTTGCTTTATACTTACATAAATGTACGTACTGATATTACGTATGTACGTATAGATAGACATAGATTTGTAAAATAACATAACTAATGTAAGTAATTCGGAAAATGAATAATAATTAATGAATTAAAATAAGTCAGTTGTATTCCTCAGTTTATTATTTTAAATATGGCAATAGGTTAGTCGGTAACTATAATAGCACTCTTTAAACGTGTAGTTGTGTGCAGCGGTGCATGCTGCTCGAACGACCAAGGCGTCCCTATGTAATAAATGAGCATTGTCTTTAATTAGGTATATTTTATTGATGTTACATAGCATATTTTTGATTTATTTTATTCACGCGCCCATTTTTATTATTATTAGTCTAAAATCGATTTTATTCTACAAACATTAATGCGACTGGAATGTTAAAGTAGCTTATGTACCTATCAGAAGCCCGAGCCGATGTAATGTACCTACTAACAAGGATAGAGTACTTATAGGTCGAATTTTACGATGGCTCGTTATTTGTTATCCCGACTATGCTGCTTGTTAGTGCGAAGGAGATCGCTTCCTTACATCTATATGCAATATTTGAAATATGCAAAGTTTCATTTTATAACAATTTACTAAATTATGTAATGGACGTGATATTTTCGTTGTGGTAATGTAATTTTGTTGTCAGACTTGTAACAAATGGAACATTATATTTATTCAACATATTTCTACTTATTTAACTAAGGTATTTCAAAGATCAACATTGTACAGGGCTAAAGCTTTCCGCTTAGCCGCTAAATGGATAATTACAAAATTTCGTACTACATTAAGTTATAAATTGAACGCCTTTGTGTATGGAGTATAGACTATGGAGGTCTGCAAGAAGCATTAAGCAAAAGAATATTTTTAAATCTCAAATAATTAAATAGAAAGTTCAAAGTCATAAAATTTACTTCTTTTACTTTTTAAAATTGATTTATCACCTACTACTGTGGCTTTGCCTATCTACCTGTAGGTATCCACTTAGCATGACCCTACTTGAAATAGGGGCGTCTAGAAAGGAGAGCTTAAGTTTTCTTGAAATCTACTAGACTGATTAAAACGCGCTCATATTGAATAAAACAATAAAACATACAAACAAAAACCTAAAAACTGTCTATTTCAGTTGATAAAATACAATGTACACTTTTTGCTCTGTTAAAATGTTCTTAGGTATGTGTATGTACATATGTATAGACCAGTCTTAAGATATTATATCAAATTAAAAGTTATAAATTCCACAAGGATTAATTAAATGCGCTAGTATTTTTTCGCTATAAAATAACGAATTGTCGATGAGAAACCTCCATGTGCGGTGCCAGTCCACATTAATGGTATTAAAATTACAAATTACTTAGTGTCTACACGATAATAAGTACATTTTTTACAACGAACAAATGGCATACATGGCGTTGCAATAATTTTTTATTTATGATTATAATTATTTTTAGTTAGGTTTTATATTTTAAGTGTCATATTATATAATGCAAACTTATCAATTGATAATTTGTAGATAAATATGTCTTATTTTGAAGTTTATACGTATAATTTATGAAGCAACTTACTAAAATATCAATTAGACCAATACTAAAGTAACCGTTAGTAAGTACGTGATGCACATATTAGCTAATTGGTATTAAAATTTATTTCTTCTGCAGAGTTAATTAAATCTGTTAGCAAAAGATTTTTTCAAGGCCAATGTAAAATTTAACCTCCCTCAGGTCACCAAAAAAATTAAGATAATAAGCTGTAGGTACAATTTCTTTAAACTTGACTTTAATATAATATAACGACACCTTTATAATGAAATGTTTTGACGTGCTGTTAAAATGATTTCGATGAAGATCGTAAATAATATTACGATGTTTTTATTTTGGCTTCGCATGGCACTTGTATTCACAACATGACAGTGTGACATCACGATTCACGAATGTCTTGCGAGAAGGATTTTGGTCAAAATTATTATTTAAATATACGCAGACACCCTACAGTTTATATGGACGACTCACAAGTGATGCGTTTTAATAAGATATAATTTATTTGTCCGTGTAATTGAATCAACAGTTTGATAGTTGGCTCAATAAGCCACTTAATACTTTAACGAGCTGTGTATTAGCTTTGTTTGTATGATTCAAACATATTTCACAATTATTCGTCGTGAGACTTAGTGTTTAAAATGCTCTTGGCTCTCGGTCAAAATTGCATTATTTTAATGATAGGTTGAAAATTTTACGAGCATTCCTCGCTATTAATATTGAATTTAACATATGCCAGTAGAAAATATTTAGTAGGTAGTAAATATTCAATTTGTATTATTTTTTTTTAATTATTGCATATTCTCTACGATTATAGTAAACGTTTTTATAAGTAAGACATAAGGGAGCGATAAGTGTATTTAAACTTAATAATATATTATTAATGATTCAAGGACGCATAAGCTTTTTCTCTTTGATGATACGAATAAAGCCAGATATACCTAATGTAACATGCGTCCGTCGATCAGATAACATGTGTTTTATTTGCGAATTGATGATCACACCAGTTTGGCAGCCCCATTAGAATTTTTTGCATCACTTGCCCGATCAATGGTATTGGTGACGGTTATTTAATTTAACAGGTACGTCGAATGTTAAAAGTATTTATTATTCGGCAGCTTTGATTGTAGCTTTAATATCTCAATTTATTTATATATATTTAAATTGGTTGAGTGAGATTAAAAAATATATCAAAACAACCTACAATCTTTTCAATTTTATTAAGTGCCAACCAAAAAATGTGTTAGGTATAAGTAATGAAATTGAAAGTTATTTTTTTTATGTTTTTAATTTTTAATACCTTTTATGGGGCGCTAGTAAGAGAGAGGAGATATTGATAAGAAAATTTTATATAAAAAAGTGAAACTGTTATATTATATCGAACGCCGCTATATCTTGTTCATAGTTATTTATATTTTGTGCATAGTTATTTTTCAGTGCCTATCCAAGGAAAACCCAAAGCACGCGTTTCAGTTGGTATTAAGTTGCGGTTTGTAAACGCGACACATCGTGAACACGCCTCTAAAGCGTTATTTAAACCACAGCTTGTCTACGTGTTGTAACCGCTTAGAATAGGTAGTTTGATTTATGTTTGTAGCGCGCCAAGTTTTTTAGCTCATAATATATTTATCAAAATGTAAAATTAATAAGTAATCATAACACATACATACCTAAATGATGAACATTTTTTATAATTATAAACTTTAAGATTACGTTAACTTTTAGATTTCAGCTAATTAATAACATTATTTATTAATCAACAAGAATCCACGTGTGTGACTATAGTTTAAGGATGCTAAATTCAATAACATTTAAATAAACGTTTTCGTCGGTACACATTGCGCCATGACGATCATCAAAAATAAACAATACATTTTTTTTAAATATGCTTTTAATTAAATATTACATGTGTATCTACAATCTACATGTCTTAAATTTAACTCGTCAATACTTATAATAAAATTGTAATTAAGCCGAATCTGTACATTAAATATTTTTTGGAATCTCTTATTGAGATATACATTATTATCGATACAGAGGCCGAATCAATAGTTTTTAGAATTTTTGTCTGTCTGTCTGTCTGTCTGTCTGTCTGTCTGTCTGTCTGTCTGTCTGTCTGTCTGTCTGTCTGTCTGTCTGTCTGTCTGTCTGTCTGTCTGTCTGTCTGTCTGTCTGTCTGTCTGTCTGTCTGTCTGTCTGTCTGTCTGTCTGTCTGTCTGTCTGTCTGTCTGTCTGTCTGTCTGTCTGTCTGTCTGTCTGTCTGTCTGTCTGTCTGTCTGTCTGTCTGTCTGTCTGTCTGTCTGTCTGTCTGTCTGTCTGTCTGTCTGTCTGTCTGTCTGTCTGTCTGTCTGTCTGTCTGTCTGTCTGTCTGTCTGTCTGTCTGTCTGTCTGTCTGTCTGTCTGTCTGTCTGTCTGTCTGTCTGTCTGTCTGTCTGTCTGTCTGTCTGTCTGTCTGTCTGTCTGTCTGTCTGTCTGTCTGTCTGTCTGTCTGTCTGTCTGTCTGTCTGTCTGTCTGTCTGTCTGTCTGTCTGTCTGTCTGTCTGTCTGTCTGTCTGTCTGTCTGTCTGTCTGTCTGTCTGTCTGTCTGTCTGTCTGTCTGTCTGTCTGTCTGTCTGTCTGTCTGTCTGTCTGTCTGTCTGTCTGTCTGTCTGTCTGTCTGTCTGTCTGTCTGTCTGTCTGTCTGTCTGTCTGTCTGTCTGTCTGTCTGTCTGTCTGTCTGTCTGTCTGTCTGTCTGTCTGTCTGTCTGTCTGTCTGTCTGTCTGTCTGTCTGTCTGTCTGTCTGTCTGTCTGTCTGTCTGTCTGTCTGTCTGTCTGTCTGTCTGTCTGTCTGTCTGTCTGTCTGTCTGTCTGTCTGTCTGTCTGTCTGTCTGTCTGTCTGTCTGTCTGTCTGTCTGTCTGTCTGTCTGTCTGTCTGTCTGTCTGTCTGTCTGTCTGTCTGTCTGTCTGTCTGTCTGTCTGTCTGTCTGTCTGTCTGTCTGTCTGTCTGTCTGTCTGTCTGTCTGTCTGTCTGTCTGTTACCGCATCACACAAAAACCACTGGAGGGATTTTGATGAAATTTGGTATGGTGGTAGCTGGTTATCCGGGTCTACATATAGGATACATTTTGAGAAAAATTACAAAAACTGCATTGTAAGAGTAAACTAATATATAAAACCTAAGAATTTCGTTTTTGATCATCTGAACGCGGGTGGAGCCGCGGGAAATGCTAGTCTTTAATAAATATTTCAAACTATATTTAATTTAACCATGTTTTATATACGTTAGATGAATAATAATATTATAAATGACTATGTTGATTCCCAATACAAACTTTCATCCCCATTTTCGCCACCTTAAGGGGTGATTTCCGGGATAAAAAGTATCCTATGTCCTTCCCAGGGTCTCTAAACTATCTTCTTACCAAATTTCAATTAAATCGGTTCTGTAGATCCAGAGATTACCCCCTACAGCGTCACAAACTCACAAACTCACAATTCACAAACTTTACCTCTTTATAATATTATTATAGATAAGAGATTAGCTATATCCATACACTGTTGCCTACTTGTACCAAATGTCAATATCATGACTTGAGAACTAAAATTACGTTCTTTGGTTAAGCAACTGTGTTATTAGTCCTCCTATATGTATTAAAGTCAGCCGTATCGACCATAAAAACGTGATATTTTAAATGTAAATAAAAGTAATTAAAGACTGGATATGTCGTATGGTTATGTCCTCTCATATACGCGATGAGTCTGCCTGGTAGTCCTTTTGTCCTTGTCCTTCTTTCATTTTATTTTTTGGGTCCGTAATGCGCTTTGTTGACGTGATGTATATTTGCATACACCCTTGAAATGTAACTGCATTGTCCGTTTAATGATATGATCGTAATGTACTACATGTAGACCGTCTTACAGATTATCTTATGTAAAGACAAAAAGGTTGCTCGTAATTGTTTACCATCTGCTCACATGCCGTGAACTAGCCATATGCCACAAAAAATAGTAGTACCAAGACAATGAGGTTCGCACATTCGGCTTACGGAGGTGAGTGAACCCCAGTAGATGAACATAGTCCATAGTTTTTGTTGATACTTGGTCGATACAAAAACTGATTTAAATAAATCGAATGAAGCATTGATACCCGTGCACGTTTCCGTGCCACTATTATTCTGAATCAATATCTCATTTAAAACATGTGGCAGACAGTACATGAACCTTGAATTTAAACATTTTTGTTTTTAATTATATTATTACGTGTTAGATTAGTGAAGATAAAAATTATACTTTATTTTGATTGTAAATTTGTTCATTTTATTATTTACATTTAAACTTAACATGCTTTTATTTGCACATCATCATATATTTATTCTGCAAATAAAACTGGAGATATTTCTAGTTACACTATTTTGCTATAATAATATTGAATTATGTATCCATCACCGAGCTGCGCATATATATAAATTTAAAAGAAAAAAAAAACAATTTATAGGGATTAACCGTCGATATGTATCATGAATATAAATGAGTCGAGACAAAAACGAGATGTGTCTGGGGAGAAATAATAAGAGGCGTTCGACAGCAATCGTCTAGCGACCAACGTCCTTGAGTGCAGAAATCCTTGATGAGTACAATCAACCGCCACCGGATAGCCGCCTACTCAGGGCTGCCAATTAATGTTTTAACCTTTAATCGACTTTACGTACACTTGCTGTAAGCGTAAATCATTAACGCAACAATACCTCTTTTATCTCGTCAATATAAGCAGGTGCCTTTACAATCTGGAAAGATTATAAAGCTTCTGAATCTCAATAACTTTTACAATACGTCATTATTCAATTACCCCTAATTTTTTAGATAATCTCAAAATAAGCGAAATCAACCCTGTGTTAATAACGTGTAGGTAGCTAGCTTCTGAAGACAAAAAACTTAAACTGAAAATAACTATTAACGGCGTGGTTTGCGATACCCGTTTCGATGCGAACTGTCCGTATATGTAAACTGGTGATCATGTCCATTACGATAAGATTATTTTATCTTGCACTTTTTACAGCCGAATCTCAAAACATTAGACACTCGAATTTTAATATTTCAATTCCTCGCAGTTACAATAATAATATGATTATAACATTAGATTTAATGTAGATATTATAACAATTATTCTAGAACAATCTTGTGAACGAGTGTGAACTGTGAAGTGAATAAATAAATTATACAGCGAAGATTTCCGGCAGCCAGCAATTATCTGACCGCACCATTATATTATCATCAAAAACGGCTTCGTAAATATGTCACGCCTTACTTCAACTGAAATTGAATTTAATTTGAGGCACGACCTGTCAACTTATCGAATATAAATTCGCTTAATAATCGTTACCAATTACGTGAGTGTTCGGCCTCGCGGCGTAATATGGACATTTGCAGAAATATCGCAACCGCCAATGGGTGCGTAGGATTTGAAATGTTTTTGTAGTTGTAGGTAAGATGGAAAATAAATTGTGTAGAGGGATCTTGATTGATCTTTTCGACGTTAGTTTGAGATGAAGTGATTGGTTACTAGCATTATCCTCGCCGGCACTGCAATTGTTGACTGTTATTATGCAAGGATCCTAGTAAATAAAGTTGCTTTTACATTACTTTATAGTATAATGAGATATCTAATTAATTTATGCATTGGTTCAGATGTATTTACATATAAGTATCAATTTTGCAGGTACAGTCAGTATAGGTTATTAATAATAATATTTTTTAAAAGAAGCGATTTGAGCACATGTTTATGCAGAAGTAGAAAGCCAATAAGGAACATATACGTATTTAACGCAATGATATAGGTATTAGTCATTGTTAATGTATGTGAAGATCATTAGTGGTCGCACGGAGAGATTCGATCGCAGTATCGCTAGCGTGCTCAACAATGCGCGCACGCAAATATCACCGATCGGCCTTTCTCTTGCCCTTCCGCGCTATTTGATCTCCGCGCCCGCGCCGACGCTCGATTGTCTGTCGCAGTCAAGTTCACGGCCTTCCTCGACCGCTCAGCGTTTGATTCACTATAGACTTATCTGATATCTCTTTTATAATAATTTGACTTTGATCACAACTTATGGCTCTATCTAATTAATATATTTGTAAAATTTTAGAGTAACAAATATTTCTTTACATTAATCGTAATGCTTTTACATACTCCATTTTAAATTTTGATAATTGTAACGATAATATCAATTTATCTACACACAATTTACAAGTATGTACAATGTATATACGTACATTATATATATATATATATATATATATATATATATATATATATATATATATATATATATATATATATATATATATATATATATATATATGTACACTACAAATATTAAGTACAAATCGCGAGAGTTAAATTCGAAACATCGAATCGACGTGGTATCTCTATAAAAAGTATAATCAGCTATTATTATCAAAATATCTATAAAGATCTCGCGATCTTATACATTTTGATTGTTCTATTACCAGTAGTATTATTCTTGATATTTGGCTCGGGGTCAATGACTCGTACAATCAACTTATTGCTTTTGCTTTGTGACAAATACCTATATATTTAAATAAATAAAAGTTATAATTTGAATTTCTCGTAGATCTCTTGTGTAAATAAATAAGTGCTTAATCAGCTAAGGGAGTATCTCTTAATTAAATTACTCATTGTCTACGATGCGACGTTGACTTTCGTAGTAAAAAAATTAAATAATGGAGTTGAATGTCCAATCGGTTTATCATAGTGTAAAAAGTTGTTTTCGCCAAGAGGCGCCTTTCATATTAAAGCCCGGTCATCAAGTATTTTAGTACCTATTATGTTACATTTTTTATTCCAACTTGTTATAGAATAATATTATCGAAAGCGGATTTGATTTTTATATGCTAATTGTATTGTTGTAAATGTCTTTAATGGTCTTCTTAGATATTGATTTATCATCTGGACGTAGGATATGAGTTAAACACTCGATGCTTAATTTTTTTTTTATATAGGTTCTTTCATAATATAAATGTTTAACAATACCTAAACAAAAACCGTTTGAAAGCTATTCGATAAACGTCTTGTGTTTGTTTGACTTGCTGTCAGATATAAATCTCCGTAGATCACGAGGTTTTTAATGTGATATTCGTGTCGGCGCCGTCTGAGTTAGGTACAGGCACCGTTACTCTATTGTAGATTCAAATGAGCAACGTTTTCATACAGATTTTATATTTGTTTGCGCAATAAATGCTTCATTTAGTTACAGGATAAATGCCACGTTGATATAATATTCTTCACGTTATAAGACGTGTTTGCATAACACTTAAAGATTTTAAGAATGTGTTTACGTTTTATTTAATACAAAAAGGTCATGAGTGTTATTTTATGTTCGATCAATTATTTGTTAAACGACATATTTACATATTAAAACAAGCCTATGTTAAATATCTAACTGTATATTAAATATAATTCTCATAATTTTTGCTTAGGCCGAGAGGTATTAAAAATGGCCGTCGTCACTCGTAAGTTCAAAATTGGGATATTTCGATGTTTTTTTTTTACAATTTTATGTAGGATTACCCCCGTGTTGGTAACCTAGGGTAGTTTAGGGTGTTTTGATATGCGAGCCGTGATAAGGCCGGCCACACGACACGTCAACCCCTTGCACTGCGAGGGCTGCTTGCCCTTCCGCCTTATTGATTAGCGCCATACATCTATGTAATGCTCAACAGCTTTCCACTAACGTGTCATTACCCCACGGACACTATTACTTTTTGTTTCAGTTGATAATCATCGGTTTTAAATATAAATAAATATCCTAATAATTATTTAATAAATAATTAGTATTGAGCTTACTACACATGGTATCAGCTTCTGTGATAGGTGAGAGTTCCTCGATATGCTTTAAACATTGTTATATTTTAATTAAATAAATTTAAAATTAAGTGCCACAATGTCATCAAAGATAAGCCACGTTAGACAAGTCAAATAATAGAAGCGTGCTGTAAATCCCTTGCTTTCATTGTGTTATCGAAAGTCGTGAGTTGTACATTCATTCTTGAAAGTCTAACTGAGAAAGGAAGAACAACTTTGCGTTCCGAGCACTTATATTCTATACGTTTATTGGCACATATGCGACTACTTTCCACTAATCGTGCACGACTGGCGTGAATGCGATGTGAAACACCAATAATTTCGGTCATATAGGATAAAGTAATATGTAAATAGCACAAACTTATACTGATATACAGGAAATATAAACGGTCGTTCGGTTTTGTACAGGGTTTGTATGGGCTATTACGAATGTAAAGGTGCAATATTGCGGCCGGTGTACTCTTGCGAAACTACTGTCAGTACTAGTTACGCTAAATCAATCTCGTCGAACTAATGGCACCTCTCGCTCAACGTGATTATTGTTGTTTTACTTGGCGATTGCCTTAGATATATTAGCCAATCTCATGTTTTATGCTTTAAACAAATAATATTATTTTATCAGAAATAAATATGTATTTAGAAAGGTAGGTTTTAGGTTTCTGAATACATATTTATTTTCGATAAAGGAAGTTTTTCAATACCTACCAAATATTGAGTATAAAAATATCACGAATTTTAAAATATTATAAGTTTTGTGTTTATATATTTTATTAATTGTAATTTTATCATTTTATAGTTTGCTTCTTCTGCGGCGGATAATGGCGTGTGTGGGAGCAGCACGTCATCATCAACGTCTTCATCATCTTCCTCGTCATCTTCATCATCGTCGTCGTCGTCCGATTCAGACACGGCAGAGGCCGCTGGCGGTTCCACACACACATCTCCTGATGACTCTAGTGCTGCACTCGCTGCCGCTTGTCAATTACAGGTACGTCTACTCTCTTTAATAACTTTAATTTGTAATAATACCAGTACGCGAGCTGCAAATCCATACTAATATTATAAATGTGAAAGTGTATTTGTTTGTTTGTTTGTTTGTTTGTTTGTTTGTTTGTTTGTTTGTTTGTTTGTTTGTCTTTCTTTCACGTCGAAACGGAGTGGTGGATTAACGTGATTTTGTGTATGGAGATAGTTGGAGGGCTGGAGAGTGACATAGGCTACTTTTTACCGCGGGAGATAATATCATTCCCACGGGAAAACACGTTATGATACAACTCAGAAATTATTTATGATCAGAATTACTTGAGACTTGGCATTAATGCTCTTCAATACAATTAAATAAATACGTGTTGTAGCATTTTTCGAAATTAAATCCCATAAGAGGATAAAATTGGTGATGAAAGTTTATATGAAACCTACTTTTTTAGAGTTTTTCTGTAGTTATAGCGCGGGCGAAGCCGCAGGTTCTGCTAGTTTTTTTTATATTTTATTACTGTACATGATCAACATATACAAAATAAAATGAAGGTATAAATCTTTTAAAAACTGCTCACATTACAAATAGACAATGTACTGTCTATTTCGTAACTACTTTAACATTTTAGAATTTATTATCTTTTATGTTCACTGGTTTATTACTTATGTGATGTAGAAACATCTACGCAAATGCCAATAAAATTTTCAAGCTTTAAACCACGCTGTTACCGTCTAACTACACTGCACTGGGTCATTAATTATATATTTATTGGTCTCCCAAGTAAACTAGTCCAGTTATAGAGAACAACGTGATTAAGTAACCCGAAATATACTCCACAGGTCATCGACGATGCAGACCTCGCGGAACTATTTCCAGAACAAACTTCGAGCGCGCCGGCGCAACAGCCCAATTTCTCGACCTTTCCAGTTAACGCTACGCCAGATGACGACAAATCTATTGCAGATAATGGTAAGCCTAGTTAAATGTCTCGTCGTGTAAATACAATTTAAATAAGATAAGATTTAATGCTATTTTTTTATAGGCGACGGGTCAAGTAGTGAGATGGAGTTAACACCCCAACTTGTAACAGCTGCAATACAAAGAGCAACACAAGACTCCTCTGGATCTGAAAATGAATGTTCTAACTCTACTACCGTTCAACAAAGCACATCCCATTACTCGTCAAGATTGCTGCAAGAATTTGTAGCGCGAACTCAACAGTTGAGTAGCACAGTGCCCCTTAACACCATTTACCCGACATCTAATCCATCAATAGCTTGTGGCATCCCATCGAATACAATTGATGGAGTGGGCACTATAAGTGACTGTGTGCTCGGACAAATAAATAATTTATCTGAAATCCCACCTATTGCGTCGGGGTTTTTGAATAACACTCAGCATTTAAGTCCGCAGCAAACAGAAGAGTTATCTCAAATAAATAAAGATCTTGAAGAAATAACTTCTGTAACAGAATCTGTGGGGTTAACTATACCTAATCCGCCCAGTTTAGAGGATTGTGTCGATAATAACGACTTCATGCATTTAGACATAACATCGGGTGGTTCAGAGCTAGGAAGCGCTAGTGATCTACTAAAGAGTTCACCTATTACAGTAGCTGGTGCTGATGCTAGCTCGGCGAACCAAATAGAATGTCAAAAGTTAGATACAATGAGTACGAATTCAGTAGAATCTCAAGAAGACGTTAAAAACGTGGTTGTTGAATCTAGAAGAAAAAGGGGCCGACCTCGTAAAGTGAGAAAAGATGAATATGACACCAAAGGTGCTGAATCTCAAAAACAAGCTAAGTCTCGAGCTAATGTAATTAACGACTTTCATAACAACAATGACCCGCCTAACGTTTCGCCGGACTCGGGTATTTTATCTAATCATAATTCACCAACACATTCTCCTTTACGGCGGCATGAAATAGAAGATAGTCATAGCAGACACAGTAGAAAGTCCATTCATAAAGAAAATACCATCGGAGAAAGAAAAAGCGCACGCTCTAAGTCTAAAACTAGAAGTAGAGCACATAATAAATCTGATTCAAGTGACTGTGATTTTCAAAAGAAACGAATAGAAAATGAAATTAAAGAAATAAAAACAGAAGCACCCTCCCCGATTCCACTTAAACAAGAACAAAATAAATTTGATAAGACCAAGAAAAATGATCATAAATTGGACATTGCTGCATTAGATAGAATGCTTTACGCTACAGATAGAGTATTATACCCACCCAGGAAAAAAGTAGGCAGAAAACCTCAAAATAAAACTAAAACCACAAAGACCACTTCTAAAACGTTGAGGGATAAGAATCAATATGATTCGGCAGATAGTGATGATGATTCGCTACCATCGAATAGATCCGTTTTATCTGGAGTTTACGCAAAAAGAAAGGAGGTGAACAGTAAACTTGCTACCTTACCAAAAAACAACAAGAATACTAAATCAATGAATAATTCTTGGAGAGATCATCAAAGCGAAAATGAGGCGGCTGCAGAAGACCCGCTAGATCCGACTTGGAAGCAAATCGACCTTAACCCGAAATACAAAGATATTCTCTCAGGCTACAAAAGTGATCACGAATTCAAGCCGTACAAAAGTTGCAGTAGATTAATAGAATCAGGCTATAAGAGCGATTATGGTTGTAGGTCGGGCTACAAAAGTGACTGCTACCGATCTGGATATAAAAGTGACCATAAATCTGGCTATAAAAGTGACAAATCTGGATACAAGACCGATTACAGTGTTAGAAGTATGCGTAGACGAATGAGAAAACTAAAGAAAACGCGATCAGTTAGAAATAGATCGTACTATAAGAATCAAAAACATTTCGTCTCTGATCAAGAAATTTTACTCCTTTCAAATAAAACCTTCAGCAGTCTAACCTTGGGCCACAGCTCCAGCGACTCGGAATGCGAGACCTATTTACGTAAACCTAATGCTAGTCCGAAATATGTTAGTGTTTGCACAAAATATCCCTTACCATCGAAATACAATTATGGATTTACGAAAAATAATCAGAAGCACATTTTGCGGCTAAATTCTTCAGATCCTTTTGCTCCCGGTCCAGTGTTTAGTGGCTTGCAGAGGCCAGTGACAACTTATAATATTTTTAAAGTAAGTCACAACAATAACAACACGCTGTTAAAATCTCCTTCAAAAACTAGTTACATTGGTAATCCCCTGCCGTCACTTAAACCGCTATTTACTCACAAATTTGGCGTGTCGCCAATATGTACAGCTACTAAATTGTCTGGCTCAAAAAAAGATGATATTTTAAGACATTTCTCAAGGACACTTTCGCCAAAGAATCGCAAACAAGTTAAAAAGGATTCTCCTCCAGCAAAGAAAGAAAATACAACAAAACCACTACCCAGTTGTTTTGAAAAGGCAAAAAATACTTATATTCCCAATAAGTCTTTATCGAGAAATGTCTTTTTGAATTTCAAGAAACCCCATATTAAGCCGTCATATCATATTAAAAAGCATAGAAGAACAGTTGTACTGGCACCGCCTAAAATAAACTTAAAACCTACAGAGAGACCTTCTCGAATTACCATCAAAACTGAAAGCAAACATCATAGGCATAGAAGTAGAAGGAGACATCGTTCAAGATCAGTTTCTAGATGTAGGGAGACCTTTGCAAATCGAAATTCTGTAGATTCAGTGGACCAAAAGTTTACACAAGACATGGACAGTCTCATATCGAACTTCATTAAATTATGTCAAATTGCACCGAAATTTATTACAAATACATCTCCTATTCCACAAAAACCTATAGAGAAAGAAAAGGCGCCAGTGGATCCAGTACCTTCAAAAGTGATCAAAAGAGCATCTAAGAAGAGAAAAACTTCAGATAATCAAGAAATAGCTACACCCACTTCGAAGCGGAGACACAAAAAGCAATTGACTGAATCTCAAAACAAAGGTGGTAAAGACACAAATGAACATAAATTACCGTTAAAAAAGAGACATTACCACATAAATTCTTCTACAAGCAACTCTTTAAGTTTGAGCTTAGTCTCGGCGGAATTTGATGAAAATTCTAAAACCGATGCTAGCCCTGATAAGTTTTTGTGCACTGAAACTGATTGTATGGGTGATGTGCACAAAGATATCGCAGAGGAATCTTCTAAGCACAAATCCCTTAATGAAAAAGGAAAGAAAGGTAACGACAGTTCGAAACATGCAGCTTCCAATATACAAGACAATAAAGGTGAAACGTCTCCAAAGGCATTGAAAAACACCGTGAATACTTTAGAAACGACACCAACTAAACATGACGAATCTAATAAATCTGCAGATAATCAATCATCATTTACAAATAACATTGATGATGATCTGTCCATTGAAAAACCCACTGCAGAACAATCGGAACTATCTAAGAAAATCTATGAAACCTCCGAAAAACTTAAAGCTGTGCATAAAATGGTTAATGATTTAGAAAAGAGCTTACCGAAATCAAAAGAGGGTGATGGAAAATCAGAATCATCTAAGATTGAGCCGGGCAGAACTTCTTCACCTAGATCTGAAAGAAAAGTGTCGCCTATTAGAAATTCAGCTCCTATTGCGACACCAAAGAAGCGTCACAGATTAGAAGCAGATAAGGTTATATCTCATTCAAGCTTAGATCAAGTTGTGCAGTCGCTTTCCAAAAAATTATCTGAAGATAAAACAGGAAATAACAGTGTTTCCAAAGATATTAATCAAAATACATCAAAGGAAGAAAGTAAAGAGTGCGATAAGTCCCTTACAACATCAACAGAACAGACAAATCTTTCTAACAGCACATCTGTTGACCCTCTTAAAAGTATGTCAGCACGTTCTTTATATAAAAGTTCCATTCCACCAGCTCAGAAATCTGAAATAATGACCCGAAAGAAGAATAGACTCGAGGGTCTCACAAGTAATTTAGTATCTAAAATAAACCCTAGTGCAGCTACGAAAGTCTTAGATACACTTTTAAACAACAATATTCGAAAATCGATAGAATCTCGAATTTTAGAAAAGGAAAAGAATAATAGTGATAGTGGAAGTAAAACTTCGGATGAAAGACATAAGGGTAAGGAATCTCTACAAGTAAACACAAGAGCAAGCGTCATCAAGTCACCGGTATCTAAGGGAAAAGTTATAGAAACTAAAAAACCAAAAGCAACTGAAACAATAATAGAGCAATGTGTTGTAGTAAATGTCGACAAACCAACAGGCATTTTTGAGCCTTCTGTGGATTTGGAAGATCAAATTCCTAAGTCATCTATTTGCGTAAATAATATTTTAGCCGAGAGCAAAGGAAAAAATAAAACGAAAGGTAGTGACAGTAAAAATTCAAATGAACTGTTAGTGCCCATAGACACAGAGTCTGAAATACCTCTTGCATTAATATCTGAAACACCTGATCCCATAATCAGACCTAAACGAGGTGAATCAATAGCTTCCGTTCTATCAGATAAAATTCTAGAAACAGCCGGTGGCCATAACTTACGACAAACTAAAAGAAATTTAGTCAATGATAGTGATGATTCTAACGAGAAGAAAAAGAAGAAAACATCGAATAATATAATAAGAGAGAGCAAATTAGTACTTCCCACTAAAGTGCTTATACCTAAAATATCATCAGAAAAACTATCAACATTAGAGACTATTAAAAAACAGGGTCCATGTGTAAAGAATTCAGAAGCTAACGATTCAAGTGATAATAAGGTTGTTGATGCGTCTAAGAAAAGAACTAGACGAAGGAAAGCTATAAATAGAACTGGTTTCCCCAGTATTAAAAAGAAGAAGAAGAAAGTAGAACCTTCCAATACTTTGAACAATACTGCTTCCGATAATTTCACATCAGAGGATACCGATCATTCTGCATTTGAAAGAGTACCAAAAGATGGCGAAGCTATGAGTAGTTTCTTGGAGCGAACAACCAATAAAAAACCAGACCTCAAAGTTGTTGTAAACAAAGATGAGTTACCAAAACAAGGCCGTTTGACTGTCGTAGCTCTTGAAAAATTACAAGGAAAAGACGTTTCAACAGATAGTAGTAAGACTTCTCCTGCAGAAAAAACTGTAACTGAAAAGAAAATTGGAGGTTCTTCCATTTTACGAGCACCAGCTCTACAACTCAAGCAGTCTAAAACAGATAAAGAATTGAAAAACCATGTCAATAAATGGGAAGTTCTTAGTGAGTCCGATAGCATTCCTTCCTTGACTAGCTCTCTGGGAAATGATCCTGAAGACAGTATTCCTCTTAGTTTATTGAATCTGAAAGCAGACAAAAATACCAGCCGCTTAGATAACTTAGAAAGACTAAAAAGGAAAACGAGGGCCATGTCACCATCACACGAGATTGAGGAAATATTCTCAAAGCGCAAAGTGGTCGAAAAGACCACAAAGGTTGGATTGAGACCTAAATCAAGTCTAGCTATTTTGTACCCCAGTGAAAGGAGACTTACACGGAGTTCGGATAACACAACCGAGGACAAAATTACACGAAGAGCAGAGAAGAAAGTGTCCTCAGAGATTGTTGAAAAATCAACTAAACCAGTAACCATAGTTACCAGAAGAAAATCGCGATCTTGTACCGTTAACAAAAAAGTTCAAGAAATACATTCCAGTTCTCGGGAAAGTTCCATAGATACAGTGATAAGTCGGCGTATAACATCGAAATCCCGTGAACCATCAATAGATACTCTTCATGATCACGATGAAAACGATCCCTTACCTCTAAATGAGAAAGAAATAGACTTCGAGAAGAGTATTGATGTGCTTTCGAAGAATATTATTTGTAAGAAACGAGTTGCTTCATCGCGCGATGAGAGTCCCGTTAATGGTGTTGAAGGGCGAGAGAGACCGGCAGTTTCTAAGAAGAATCCTCGATTGCGAAAGAAGTTCTTAGCTGCTGGGCTGTTCTCTGACTATTATAAAGAAGAGTATGTATATTTGTATTTTCTAATTTATTATTTATGTAAACGTAATTCATGCTATAATAATATTAATGATATTTCAGTCCAAAGCCAGAAGGGAAAGGAAAGAACTTGGTAACTCAAACAGAATTTCCACCGGGACTGTTGGCACCGCCGCCTTACTGTGAGAGGTGGGTGCGTCGGACGCCGCAGTACTTCACGCTCCCCTACGATATATGGTGGGAGCAACATTATAATCAACCAGTACCATCTTGGAACTACAAAAAGATACGTACAAGTAAGTTATTAACGTACATATAAATGTACATATTTGTATTATATATAGTAATTCTCAGAGTTCTTGAGAAGGATAAATATGTTATTTTTTACATAAAAACGCGTTGTTACCTCTATGTATTGTATTATAAATAGTTTCATTGTTCTGCATAAAATGAAAAAACCTACTAGAAAATTTAAAATTTACTTATTGCTTTTTTAAATATGCATGGTGGTATGTTTATGAATGTTATAGCTTAAATTATAAGGCTTGATTAATTAATAACTATGAATTCAAAGTAATAAAGACAGTAGAGAATTTAATAAAAAAACAACTTTTAACGTATTAATAACACTCATATTCATGAAGCCTGTTAACAAACGTCTTGATACACAAGATTATACGCAATGTGATTGGCTGATTTATTGACGCTACTAATATAACTGCATTGTAACAGCGTTGTAACGAAGTGAGCTCGGGCATAGCAATCGGTTGATCACGAGTTTTTTATTAAGTAATTATTCGAATAAGGAAAACTTTGTATGTTTAATTTGGATAGAAATAATTAAAAAAGTAAAGAATATTTTATTTAAGGTTATAGATAAAAATAAATATAACACTTGTACATTTCCATTTCTCAATTTGGCCTCAATGTAAAATATCTTATCATTTAAAAGAAGAATTTAATTACAAATAAAAATCGATCTATCGTATATAATTTATTAAATATTGTTTAAAAATCATACTTCACTACATATTTTAAATAAGTATCTGTCTGAACGCGATAAACTCAAAAACTACTGAACGGATCTTCATTCGGTTTACACCAATAGATGGAGTGATTCATGAGGACGGTTTAAGTGTATAATTCATTAAGGTTTTGTGTAATATGACTGAAATATGACTAGAATTGTTGAGGATGTAAAAAAAACATGCCAACTGAGAACTTTAGCGCATGCGCCGCTTAATCCAATAGAGTTATATGAAAACAATGTATCAAGGAATTACTCCTCTTACAAAAGATCTATTAAATTTTAGCAACGCTGTATGTATATCTATGTTATACATACAGCGTAAGTAAATCCGTAAGCTTGTTACTCGTTTACAGTGTAACTTTTCAACGATTTTTAGTGAAATTTCAAATGGATATAATAATATATATTTTTTAACTATGTAAGAACCCTACCAGGTGAATGTAGCGACAGCTAAAAACTAGTAGGTACTATATAATAATTGTATTATAATTCCAGATGTATATTACGATGTGAAGCCATCAGCAGAGGAGTGCGAGAGCGTGGCGTGTAACTGCGCCTCCTCCTCCGGCTGTAACGAGGATTGTATCAACCGACTCGTCTTCTCAGAATGCTCACCTCAACTGTGCCCTTGCGGGTCCGTATATAAATACTATTGGGCTATTATAAGGGTTCTATAGCTACAAGGCAAATATTGACCGTTTAGTATATTATATGTATAGTGTTCACCTCAGTTTTGCCGTTGCGGGTTGATCCAAGAACCCTATCCGATCAATATTAGGATTCTGGTAGCCAGAAGGTAAAAATAGACCTCTTATACGAGTAATTTTGTCCCGTATGCTTATTACACGCGAGAGTATTGTTATTGTAATGCATATGTGAATCGTTAGACAATAGTTATGAAGAATGAAAAAGTATAGTTTGCACTACTTATGTACATGGAAATTAATGATGAAAAATATATTTGAGAATCCATAAGCGTGGATAATTGTACAGTGAATATATATATATATATATATATATATATATATATATATATATATATATATATATATATATCGTTTTAAATAAGTAAGATGATTGCTAATGTCACGGTATTCTATATTTTGTCAAAATATTTAAAAGCTATCAGTTAAGTGCTAATCGAATAATGTAGCCACCAAAAATGACCCAATACAACTTGTGCTGTGTGTACATTTAATTAGTTCACCAAATTGATAAGATCTATGCATAATTTATGTACATATCAATTAAAAGAAAGTTAATAAATATATTAATATTAATAATGGTAAAAATATAAACAGTGACAAATGTAAGAACCAACGCATCCAACGCCACGAATGGGCGTCCGGCCTCGAGAAGTTCATGACCGAGAACAAGGGCTGGGGCGTGAGGACCAAGCACCAGATCAAGTCGGGCGACTTCATACTCGAGTACGTGGGGGAAGTCGTCTCTGATAAGGAGTTCAAGGTGAGTAAAAATACAAAAAAACACCTTTAAAGCATGTTGACAAGTCGACGCCTGCAAGGAGCAACATTGTAAGCAATCTTAGTAAAAAAACTAAAATAAATAAATATATTATAAAAATAAATAAACCCAACTGTATGAAATCTAACTAAAAAGATGAAAACAAGTTCACAAAGGAATATATTGCATTACCCTCCTTTGCGTCGCGAAGTCTGGTAAAAAAATAATTACTTATCATAATCATGTTTTAAAGTCCAAATTCAAAATTACTTCAGTACTGAGTTACAATATTATTCCTTGCATGTAAAATTTAATTTTAATTTATTTATATATTTATTCCATTACACATATTTTTACCACTTTTAAAGATATGTAAATTTTGTTGTTTAATATAGAAAGATATGAACTCTTGAGTATCTATACTAGTGTATAAAATAATAGAGATTTCATCCTTAAGTATATACGAGGTTATTTGACAAGAATTTTAAGTAGGAATACCAACGAGTATTTGCATTAGATAAGCTATCTTATCTCGAACATAATTTAACTTGTAAACCCAAATGTCGCTTTTAAGTAATCAACGTTAATTGAATTCAAGGTCAAATTTTATGTATTTGTCACCGACTGATGGCCGTCCATCGCTGGGAACATTTCGTAATGACTAAATGCGTACTTACATGTATAATAATAACATTACTGTACATATAATGAAAGTTAAGTCTTTATCGTGTCTATTTTTTTAAATTATTGAGGATCTTTTTGTATAAAATTAAAATATACATTGTTTTAAATAGCTCTCTCTATATGGAACTTTTGTATGAAAAAAGTATCGCCAACGACTTAACTTCTTATACACTACATATATTTCAATTCACAAGGACTTTTTTTTTAAATCATTTTCTTTACGTTGTTGAAGTTTTTATTGTTATTAATTTACTTATTATTTGAAATAGAAGTCTTTCCAATTATTCACATGTAATCTATACGCAATTGTTATGTGAAATCTCAAAGTCGAGTCAAGACTAATTAAATTTTTTACGCTACATGCGCTCCATTTGGATAACAAAAAAAAATGCAAAAATACTTTACTGTATGAACGTGTAATAATTAATATTTTTCACGTAACCATATACATTATTATGTTTATATTATAGCACACACTACTTTTATAATATTAATAAAAACCGGTATATTTAAATTTTTCTATCGCGAATTAATCTTATTTTAATTTTTATGAGTGATGTCATCATATTATGTATGTTTAAATATAATTTTTAAGCGAAAGTAATGTATGTATGTGTTGAACTATTTGAATTAATTTGCATTAATATAATTGAATATTTTATTAGTATCACTTTTATTTTATTTTTATAAATATCGTATATAAAATTTATTTTAAAAGCAATATACATATAGCGTTGCTACAGTTTAGTTGATCTAATTTACACAAAATTTTAATGAATTACACATGTACTCCTCGTGGATCACTCCCTCCATTGAAGACTATGAAAATCCGTTGGTAGTTTATCGTGTTCAGACACACAAACGTGGGACTTTGCTTTATAATATGTAGTAACTGTGCTCCGTCGTATTACATTCAAAATGAGTTTCAAGTATGTATATTGTACATATCTATACTAATATTATAAAGAGGCAGAGGTTGGTTTTTTTGTTTCTTCTACAACTGATCCGATTTGAAAAATTCTTTTTTCATTATATAGCCCGTTTATTAAGGAAGGCTATAGGCTATAATATATATCATCCCCGGAAAATGTACGGTTCCCATGAAATAGATTTATTTGTAGTTTATTAACTAGCGACTCACGTCTCACCCTCGCTTCATTTGGGTTCGTCCCTAGGTACGTTTTTCTAAAATAAATGTAGCCTAACTTACTCCATATAACATCAGTTATCTTCCAGTGAAAGTCCCGTCAAAATCAGTGCAGCCGTTTCAGAGGTTACCTGGAACAAGCAGACAGACAGACTGATAAAAATTAAAAAAATAAATGTGTTTTTCTTAAAGGTACCGTATATCATAGTTTCATATGCATTTAGTGAAACGCTATTATTTTGACATTACAAACAGACACTTCAATTTTATTTATCTGTATACATAAAGCACTACATGACGAATTATGACCGTCCACCAGGAGCGCATGGCGACGCGGTACGCGCGCGACACGCACCACTACTGCCTGCACCTGGACGGCGGGCTCGTCATCGACGGCCACCGCATGGGCGGCGACGGCCGCTTCGTCAACCACTCGTGCCGACCCAACTGCGAGATGCAGAAGTGGACTGCTAACGGTCAGTGTGTTGTGTTAGGAAGTTTATATTATTTGTTTTATGTTTATATAAAATACTAGCAGATCCTGCGGCTTCGCTCGCGCTAAAACTACAAATATATCTCCAAAAAGGTAGGTTTTATACAAGCTTTTATCCTCTATTTTACCCCCTTATAAGATGAATTTCGAAAAATGCTAAAACATATATTATTAATTTGTACTAAAGAGTATTAATATGTACCAAGTTTCAAGTAATTCTGATCACAATTTTTTTTTGGTTTGTATTATAATGTGTTTTCCCGCGGGATAAAACAATCTCCCGCGGTAAAAAGCCTATGTCACTCTCCAGCCCTTCAGTTATCGTCACACAAAAAATCCACGGCAATCCGTCACTCGACGTGAAAGAAGGACAAACAAACACACTTTCATATTTATTATATGCGTATGGATACTGTTATTATATGTATATGCGAAAGTTTGTATGTGTGTATGTTATATATTATTATATTACATTTTGCAATATTCCAATTTTTCACAATATAAAAAGTAACATTTGTCATATATGTATATAAAATTATTAAAAATAAATTATTTCTTTATAGAATTACTATTAATTATTACTTATCTTTTGCTGCGTGAATAAATAGAACACTTAATAAATAAATTTACACATTTATTTATATATGCAATAAGTAATATTAAGTAAAGATTCAAAGTTTTGCCTCTAGTTTAAACATTGATTTATTTATATTTATAACCTGTTGAATAAAACCTTAATACTGGTTTATTAAGGTTTGCAATTATTAATTCATTTCAAAATTAATTACAATACTTCATAGAACATCTTAATAGAAGTTAGGCATTTTTATGTAGCAAAAATTATATGTATGTAGAATTGAATCTTATGTTTAATATAAAATTATAATTTCGTCTATGGTTCATATCAACAGGTACATTCAGGATGGCATTGTTTGCGCTGCGCGATATTGACCCGGACGAAGAGCTCACATACGACTACAACTTCTCTCTATTCAATCCAGCCGTTGGTCAGGTATGGAAATGTTTAATTCATATATTTAAATTATTATTTTTTTCTTATAAGTATGTAGTATCAAAATAATTTTTTTTCCGAACCAAGCAAATTACATATATTATATAATGTTCAAGTAAATTGCTAACAATAACTTAATTTAACTGATATTTTCAAGTAAATGAATAATCATGTCTGGTAAATTATTATTATATGTATAAATGGTCCTATTATAACATAATATGTATACATACAAATATATACTTATTACAATACATTGTTTAATTCTAATCTATATTTCAGCCATGCAAATGTGACTCGGAGGATTGTCGTGGAGTGATCGGTGGGAAATCGCAGAGGATAACCAAGCAGCCTTTGAAGACCCAATCCCGGACGCCCTCTAACGCTTCCAACCAGTCCAACAGCTCCAACGGCAATCAGCCTCGCGTTGGGCGTCCGAGGAAAGCAGTCAAATGTAACAAAAAGTCAGAACAACAAAATGTCACCGCCTGCGATATAAAGAATATGACAATATTGAAGTACCAACAGCACCTAAACAAACTATGGCAGGAACCCCAGATGAAACCACTCACGGCCAAGGAGAGAGCCCTAGTCAAAGAACGGCATTGCTTCTTGTTTAGGAATTTGGAGAATGTTAGTACTGTTTGTGTGTTATACTTGTTTTATATATATATATATATATATATATATATATATATATATATATATATATATATATATATATATATATATATATATATACTTTGAAAGATATATAATTTTGGTTTTCCTTTTTTTTGATGATATATAATTTAATTTTGTTGTAATGCAAATTTAAGATAAATAGACTTATTGCAAGTGTAGAATTTTACAGTTTTAAAATTACAAATACACTTGTGCATTTTAATATCTTTGACGTAAATAGCTAGTCTCAGTCAGATTCGCTGTCGTGACTGAAATTCATAGAAGAGGAGTTTATTATCAAAACTTCTCTCGGGTTCGTAACTGGGTTGATTCCCCAAACAAACTTTCATCCCCATTTTCACCCCCTTAAGGGGTGATTTCCGGGATAAAAAGTATCCTATGTCCTTCCCAGGGTTTGAAACTATCTTCTTACAAAATTTCATCTAAATCGGTTCAGTAGATGCCTACAACGTCACAAACTCTTTATAATATTAGTATAGATTATCATATTATTATGAAGATTATAATTATAGGCTTTTAATTCTAGGTGCGTCGCATTCGAGAGCGTCTTTCCCTGCCGCCATCGCCATCTTCGTCGGAAGCTGCACCCCCACCACCTGCGAACCCTCTCCCCACTCCCAACCCCCCACCAACCCCTAACACTCCCGTCATAACTAACGTGAACCCGCTAACCTTACCTGACACCATGAACCCTTCAGTCTTCCTCAATAGATTGCAAACATTACGTGCGTCAAAGGAAGAAAGTGTGAAAGAACTGACACAGTTAGAAGATGACCCGACGCTCGATATGAAAACTCGGTTGGGAAAAATTTTGAAAGCTCTCTACAATTCCGTCGTGGCGGCTAAAGGTGAGATTTTCTTTTGACATACTAAAGTTTTAAACAAACTGAGCAATATAGCTTATTAGTTTGTAATTTTTTTTTTGCAGATGATGAAGAAAAACAAGTCTGCTCTCTTTTAATGAAGCTCAAACCTCAACCCAAGTCAGATGTGCCGCCGTTAGATCTATCCACAATACAAAACAACATAGAGAATGATCAATATGAAAACGTGGCTCAGTTTGATAGCGATATGAACACGCTATTTTCGAGCGTGATACGGGAACACGGCAAACTTACTGCCTTGGGAGCGGCTGCTACACAGCTTAAAAAGGTACATGTTTTTTACATTGTAAATAGTTCAATGTAATATGTTAATATTTTTACTAAAGTATTGTTAATGTTTTATTAAAATAAGTACAATAATGTATACCTAACATTTCACATTTGGTTATAGGTTTACAATACAATGAAGTCTGACTTCGCTGAACATTTGACTAAAATACTTGGATCTCAAGACGCCCTACCAACTGGTTTCGTACAAAAATCTAAACCTGGTAAGTAGAAGTCAAATTATTTGGAAAACTATAAACAAAACAGTATCGTAATCATTAAAATTTAACCTGTTTTTTAATTTGTATAACTATAAGATTAATTCACAAATATTGAAACAAATAATCAAAACTACACGCGTTTTTGATAGTTTCTATGTGCAGAACTACAGTCATTCTTACATTCTTATACTTTACCTTTACTTAAGCTTTAATTACAGACAGACATATTATATCAGCTATCTTATGAATTCAAATAAAACCTGTTAAGCCGTTAGGGTCTACGCACACGATGATTTTAACGCGCGTGTTTTACGCAGTGCGTAAAGATAAGCACTTAGTGTGAAGAAGAAAACAGTATGAGTGCAAATAAAACTAAACAAAACTGATAATTTCTCTGTAAATTAGTTAGTTTTACATTTAGTTTTATACGTCAACATTTTAATTATTACGTGTCTCTTTGACTTTTTAGATTTACATGTACAGATGTAATGTTTATATACACTTTTCATTGATATAGGGAATGAGATAATCATCATCACTAAGTAATAATTTGTATGGAATATGTGTATATTGTTAGAGTTTTAAATAAAAAATAAAAAAAATAACATATCGTGTATAACATTACAGTCACGAGTGCTGAAGTATCGTCCCATCGGACTTTCAGAGTGTTAGGAATAGAGAGTGCACGTTGTGACTGTACTATAATATCTTCTGCGCATCTGGCTAGTCTCTGTGAGATTTGCCGCCGTGGCAAAATTCGATCAGGAGGACATTACATACTATACCGTTCGTTAGAATGTATACGCTTATACAACAGGATCCCAGAAAATGTTCAAAAAGCTTCTATCGCCCAATTCAAAAGAATTGTTAAAGAACATTTGTGTGCTAAAGGCTATTATACAATTAATGATTTTATAGAAGATGGCGCACCTTGGGAATGAAGTGATCACCTCCAGGCTACTTCAATTTTATAGATAAATTATAATTCATAACATTAACTTTACAAAAAAAAGATAATGAAATAATATTAGTCCCGCTGAGTTTCTTTCACCAGTTCTTTTCAGGTCTGAGGCTTCTTCTTTCCGAACTGGTAGTAGACTCATCAAGCTCAGTAAAAAATTGTAATAATTTAATGCTGAATAAAATAATTTGAATTTGTTACAGAGGAGGTGATCCTGTGCATCTGCGGGCTGCACGTGGAGGAGGGACTGATGGTGCAGTGCGGGCGCTGCGGCGTGTGGCAGCACGCGCGCTGCGTGCGCCTCGCCGACGCCAAGCGGCAGCACCACTGCCACTTTTGCAGCCCCAAACCGGTACCACGCATTGTTTTTTTTTTTGTGGAATTTATTGTATAATTATTTTCGGCTAATGGACTTGGTGGTTGAATTATATTGCCGTGGATTTAAAAATAATTTAATTTAAAATGTCAAATAGTTACCGTATTTGACATTTTAAATTAAATATTTTGATTTTTTTTCCGACTTCCGTTGCTGTTTGAACATGGTTACGAGAGATGTTTTGTTTGCGTGTCTTAATGCGTGTAATCAAAATATTTTTTTTAATTAATTGTGATTTATTTTATAAGTACATAGAATAGTTCGCAATTTTGAAATATAAAAAAATATAAAAATAATAGAAAAAATACCAAATTAGTTTAGATGTAACTCATTTAGATCCATAGTCCACCGGCATTTCAGTTAATTTTTTTCTAATTCAGTACATGAAATAGTGAATTAGTCTTAACACAAAATTATCCAATAGGTCGATCGTGAAATCCCACTAGACGAATATACTGAAGAAGGCCACCAGTTCTACCTGTCGCTGATGCGCGGCGACCTGCAGGTGCGGCAGGGCGACACCGTGTACGTGCTGCGGGATATACCAATAGACGAGAAACACCCGGATGTCAGCCAGAATGGGTATAAGAACGACTCGCCCAAGACCAAACGGCAGGATAGGAAGAAGTTGAAGATTACCAAGGGGAAGGATAAGAGTGAGGATACTACTACGAGTAAGGTGAGTTGAGGGGATACAATTATAACAATTTTGGCTTTGTATGTATGTGTGTGAATCTAATTTGGTATATGCAGTGTGAGAGTGATATAGTCGATGTATTTTTGGGTGGATTGGATGTGTGGAAGTGAAACTTCGAAAATACTAGCGTTACAGCGAAATGTACATTTTAATTTTAGCCTCGTAGCTTACCATGGAACAAGATGGTGCTGTGTGTTAATGTCCCAATATATTTATTTATATTTATTATTCTATACATTATTTCTTATTCTAAACATATCTTACATAGCATTATTAAAATAACTATTCGTTTGAACAGGAGGGTGAAGTTCGGAAGCACACATATCAAACTATCGGCGAGGTGCCGGTGTCCGAGCTAGACATCTTCCGCGTGGAGCGCCTGTGGAAGCACAAGGACACCCAGGAGCGCTACGTGTACGGGCACCACTACTTGCGCCCGCACGAGACCTTCCACGAACCCACTAGGAAGTAAGTATATATGTTATGATCTTTATATCCGACTATCGACTCACCCTCGCTTCGCTCGGGTTCGTCCTTGATAATTTATATAATTGGTGGTAGTTGATTCCCCATACAAACTTTCATCCCCATTTTCACTACCTTAATGAATGATTTCCGGGATAAAATCTATCCTATTTCCTTCTCAGGGTCTAAAACTATCTTCTTACTAAATTGCATCTAAATCGGTCCAGTAGATTTTGAGTTTAATCATTACAAACATACAAAAATAGAAATCTTTCCTCTATAATAATAGTGTAGATGAAGTATAAATATTCTACCGACATCATCTTTAGTGGTTACGAAACTCGTGGACTTTACCAAGGCTAATACGGGCACAAAATAAAGTATTCAATGCTCAATACTATTTAATAAGTCCACTTCCTTCGACATACATTATGACCAGCGATTTATATGTATATCTATCAGAATAAATAAAGCTTAATATAATGTTTCAACAAGTAATTAAGAATGTGCATATGGCAATTTTGTACCCAGACATTGTTGTTTATCTTTAGGGAAATGATACTTCGGACTTTTATCTTGAATTACCGAATTTGAAAACAATCTCAATGAAAAAATGGTGAAAATTTTCTCATTCTTTTTAAATACATTTTTGTACACATATTGCTAATCGCTATTTACCTTAGAAACAGCTCACTATTTTTGTAAGGTTTTTGTTTTGTCAGGAAGCCTAGAAGTATTTATTTAGTTACCGAATTTCATTTTTCGATTGCTTGTTTAATTAATTTATAGTGAATTAAAAACTGTTTTGGCGCTTAAATACGTTCATCACATATCGTTCTATACTTCTCACTCACGATAGGACATTAAATTGTAATCCCGCTACTCCGAATTCGAATCGTAGCAGTCTCATAGCTCTTAATACATCTTAAGAAGGTCGTTGTTGTCGATGTGTGTTGGATCACAGCTAATCATATAAATAATTTTCAGGTTCTTCCATAATGAAGTGATGCGAGTTCCACTGTACGAGGCGGTACCGATAGAGCTCGTCATGTCGCAATGCTGGGTCATGGATTTGAATACATTTTGCAAGGTTTGCTTTTTTAATATGCATTATAATTTGACATTGAAATATAATTAAAAAATATTCCCCATATCCACTATTACTAACAATTGTGTATTTGTTGCTATTGTCAACTGATAATAAATATTAGATAGCTTCTGATAAGCTCAGTAATTTGAACGTTTTTATACCCAATTTAATTATATTTTTTATTCAACAGAACTTGCAATATACATATATATATATATATATATATATATTCTTTTTTATAAGCTGGCAAAACGGTGTTTTACACTCGTTACATTATATAGTGAAAGATTTAAAGAGTTTTGAAGGGAAATCAGAGATTTTGTATGGCAATAGCAACCTCTGACGTGCTTGTGACGTGAACTTATTTGCCAACTCAATTGACTAATTATTTATTGATTTCAAAGTAGCATCTTGAAATTATTGGTTTATTTTGTCAACTACCCAATTGCCCATTTGAGTATTATTGAAGTTATACTTTTTTTTTGGCACGTTTGGAAAAAAATATGAGAGTAAAATTTTTACGATGCGCGCGCACACCGACAACTAAAAAGCGACATGATGAAGTTAGCTGCACTCCTTTTACAAAGAGAGTTTTGACATACGGTATAAAATCTTTAGTTATTTTTGTTCTGTTACGCCAAAGAAGTATAACTTATTACGTGCGTACATAAGTATACGCACACGTTTTTTTTGAATTTAATCATTAATTATTATGATATTTGTCACACCCCAGGGTCGTCCTGTGGGCGCGTCCGAGGAGCACGTGTACATCTGTGAGCTGCGCGTGGACCGCTCGGCGCGGCTGTTCACGCGCGTGTCGCGGCCCAAGTACCCGCTGTGCACCAAGCCTTACGCGTTCGACCACTTCCCTACAAGATTGAAACTCACACGGACTTACGCTGTGAATGGCTTTATATATGTTTACTATTGTCACAGATCACATAATAATATACTAGTGCAGATACCTCTTCCCATACAAAAAAATTGGACAGTGCTAATTCGGGTTATTTTTGTTTGCTTGAATATATATAGTTAAACGGTTTTATTTTATAAATATGTGCAAACTGACGTATGGTAAATATTGTAAAATTCATCCTGCTTTCAAATAAAAAAAAATCGGTGATTTTAACAATTATTAACCGTGATAAACATTTAATAAAAAGTGAAAGCGCCATCTGTGAACAACAAATACACTGCAAACTCATTATTGGAGTGCTGATAAAAAAACAATACACCTTTTTGGGATCTTTTTTTTATCTTTTGTTAATTTAACACAAACCTTAATAACAAATCGATACATTTAACGTCATCTATTGACATTTATTTGACTAATTTTTCTTTGTTCGGAATTAGACCTCGTGCTATTGTTAATGCGAAACATTGTATGTATCTGTGTTTTAATTGCGTCTTCACGCTGGAATGGCTGGAGATTTGAATAAAATTTATTACATATACTATGACCTCATTTATAAATACATATATTTGTCTTATTAAGAAAAACTAGCTTATTAACGTAGTTACAAGCCAAAATAATGTTAAAAATAAATATTATGCTTGTAATGAATATAATTCGAAATGGAAATTAATATTTAAATGTCTTTTTTTTATTTCAGCCTCATGAAGTGTCACCAGAATATTTGAAGGGCAGAGCGGCTAAAACAGCTGCGCCAACAGACAAAGCTAAAACTAATCAAGACACAAAGAAGAAAGCTACGACTAATAATATGAACGCCACCGTATCAAATGCTGTTCCTAAGGTAATTAATTAATTAAGACAACTTCGGTTGTTACTTGTAAAAAATCACAGTATAAAAATCCAAACAGACGTGATCGCCGTTGTTCTTAACGAAAAACCCGCACGGGTTGTCTACAATAACTAATTTTTAGTTAAATCCTGTAGTGACATCTAGAGGCAGGCTAACCCTATAGCCGTTTTCTGACTAGTCGTAGGACATTTAAGATTGCCTCGTACAATTGTCTAGATGCCATCGTTAGGCGACTGCACGGATTAGTAGACTGACAAAATAAAGTCTAATAACAAAATAAAAATAATGTCTAATAAGAAAATAAATGGTATCCAGACGTTATCACCGGCGGCGCGTCGTGAGCAACAGAAGGAGCGTGTGAACAACATCGCCCGGCGACTACTCTCACGCGGCGGGCAGCGCGGCGCGCTGGACGCCTCCTACCTGCTGGCGCCGCGGGCCCCGCGCGCACCCCGCGCCCCGCGCCGCCCCCGCGCGCGCCCCTCCTGACCTCCGCGCGCCTGTTCTACATGCCCCTCATGAGTCATGCTCCCCTGGTACACGTGAACGTGCTGTTACGAGGTGTAATTTAAAAGTAAAAAAAAATATATATTTATTTTACACCAAATTACACTGTTATAATAGTCAATAATATAAATTACTTCACTGTATTTAAACTGTATTACAAAAGTGTATTATAATAACCGCAGCTCAACTAAGACTGACTTATCTATGGACTTCTATGGCTATTTAATTTAACCGTAACTCTGTGTGAGGTACAGGGGAGTAAGGGGAATTATGATGGGGTAGACACTTTCATATACTAGATCAATATATAACAGTTTAGGAGAACGTTCTCCTTAACAGTTTTGCTCCCCTGTTACACGTGAACGTGTACACGCACGTTTTCCTAGAACAGTTTTGCTCTCCTGGTATACGTGAACGTGCACACGCACGTTCTCCTAAACTGTTTTGCTCCCCTGGTGCATTTGAACTATGAACGTGCACAGTCATGTTTAAGTTTTAAACCATCAATTGGGTAGTTGAAACCATTTGTCTATTTACATACTTTGACAATTATTGTCACCTGTAACCTTTTTTTTTGTAACCTCAATTGATTAATTTTTTGTTGGTTTTTCAAAGCAAAAGAAAATTCGGTTTTATAGTTTGTTGAAAACTTTTGGTTTTCAGAGTTAAAATAAAGTGTTTTTTTTTTTAGTCTTGTTGCGTCATTGGTTAATGGTGTCAACCAACAACCCAATTAAATATGAATCGCTTATCAGAAATTTCTTCCATAATGTTAACAATCTCAAAAAAATCTATTAGTAAATAGTACATGACTATTATCGCGAGGGTCATGCAGTTATAGGGTGAGATGAATGTCACAACTAAATACAAATAGTACAGTTGATGAGTGTATTCAGTGTGGCATTGGTGGTATGTAGATAATTATTGTGATGTGTCGCGTGTTTACTTTGATTTGTATGAAGGCAATGTGAACACAGAACGGCTGTAAATACTACAGTGTGCTTTTGTTAGACTGATGGAGTATCTCTGTATAATACTTGAAAGCTGAGAAGTAATGTCGTCTTCAATTATATTATATAAATATAGTATTGCATATAATGCACAATAAACATGTAATTAAATCTAGCTAAAGTAATTTATCATTTAATTAAATAAGTCTTCGTATATTATAAATGATTATTAAGTATACTTTTTGATTTAGTATTATAATATTATAAAAATGTATGTCAGGGTACTGGAATAGATAGGAATTTTGGTGAAGGCTTAGGATAGATGTTAACGAACGGACATACCCTTATATGGAATATTGTAAAAAGTATAATAATAAATTGTATTCGCGCTATTTATCAATATCTAACTGACATATTGATTATTGTTATGATTCCAATGCATCATATCTTTTTGTCGAAACAAGTATGTTTATCCATGTATAAGATGATCGGTTATTGCCTACGATGTCGTTGCGGCTGTAAAATATTTGTGACATTCCCGGGCTCATGAAGGTTTGCGACAATAATGGAGAGTCGGCAAAATGCTGCATTTGACTTGAAGTTACATGAAATCGAATCTCGTAGCTTTTGTACATATTCCTGTCATAAATAATATTTTTGTAATATAGTTAAGACCCTTACGTATTTGCGTTTGGTAAGTTTATTTTTAGTTTTAAGTTTACTCTAATAATTTATTTACGACCATTCAGTTATTTTTTTACTTGTAATGAAATTACAATTGTAATCTCATTTTGTAGGTATTTAGCGTTTTTCTACTGTTTTGTGTGCTTACGCGTTTAGTTATAGATATATTTTTATATAGGCTAATACTGTTATTCTATAGTGATGATATAAATTTAAATTTAGAATAAAGAAATTACTATTTAACGACCACTGGTGCGAACTGATGTTGAGCGTTGAAAGTTTTTATAGCGGTTAGATACAGTCAAGTTGTTTGGAGGTTGTTAAAGTAATATTAGTTATAATTATTATTTTTATCTTTGAATAGTATATGGTAAGTTCTATGATTATTTTTGTCTCTGGTCATTTATATTTACAGTGTAAGCTGACGTGTGCTGAAATCTCTCTATTTTTTTCGACGTGCTTAGTTTAAGTTGTACATTTGAGGTATGGTTGTTTAATTTTATATGAAAAATGATAATATATTGCTTAATACTTGTAATTAAGCTGTGCTGTTTGCAAGTTTCGATTCGCCTTGATGATGTGATTTGCAGAACAAATTGTTTTTGTTTCTAATTTATTTGTAAAGTACAGTTAGATTTTGATGTTTCTTGATTATTTTCGTAAGGTTTCCATTTCGTTTAGACAAATTTTGAATATTTTGTCTATACAAACGAAAAAAAATATTTTTTCAACTTAAAGAAAAACGATGAAATTGAGCACAATATATTTTATTTGATTCTATGGTATTATTATACTTCTAAGGGTTTTTGACTTGCTTTTTAAAACAAATAAACTGACAAGCGTGGGGCAGAGTACATTAAGAGTGATCCCAAAATGTAGTACAAAATTCCACCGAAATGTCGAAAATTAATTTTTATTCGTCTGTTTGTGTGAAAAATGTTAGCTAAATGGTATAATTACCAACAATAATATACCTATTATATAAAAATATACATTTCAAAGTAAATAGTAGATCCGTTTAGAAAATCATAGTTAATATTGTTGATTGAAATATATATTACATAATATGAGATTTTTTAAGTATACTATGTTCACACCTTTTGCTTGCACAAATGCACTTACGGACTAGGTAGTGACTTGACACAAACATTACACGTCTCATTATATGTGATTAATAATTAATTATTTATCCATACAACAAAAATAGCAATCTGCTATTTAAATATTTTTAAATATTATTTAATAATCACATATAATTATAAGTAAATATTTCGAAATAATATAAAATAGTTTTGTTATAATATATCACAATTCCATTTATGTACTTAATTAGTGAAGAAATAGCAATAGATTAACGTAATAGTTGTAGAGTTAAGTAATTCTCTTGCTTTCTGTATGTCTACAAATGTTGTTAATGTGTAGCATCTGATACTAATTCACATTTTTGGGATCAAAATTATATCATTGTTTAAAAATTGGCAAATAAATTTACAGTTCAGTCTTGTCCACTTGAATTTTTTTTTAATTTAAATTTAAGAGTCTGTCTCGTAATTACAATATATATGTATATTATAAATTGTAAAAGTAATTTTAACAGGTATGTCTAAAGAAATGACTTTTTATAAAACATGTAATCGAATATTTTTCTTTGGCCTATTTTTATATTTTTTATGCTGTAAATAATTTTGAATCTTTTTCATTGATATTATATGAATGAACTACTGTTCTTTTTTTTGTTATATGATCGATAATATATTTTTTTTATAGTCACTATTAAAATTGTTCTCTGACATACGCACCAAATATGAAATTTCTCGAATTTTTCAATAACATGTTTAAATTTTTAACATGAACATGTGTCATATTATTAGAATCTTTTACTATTTCTTTTATATTTTTTTTTATTTATTTGTACAGTTTATTCATTCATAAATATTTCTGATTAATTGAATCTAAATGAGATTTGACATATTATTCAAGTGGGTGCAGACTGATGCATTATGTAGTCCATCTGTTATGATAACTTTATTATATTGAGCAGCTTTACTATTTATGTAGGATTTTGTTTTAAGATGCCATTTGTTGTAACTCATGTTTTAATATTAAATTAAAATGGAATCAAATGATTTTTTATTTAAAACCCCCCACCAGCATAATAATGTAGTTATTTAACAAAATTAATTTAATAAAAATAAATTAATTAATGTTTATTTGAGTCAAAATAGTACGAAAAGTATATTTTGCTCCTAAACAGATTTCAAGGCAAAACTAAAGTCGAGACATAGATATGTACATGTTTTATTGTTTTCATCTTTTTAGTTCGCTTTTTACGCAGTGGGCTTTTTTATTTTTGTAAATATTTTTTTTATTTGATGTTTTAGCATTACTCATTCCAAATTTAATTTAAACATAAGTTTTTGTAAGCCATTTATGTTTCGATACCCCACTCGATTGAAAAAAAATGTTCAAAACAAATTGTCACCTAAAATCTAATCTAAAAAAATCTAACGACGACGTAATAATCATTAACATTGGTTGAAGTCATTCCGTAATTACGAGGGAAGATAGAATTGGACATACATGCAGTTCAGACACAGAATCCTTTGGATATCGTCGCAGTCGGTTCAAAAAGTAGGTAAACTTTTTTAATCATAACAGTATAGACAAAAAAACATTAAAGCAAAAAAAAAATGCCTTAATGTGTGTGTCTAAATGATTTTTTTAACTATAATATAAAAATAAAAATAATTATCTACTAAATCGCCTATATATACTTCCGACGAACTAAATATATTTACCTACTAACGACTATCCTCGCTTCGCTCGGGTGACTCTATCCAACGCTAGTCTGTGTTATTTTAACTGCCTCGGTGGTGTAGTGGCTAGCATGTACGGCTGCACGCCCGGAAGCCCTGGATTCGAGTCCCGGGTCGGGCCAAGTTTAGTTGTTGAGTCTTTCTGTTTAGACAGTGTCAGTAACAGCTCGGAGTTGGGAAGTTGGCGGTGTATCACCCCCGTGCCACGGAGAGCACGTAAAGCCGTCGGTTCTGCGACGGTCGTGTCGAGTAGTAAAGTTCGAAAATATCTGATTAGGTATCTATTCTAAATGAAAACCCCCGTTTAGTTATTTTTTACATTTTAGTGCCTGGAAGTCGAATTTTTTTTAAAGTTTTTATTTTTCCATTTTTAGTGTAAACGTAATATGTGGTAATTTGAAGGAAAAAGTTTTTTAATAACATATTATAGCTAAGGGAAATGATATTCGAAAACTGGTAATTAACACTTTAATATATATACTATTATTGTACATGGGTTGCAGAATAGATTTTAACAAAATGCAAGTATATATATAAAACAACGGCGTAAGAGAGAGCGGCGTGGTCTAGTGTAATGCGCGTCCCGAACATAACCATAGAGTATATTGCTACATATATAAAAACATAACTAACTACCCCTCCCGTCCGCGATAGCGGGCTGGCGGGTAGCGCGTGCGGCGGGGGTGCCGTATTGCATCATCTTTTAATATTTGAATTCCGTTCGCTATAATAAACTATATATGTACGCTATAATAAACGTATACGTTTAAGCAATTTATTTAAAAAAAATATTTATTAGTTGATTTTTTAAAAAACCGCTCGACCGATTTCGATAAAATTTAAATGGGACAACCTGTTAAGTATACCCTTCAAAACAAAGAAAAGCCAAATCGACGTGTTGTGAACCTCCTCCATTTCGGAAGTCGGTTAAAAATTTTTTTTATTTTGTAACTTGCATGATTTAATTTTTTACAAAAGTAATGTTCTTTGGCTTTTTGCTTTACTGAAGCGGTAGAAGGGTCAACGCCGTCAATTTGACCACAAAACATTTTTGATCGCTAGTAATTTTTTAACTTAAGTTTTACCATAACTTTTATTAATTAATTAATTCTTAAGTACAAATGTGCAAGGCAAACTTAATGTCATTAGTCTAACTTAAATCTTTTTATATTAAAAAAAATAGAGAAGTAATGTATGGTAGGTATATGCGAAATACGCCTACTCATAGCTATTGATTCTTGACAAGTCTCGTATTCCGTCAATCTCGGTCGCGGTCTTTGAAGGTAGTTACAACGGCCTCGCAGTCGCGCTAAAGAGGGGCTTCTTGCGAGGCCCCAAACAAACACGCTTTTAAATTTGTGACGTTGGTTTCAAGCGTAAAAGTGATCAAATTAATTAGTCATATGTGGTAAAGTCTGGGGGCATCGCATTTAAAGGGACCTCGCGAGGCCCCTTTAAGTGCGAGGCCGTGAGCGAGGGCCCACTTCGCATACGCCAACCTACGCCATTGTTTATAATACTTGTTGATGTCTTGGTAGTTGTCAGAAAAAATTGCGACGTTATTTTTGAAATTGAAGTTATATTGACCTTAAGGAGCAATTTACGATTCGCTCTGGACCCTGAAAACAGCGGCCCCGCCACTCTAGGTCACGCAATGAAAAGATTAGCTAACCGTCACCTCGCAATAGAAGCCGCTAAAACTTTCCTAAAAGCGAGATAGATCATGTTTCTTATTTGAAAACATCTTTTTTCATTATAAAATATTTAAAGATAATCATGTAACATTAAATAATTGACGACACGTTTGGCTCAGTGTGTAGTGTGTGACCCTACTTGCTGTGCCAGCGGTCGCGGGTTCGAGTCCCACTGGCGGCATTCATTGTGTGATGAGCACGGGTATTTGTACTCCAGTCATGGGTGTTTATATTTATAATATGTATGATATGTATATATTTAAAGTTTATATATGTGTAGTGTATCAACTATCTGGTATCCATAACACAAGCCTTTTAGCTTACCATGGAACTATATGGTGCTGTGTGTTATTGTCCCAACATATTATTATTATTATTAAATATAATTCAATCGCCCCCCGAGACCTGTAGCGAACATGTTTCAGAATGAGTTAGATTTTTATCATGGGGTCTCATCATGAACAAAGAAAGAATAGTTCAAATAAATATCAAAAAATAATAAATTGATTTCAAAAAGGCATGTTATGGTTTCAAAAAAAAAAGTTAAGTGAAGGAAAACGATGCGATGCGATAGTAAATGAAATTTGCGTAATTTTACTGATTATTTAAAAACCAGGAATAAGATAATAGGTTTGTAGTGCATATTCACAGATCACTGTGCGAATATTTTCTAATTATCACGTTTAAACACTACTTAAGTCACTAAAACTTCTTTAATTAAATGCAGGTTGAATTTTGCATTAGTTAACATAATATTTAGTATGTAACACATCTCTTTATATACTATACAGACATGTCTGTAGTTCACACGACTCCGCCTGCATAATAAGAGTAGGTTCATGTTCCTTCGTCGACTTGTTCTCATCTTTTTAGTTAGCTTTTTACGCAGTCGGGTTTTTAATTTTTGTAAATGATTTTTTTATTTACCAATTTTTTAGTTTAAGTCAGTTAAGTCATTTTTAGTTTTATTTAAAAAAATCTTATCCTCAATTATGTCATACAAGTTGTATATATTTTTGTAAACGTCTCATAAAAATCTGTATTTGATTAACCTTATGATACCCCACTCTATTGATTCGGATGAAAAAATTTTTTTCAAAACACAAATAGCGCCAAAAATCCACCGTTTTGATTTTTAAGATATCTATCTGCAAAGGCGAGCCAAGCGAAGCGCAAGGGCACTACCTTTCTCGAAGCGCTTTGTCTTTTTTTTGAACCCTTATAACTTCAGTTTGGATTATAATAGAGAACTTCACAAACTCAAAACTTTCGCTACCGTCACATGGGCGTAAGACGTAAGGTGAAAAATTTATTCACTGTTCATTATTTTTCTGTTATAGGTACAATAGTTCTTTTAGTAACGATACGGCCAAGCCACATATTTTGACTAAGGTATAGAGTTTGTGAAGTTAGGGTTTGTAGAGCTAGGGCGTGTAGAGTTAGAAGGTTGGCTGTACATGAGATCTAATAATTTATTGACCGTGCGAGCCATATAGCCTCGTCTTGGCAGAATTTCACATGAAAATGTTTTTGGTAGGATATTATAATATATCCTATGACACTTGCTCTATGAAGATGAAAACGACGTATGAAACAGCAAATTTGATTTAGCCGTTTAGTAATTACGAGGGAACATAGGATTGGAAAAACGTATATAATACATTTTAACATACATACTCGTACATACATACATATTATACATACAGGTCAAGCACATAACCTTCCTTTGGGCTTCGCCGCAGTCGGGTAAATAGGCTAATTGGCAGTACCGAGTGGTGCATGGAAAAATACTTTTTTATATTATGAACTTACGTTGACAATTATCTATATATCTACTGACAAAATCATACCTACATTAGGTAACAGTTTCCAATGTAACGAATCCTGCAGCTACTACCATCGCCGAACATCTTAATCTAGATTTCATTAAGAAAATTTGGCAAAGCTTTAATAAAATTATAAAAAAAATTAAATTAATAGTGGTTTAACGTAGATAAATTTAAGCTTTAAATTTATTATGAATTATAATATTATCATAAGTACCTATTATCAAAGTAGGTAAACGAGTTGATGATAGCCAATATTATGTATATACATAGTGATAATATTACATAGTTTATGGACCACAAAAAGGGGCGTGTAAAAAGACAAAAAAAATATATTGTCAATAACGGAGTGCTGATTTGGAGGCTTTAGAACAAAAAACATACTTATTCAATTTCGTTCAGATCGTAGCTGTGCCACTTTACTATTTTATGCATCTAATAGATATATGTGCAGATAGCTTTTTTAAGGCATAAACGATACTTTATTAGTGCTTTAGTAAAATTTTATGTATGTACCTATAGTTAAACGTATTGATGATACTTGAAGTTGGTTGCCGAATATATTTTTTGTACTTAATATAAAGTTGCATAAATAAATATAACATATCACCTAAGTATAGAATTTGATAAAAGAACTAAAAAAAAAACAAAACTCTAGTGCTTCAATGAGAGTAATTGAGAACATTGTGTGAGCGGAAGCGTCTGATTGCCCGCAAATAATGCGACGCGTCAAGTTTTCTTACCACCACTAGTACTCTAATAAATACATAGGCACTCGGTATAGTAGGTCAGTTTATACACCATTTTGATTTAATGATTTAAATATATAGTACCTATTATAATTTATCTATACATACCTAATCAATTATTTTCGAAGTCGGTGTGCTTTGCTTTGTATCGGCTGGCACCGACTTCGAAATTATTTGATTAGGTATGTATAGTAAATGAAAACTACCAATCAGTTATTTTTTATTTTTTAGTGCTTTTGTTTGAAGTCGGTTTTTTTTTTTTTGTCAAAAAGCTTTTTATTTTTCCCTTTTTAGTGTAGACAGTAGTAGCAAAGTAAGAATTCTAACGTGTTAGGCTTGTCAAATCAAACAAAATAAGCCCAAACTCAAAGTATCTACTATTAGCCGTTGAAGAATTCCACCAACCACCTTCTAGCCTTACCATCAAATCAGGTCAACAATACCGAACCACTGTACTATCAACGGAAATAGAAACACTTGCAAAGTTTCAAGTCAATATGACAATTAGAAGTAGGTTAACATCATGATTAGCTATTTTTCCACCCTTACAGGTGGTTTTTTTTTGAGATTTAAATGGGACCAATCTGGAAGTATACACTTTCAAACAACACAAAAATTGTCCAAATCGATTAATAAATGACGGAATTCTGAGGTAACAAACATAAAAAAAAATACAGTTGAATTGAGAACCTCCTCCTTTTTGAAGTCGGTTGAAAATGTACCTAGTACCTATTGTAGAACGACAAATTTCATTTATTTTATTAACATTTTACGGTTAGTAATGAAATGTACCTAATCATTTGAAGAATTTGCAACACATATACGTGTAGAAAATATAAAATAAATAAATATATTGGGATATTAACACACAGCACCATCTAGTTCCATGGTGAGCTACAGCTTACGACTTACGAGACTTGTGTTATGGATACGAGATAGTTGATACACTACATACTACACCTATATAACTTTAAATACATACATATCTATTAAGGTTGCCAACCGTACTATAATATATAGTATTGTACTATATTTCGGTTCTGCGGTACTATATAGGTACTGTTGAAGAAATATATAGTACGCAAAAATACTATATTTTCAACAACAAAATCTAAAAAAGAAATCTTTTATTTTAAAAGATTATGAACGCGCCCTTACATTAAACTTTTGACTGATGCTATAGCATGTATAGACCGATCGGAATCCGTTTATTTTTAAGAGTTTTTTTTAATTAAAACCTGTAGTTTTATGGTTTTAAAACGTTAGCAGGTATATAAGGAATAGAAATAAAATACCTCCAATGCCTAGCTATCCACCGAGAAATAGGGGAACGCAAAGTTGGAAAATAGTTTTTTTCAATTTCCGGCTTACTGTGACGTTCTATCCAAAAATGTTTTCTACAAAAGTTGTAGTTCTAGTAAAAATCTACAACATTTATAGATGACACTTTTTGAAAGAACCTCAAAGTTTTCGAGATATTTGCATAAAACTTAGTTTTTAATTTTTTATAGGTTTTTAATTTTTAATTTATACAATAATTTTTTGATATTCATGAAACTAAGGGAGTATAATCTTTGAAATACCTATAATAAAAAAAATAAATAATGAAATTGAAATATTTAGCCATTTCCGAGTTTATGTTTTATGGTCTCGGGAGGCTGAAAATCATCTCCAAGTTTAAGAGGATGTTTACATTTAAAATAAAATCGTTCATTGGGGTTGCTCCACGGTCCACTCTGCTATGAGAGAAGTACCAGGAGTAACCCGCATAGCACACCGCCCACCGAGGTGTACCGCCTCCCAATGCGCTTCTTTACTTTGCACCCGGCAGCCGGCTGGATTGCCGAACGCTAATGAGTCCCAATATATAAAAATATACTTCAACAATATTGATTTTATTTAATACATTAATATCAATTAAGTAGACTGTGGTAATATGGTATTATCACTGGCGAATGGCGATCTAGAAGCTTTAAAGCGTAATTTTTTTTCCTTCTTATAGTAAGTATATTTTTTGTTTCAATTATTTGACACTTTTCGCCAGCTGGAAATTTCAACGAGGTACTTGGTATGCGTTAACTTAAGACGAGAAAATGATGCAATTTTAGAAATTTGACATGCCGAAATATATTATAAATTTGTCTCCACTTAGTCTTTAAAAGTAATGTAAATGGAACGGGTAGCTTATTCTCTAAATACTCGTATATATAGAGACTTATTGTAAATTGTTAATGTAAATTGTTGTATTTGATATCTATTTGGGGACCATATGTAAAATAATTGAATTATACAAACCACCTCGGTGTAACAATGAAACTGTTTTGATTGTTGTTTGTAGAGGTAATTCATCATCATTATAGGTCAGTCTGCCGACTTGTAACAGGACGTGTATTATTTTGTCAGCGGCTTCGCAGCACACTGCCCTCCACAAGTACTGAGCAGCGATCGTGCGACGCACGTTAATCTCAATTCTAATTTGATCGGAAAATACCTATAATTGCTATTTGCAGGCTTTAACATTAACTGTATAGATAAAGTTTGTGATAAAGTGTTTCCACGGAGGCATGAGAAGGATCGTGGCGTGGACCGATAGACTACGAAATCCACACGCTGGTAACGTCGTCTTCATATCACCTTTGAGGAATGTTCGTGCACCAGTAAGTCATATGAAAATTCGTATCATCTTTTACTGTCACTAATAAACATGCGTAAATAAATATTTTTACGCGTTGGTACTGTATGGTAAATATTAAATGTTTAGGCAGGTACCTACTTTTAACAACTAATTCATGTAAATAATATTTCAGAGTAAATGTTGACGTGAGTAATAGCTAGCTATTATGTGCTCATAGCTAAATATTCATATTTTCTTTAATATTGTTTTATTGTTATGTAGTAACTTAGTAAGTAATACCTACTTTGTATATTCTTTGTATATGGAACTATACTATATTTGCTAGTTTGTTGTAAAACTTATTTTCTTTAAAATAATTACTTTGAATTGGTCATTGCCTCTACTATATAATTAATAAATACTGATTTAAAATGTATTACGTAGTAATGATTTACTATAGCGCTGTACGGATGACTGACGGTGAACAGATGAATAGTGGCGAGATGGCGAGAGTCAAGCGAGCGAGTTGAGGCGTATGATGATGGCCGAAATCGCGTCGTCAGAGCCGGAACACTTTATACTGTCGTTATTGATAAATTGCCGCGGCGTCAATTTTCTACTGCTTGATCTGTCGCCTCGAGTGCAGCCTCGATAGAGGTAAAACTCGACAGCTTATGTGACTTTGTTGCTAAAGATAGAGTGTGAAATAACCCTATTTGTTCATTAGAGATATCATCTACTGGATGTTGCCCGCATCCAAACGCGATCACAAGCCGTTGTTTATTGACCGGAAGCTATTGTATCGTACAACCAATTTAGAGATAATCAATTCTTTTTTTACTTAGTGACATCAAAAATATTTAAATAACAACAATAATTTCAGCATTCATTATAAATCGATCGAATCTAATGTTGACAATGGATATGATTGATAAAATCCCAATTCACAGCATTTCGATTGCATTCCATCTTCAAGCGCACCGGCTGAAATGAAACATTCAGCGATGAATAATTAACTATAATGACAAAGCCCAGCAAATTAAATAATAGTTCAATTGTTCTGCATGTGAATAAATAAAATATAGCTACCAAGTACAATACTGTGCAGGCAGAATCTGAACAAACTGTATTCGTATTGACTGTTGTAAGTATTTTTATATAGATTCGTTGGTAAAATCGATATTTGAAATTATTGGGTATCATCCCAAAATTAGGAAAATTGTGACTTGATAATTAGACGTTAAATTGTCTAAAACATACTTTCGGTTTTTCTCATAATCAACAGTCGAATTATTTGCACAGAGTAGATAACTTAGGATAAATTGAAGTTCAAGATGTGACTTGGTTAGTTTTTACCTAAAAACTAGCCAAGTCCAATCATGAACTTCAATTTATCCGAAGTTATCTATTCTGTGTAAATAATTCGACTGTTAAAATTTAAAAAGTTCTATTTTTAAATAGTAAACAATTTTTTAGCAGAAAAAACAAGAAATTGTGTTTTAAATTTATTTTAGAATGTTGTATGTTCTTATGAAATAAAATCAGGATTACCTACATAACTTGGCACCCATTTAGATCTCAATTCTTTTGTCGGTGAAGTTAACAACCACACATATTCTTAATATTGAACTTGGCTTCCATTTTCACATTCATGTTTTTAGTGTAGATATCATTTACTATATTTGACTTTTTGTAAAGAAACTCTACTAATATTATAAAGAGAAAGGTTTGTTCGTTTGTTTGTACCAAATAGGTTCCGAAACTACTGAACCGATTTAGATGAAATTTGTTAAGAAGATAGTTTGAGACCCTGGGAAGAACAAAGGTTACCTTTTATCCCGGAAATCATCCCTTAAGAGGGTGAAAATGGGGATGAAAGTTTCCATAAGGAAGCAAACTAGGGACGAACCAGAGCGAAACGACGGTGAGCCGCTAGTTATTCATAAATCCAAAGCGACATGTAAATTCAATTTTTTTTTCATAGTTTTTCATAATTTTGCGACTATCCTATTGCTATTTCAAAAGGAACTAGATGTTAAGCTATTGCTATTATATTTTGGAAGGCGCCAGGTGTAATTAATTTTTTTTTTTTAAATTTAAAAATTTAATGTTTTCGTAATTTTCCCTTTGTATGCACACGATTACCCATCTAGACACCAAATTTCAACTTTCTAGGTCATCTGGAAGTGGGTTAGGTTTTACTACTATATGTCAGTCAGTCAGTGAAAAAAATGCCGATTTTTAGACGCTAATATCTTAACAACCGTTTGAGCTGTAGTTATGAAATTGGGGATTCTAGTTATACTAAGAGGATTTAATAAATGAACCAAATTTCATGAGTTTATGTTAAATAGATTTTGAGTTATTACGAAGTGAAAAATGGCTCCAAATGTTTCGTGTAAAATATAATAATAATATACACACTTGATGCTGCATCGCCAGTTCCTTTGGCTTGAACTTGGCTGGACACGCTACCGCGTTTTTTCATATTTTACGTATATACTTACATATTGCTAATTTATTCGGGGGTAAGAAACACTTCAGATTAAATTAGTACCTATAGCAAGGCGGGCGGTGTTTTATAGTAGAATTTTAAATGTTTCATAAGATTTTCAGAGGATGGTATAAAAGAAACTGAAAATAATATATTAATAAACAATAATATATCCAATTTAGGTGTCATGTGAAAGAAAACGCTAGAATGGCTTCCAAAAAATAGCGAATGCTTAAATAGCGTCGTCAATATTTCACACCAGACTCCGACTGAAAGGTCGATCACGCATTAGCAACTCCCTTTATGTTCAAGGTAATTAAGAGTATAACCACTTACTTATAAAAACTTTACCAAAACCTTATCTGAAGCAAGATCGCGACATGTACCTAATGTTGTAGAAATTGAATAATAAAACACTTATGCAATTTTTATTATATCGCTTCATTGTAGGCTTAGATTTACGCCGTTATGTAACAGTACAAGTTTTATAATAAATTTTATTTAAATATATTATTTTTGAATTTAATACTACTCGTATATACAATAATTCATTTAAAATTATTAACAATACAAATACAACAATCATATCGCCAAGATTTATCAATAGGCAAAAGAAATATTTTGTTTTTAACAAATCCTGTTCTGCATCTTAATTTTATCTCGTTTAGTTTATCTATAGTGTATATAAACTGATAACATAGGTACGTTCATTATTTTTACTATTAATTAGAAGAAATTAATATATGAAACTATTAAAAAATATTTAAATAAGTACGACTAATAAAATATAAACAAGTTATTTGCGTAGATTATAACAGCCACTGCTTTGGCGCGTAATGTGCTCATTTTATGTATGTACAAATGAAATGCTTCTAACAATCAAATAATAACGTTTACTTTGTTTTTAAAACATGTTTTTAACTATGTAATACTAGCGGCTCACCCTCACTTCGCTTGGGTTCGAAAAACAAAAACAAACCTATCCCACGGGAACCGTACATTTTTCTGGGATGAAAAGTAGCTTATGTGTTATTTCAGACTATAATCTATCTCTGTGCCAAATTTCATCCAGATCCGTTCAGCCGTTCTGGTGTGAAAGAGTAACAAACATCCATACTCACAAACTTTCACATTTATAATATTTATATACAGATTCTTACATAAAAATTAAACAATCCCTTTAGTTTTATATAGGTATAGACTATAGACTACTTAACTGAAACACTTTATGGTAGATATAGGACCTAGGTCTACAATCAAATAATAAAATTCGTTTTCGAGTTTGCACTAAATAATCCTTAGTGACTAAAACTACCGAACAGAGATGCTGGAAGATTACAAGTTGGCCTAGATCGAAGTATGTACCTATGCCTTATTAATCACCTGCTTCCCAGCGGCAACAATTTTAATACTGTTTCAATCATTGAGCTCCTATTGTCTCATGAGAGTGCCCACAAATGACTAGAATTATTTATTTAGTATACAGTTATTGTGAGGTATTGGTATGTTATCTTACAACTAGTGATCATATTATTGGTCATATAGTCTCCAAAAGAAAACGTTTCTAAATGTTTCTTTAATCATTAAAAATCGGACATCGAAGGTTCCTTGTCGCCAAAACCGTAAAAACCGTACCGAGAAAACTTAAACACGCCATGTCGGTAGAACCATGATGTCGTACTTGACATTTTTAATTCAAAATATCAAAATATCTATTGCTAATGGCTTCGAAACATACCAGTTGAGCACAGATTGTCACGTAGAATGGAGAAGACTTAGGTATTATACTATACTAGCGGCTCACCCTGGCTTCGCTCGGGTTCATCCCATTCCCATTTTCGTGAATTTTTCTGATGTTTTAATAGTTATTCTGCTATTCGGGGCGGAGACAAATCCAAAAAATCAAATCTGACTTTATTTTATATAAATTGATGTGTACTGTCATTAAAATCAGTACAGCTATTTCTGCGTGCAGTAAGAAATATATACACATACAAACTTTCGCATTTATAATAGTAGTCCAATTATATTAGTGAAACTTTCTTTATAACTTTTTAATAGAAGCCTCATCAAGTATTAAAGTATCTATGATATAATATTTTCTTAGATTTACGCGAATGTTTGACATTATTAAATATAACTATCTTTTCGGATTATTTCGCGGATTTATTTTGATTTTTGGTTCCCGACGTTTCGAATGCTTTACAGCATCCATGGTCACGGGAGAGACTGAGGTGTTACATGTCTTGAATGTATAGTTGTTACATTCAATACAATCTATACATTCAAGACATGTAACACCTCAGTCTCTCCCGTGACAATGGATGCTGTAAAGCATTCGAAACGTCGGGAACCAAAAATCAAAATAAATCCGTGAAATAATCCGAAAAGATAGTTTTATCTATGATATATTTTTTTTTAATTTTGTATCTTTATCTTTATATATATAATTCTTCTGTGAGTGTGTATGTCACTGAACTTCTCTCATACGACTGGACCGATTTTGATGAAATTTTTTGTGTGTGTTCAAGGGGATCTGGGAATGGTTTAGATTCACAATTTTGTCCAAAAAGTTTGAAATTTTCAAATTAAAGACGTGTAGACAGGACAACGTGTGTCGGGTCCGCTAGTATATATATAATTCTTCTGTGAGTGTGTATGTCACTGAACTTCTCTCAAACGACTGGACCGATTTTGATGAAATTTTTTGTGTGTGTTCAAGGGGATCTGGGAATGGTTTAGATTCACAATTTTGTCCAAAAAGTTTGAAATTTTCAAATTAAAGACGTGTAGACAGGACAACGTCTGTCGGGTCCGCTAGTATTTTAATAAAAATGCTACATTGACACATCAAGTTTGTAAATGCGTCTTACGGTTATTGAGTTAAAGAAAAAAAGATTTAACCGTTGTACGGTAGAGCAAACATGCCTTGTAAATTCTAATAAGTTTTTTTGCACGTACTTTGGTTGTCTATTTATATATTTTTTGTTTTTTTTTTTTTGAAGTTATAGTTCTTTTGGCATGTGTGGAAAAAATTATGAGAGTAAAATTTTTACGATGCACGCGCACACCGACAGCCAAAAAGCGACATGATGAAGTTAGGTCAAAGCGACGTGATGAAGTTAGCTGATAATTGTCTCTTCGGGTCCCATGAAAACTTGTAAAGATATTCAAAGTAGTTTCTCAAATTTCATAAATCTATAACACGTGTCTTAAAACAGTGGCGATATTTATTTTTATTAATTTATCATTCCTTTTACAAACAGACAGTTGTGACATACTCGATGAAATCTTTAGCTATTTTTGTTCTGTTACGCCAAAAAAGTATAACTTCTTACGTGCGTACATAAGTACACACACATGTATTTTTTTTAAGATATCTGTCAGAATATCATGTGGGATTAGGGCATTTTGCGATAATTTTCCGAGCTTTTACTCAAACGACACCTAAAAGTAATATTAAGAAGAAATAAATATAGTAATGGGTATTATATTTAAGAAAAGAAAAATAATAATAAAATATAGACTAATAAATAATTCTGATTAATTTAAGTACAAAATTATATACATTAAAGATTGTTTGCATAAGGATGGAAGCCTTTTTTAAATAATTTTTTTTATTTTTAAGTCATATATTCACAAAATTAACTCCGAAGCTCTATCATCCTCTTATCACTGTGCACATCCAAACAATATACTTAAGTCGAGTAATCACTCCATAAATATTACGCATGATAATTAGAAAAAAACTCAAATAGATTTTAAATAACTTAAGAATGTAATCTCTATAATTCTCAATGCTTGTACAATGACGTATTATAATATACATACACTATGCAATATCAAGTTTATTCTTAGTCAGTTTATCATTTTGTAGATGAAAATCTTCATTTAAATGCTCTACTTTTTATAATATTTACATTTTGCTATGTTAACAATTAACATATTTAAAAAAAAATTATGTATCGCTAACGCATAGGTATATATTACGTTTAGTATAGATTTCTCAGAGATGAGATATTTTCCCATGTATTCAGCCCTTCTTAACGTCCCACTGCTGAGCACGGGCCTCCCTTCAATATGAGGGGGATCAGGCCATAGTCCACCACGCTGGCCAAGTGCGGGTTGGCAGACTTCACATGTCTTTCGAAAACTTGCTGAATTCTCTCAGACATGCAGGTTTCCTCACGATGTTTTCCTTCACCGTAAGGCAAGTGGTAATCATGTTGAAAATGATTCGCACATGAAAATATCAGAGGTGCGAGACCCGGGATTTGAATCCGCTTCACTCGGTCACCCATGCGAGCGCGTCGCCACTGGGCTACCACTGCATTCATATTTCCCCATAGTAAAAAGTATTCATAAGTTGACTCGTATAATCAGCTATCATCATATTTCATCAAAATCCCTCCAGTGGTTTTCCGTGATGCGGTAACAGACAGACAGACAGACAAAAATTCTAAAAACTATAGATTCGGCCGCTGTATCGATAATAATGTCTATTTTAATAAGATTTTCCAAAAAAATATTTAATGTATAGATTCGGCTCAGTTTCAATTTTATTATACCTATGTATAGATATAGATTTAGCTTTTAACACTGCTGGCTTTAATATATATCGTAAATATGATTAGTGTGTTTTGGACATACATACAATTTCCGATCCAAAGTGATGATCATTGTATTCTTATATAGCCTACAATACACATCCTTGTTAGTCATGACTTCACTGTATAGAGTGAGGGCTCTCTATACGGTAAATCAATAAAATTTGCTTGGTATAGCCAAATTATATTATACTAGCGGAACCCGCGGCTTCGCTCGCGCTAAAACTACAAAAATATATCTGAAAAGGTAGTTTCATACAAACTTTCATCCCCTATTTTACCCTCTCATAGAATGAATTTTGTAATGTAATAAAACAAAAAAAAATAATAAAACACGTATTTATTTAATTATATTAAACAACATTAATACCAAGTTTCAAGTAATTCTGATCGTAAATATTTTTTTGGATTGTATTATAACGTGTTTTCCCTTGGGAATTAGATAATCTACCGCGGTAAAGTAGCCTATGTCACTATCCAGCCTTCCAACTATCTCCACACAAAAAATCACGCCAATCCGTCTCTCCGTTTCGACGTGAAAGAAGGACAAACAAACAAACAAACTATCACATTTATAATATTAGTATGGATTCTTCATAATATTTAAGTATAACTTGTATCCGACAACGTGAAACGATGTAGGTGTATTTTACTACTTTTTACTTGAAAATACATATGAAGTAGAATTTGTACGCTTAATTAATAAATATTTTATAGACATACATTTTTATTTCATTGTTAGGGTTCTGTATGTCCCGTGTGAAATATTGGACTTCTGAAATCTCTTAGACTGTAGCATATAACAAATGCACGAAGTACCATTTAGCGTCAGCTGGCGCTGAACGATGCTTGTTTGGTTTCCAATTTCCATGATTTCTTAACGTCTAAAAAAAAAAAAACATACAGGCGAATTGAGAACCTCCTCCTTTTTGAAGTCGGTTGAAAAGGAGGGTAATAATAAAGTTAAAAAATCTGACCACTTTTACAGATTTGTACGTGTAATTTGTTCCTTGTTCTTTGTGCATTCTTCCATTTAAAAAAAAACAGATGCAACCTCTGTATCCTAGGATATTGCAAAGTAGTTATATAGGAGAGACCGTTTTAATGAATTTAGATTAGAATAATTTAACTTAAAATTAATAGCACCAATGCCAGACGTACACTGCAAAAACAGATTCAAAATGAGAAAACTAATATTAGGAGTCTAATTAAAAATACATCAAGTGCATAATAAGACGAATTAATGCCAACGGTTACAAATATTTTTATTTTAAAACCTTCAAAATTAAGTTTCACTATGCCTTGTCTTCGAATCACCCGTGAATAAAATTGTGTTGTATGAAAACAATTTTAAATATGACAGTAGCTTCTAAATTAAATACTCGTGTAGTAAAAACTTGAACTTCTCAAACCATAAGAAACGATGATTCTGTTTCTTCAAAAATACTGACTGGCTTATTTTATTTTTATTTATTTACTAGCGACTCACCCTCGCTTCGCTCGTGTTCGTTGATTCCCCATACAAACTTTCATCCCCATTCTCACCCCCTTAAGGGATGATTTCCGGAATAAAAAGTATCCTATGTCCTTCCCAGGGTACCAAACTATCTTCTTACCAAATTTCATCTAAATCGGTTCAGTAGATCTAGAGATTACCCCCTACAACGTCACAAACTCACAAACAAACTTTACCTCTTTATATTATTAGTATAGATTTGGATCCACTAGTGATAATTACATTGACACATTTTTAAATTAACGACACAATTTAACTTAATCCTAAATGCATTAACATTTTAAAGTGGATACAGCATGCATGGCTTACTTTTACTGGCTTGACTTTATTAGTTTATTAATTTTCTATTAATAATTTTTTTCTTATATATTTTATTTTTTATTCTATTTTTTATAATTAGAAATAAAAGAATTTGGAATTTTATTTTCTTATTCTTATTTTCCTTTTTATAGATGAATACGAGTGCTTAGTCCATGAATAGATACTGAATTAGAATCATTGCCCATCGCTTTTTCCCGGAAAAAGCATTCGTTTCAATTCGACTTGACATTTGAAATCCATAATCAAATATTGTTTACGTGTTTTTGCGTAGTATTTAGAATAAGATTGTCTGTGTTGACTCGGCGAGGCCTGTCGCTTGATATATAGCATGTTACGCAGATGAGCTTCTTGCACTCCTTCGAGAGTGTTTTCGTGTTATCGTAGTGATAAGTTCATTTCGTTCATTTTTTGTTCATAGCCATTTCAGTGGCGGAACTCTCATACTTCAGACTCCACTTCAGAAGAGACGCATCAGACCGACCGGTGAGTTCTAATAATAATTAGCACGTACTTAAACCTTGCCGGGCGATTATCGCCGTCTCGCATAGCTGTGTGACACAAGTGAACTGTGAAATAGTCCTTTTATAGTTTTAAAAACTTCCATAGTCTATTATAATGACAGAGTTTATACAGTCGGTACTTATTGTTAGTAATAAAACTATAACTCGTACATTGAATAGTTAAAATAATTATCTACTTAAATTCATTTTGATTGAACGTGATCTTCAACTTTCCGACTGTGAAGTTGAATGAAAGTTATGAAAAATTGTTACCAAATTGATAACAGCCATTTCCTGATAGAGTTAGTTTAATTCGTAAATGCCGCCAAAAACAGCTGTTTGTTATTTCAAGCGCTCTGATATTTCAAGTAGACAACCTATTAAATAAATTCTAAATAAATGTGTTTTCCCTATGTACCTATGTAAAAAAATTTAACAAAAAATCCATAAAAATAATTAAAATTCGTTGTATTATAGACGTACCTACATTGCAATAAAGCAAGACTGCATTCAAGATATATACGAAGATTATCTTAATTCACATTTAAAGCTTTATAGCCTTAAAATGGATATAAAACGTGAATAGCTCAATTGAAGTAACTAATAATTGGCTGTTTCATTATAAATGTATACAAAAATACCGAATGGTATTTAAAAATTTATATTTTGGTCCAAAATTTCCGCTTACATAACATTCTACCACTGTGTTTAAGTAGCAAATTTGTTGATAATATTATGTTGACTCGGTCGGGTCGGCGGCGCATCCTTCAGCATCGCAATCTGTCGTGACTAAGACTATCAAATATGCACAGTGATAAATTGATGTCCTCTCATTAACTATGTCAATACACGTTTTATAACACCACTTTGTTTATTAAAAAACTACGCTTGATAAAGCTAGCTGATTATGTTGAAACACAAGCTACTGTTTGCGCATTTGTGCGGCTCTATTTTTCTAAGACTTGATTTCTATCACGGTAATGTTAACATAAACATTAGCGTGTTTCTATCGTACGCAAATTTTGTGCATTATTCCGTGGTGCAGGAGTGGTCCTAAGGGTTGTGCCGTAATGTTAGGTAGTGAACATACATATTAAAAGTATGTAACGCCTTTGAGACGTATAAAACCTTTTGTCTCTCCCGTGACCATGATTGCTGTAAAACATTCGAAACGTCGGGAAGCAAGAATCAAAATAAATCCGCAAAATAATCCAAAAAGGTTTTTTTTAAAAAATCACCAACAACAGCTGCTCAAATAAAAAAATACAAAACCAAATATAGCAATCTTGCAACTGCCTTAACAAAAAGAAGTTACACAAATATACTGAAAAAGAACGATATCCGAGATTATTGAAAGAAAAAAAAATATAAATATAGAGTTATACAAAAAAATTATAAAATAAAATAAATCTTAGAACATATCTGCTAATAGTAAATACTGCTTGCAGATTTCCTTATAAAACAAAAAAAAATTGATATAAATAAAATAAATAAATAAATAGAGTGACTTATAAATAACTAGCATTGCCCGCGGCTCCGCCCGCGTTCAGAGGACCAAAAACAAAATTCTTAGGTGTTACATATTAGTATACTTTTACAATGCAGTTTTTGTATTTTTTCTCAGTAATATATAATAGATAATAATGTCTATTTTAATAAGATTTCCCAAAAAATATTTAATGTACAGATTCGGCTTAGTTACAATTTTATTATATGTATAGATATATATTTCTTACAATTCAATAAAATGTACTGAAGTTATAGATACGTAGTACGTGTCTATTTACGGCTAAATAGTATAATTACCAACTGTAGAATTTAAATACTGATTGATGCATATTTTATTGTTAATTTAAATAATATACAATAACAAAGTGTGTACACGTAATGCGTTATTACTATTAAATTATTAAAATATATTTTAAAATCAAGTTCACCTTTATTTCACACGTGGTTTATCGTTTCCTTATGCTTAGATATTCAGCTTGTTTAAAAAATAAACACGTTTTAATATTTTGTTTTTATATGTACGTAAATATTGAAGTTGATAAAAAAAAATCTTTGTTTTCTTTGTATAATAAGGTATACCTGCAGGCTCGTAATAAATATGTAGTTTTACAAAAATCATTATGATAGCACTTAATATTGCGTTTTGTTGGATTACGTTTGGGTTTTCCAACGGAGAGTGGACACTTTGTGTAATAGTAAGAAGGATTGTCTTCTTCTATTTACAAATCTATCGTCGCAAAGGAAGTTACAGAGAGGGAGTGTTACAAGATTTAGAAGATTCTACCTTGTGAAGCTGAAAATCAACGTATGAATTTACTGTTAGTAGTACCTATATGAAACTAAAGTCAACGATTTCATAGCGTCCCAATCAGGCTTCAGTGGATAATATCGACTTCTTCAGCTAATTATAGGTCATACATATCTGGTACATAACCATGATTAGTAACGAAATAGCATATTGAGGGCGATGATCGGTTGACATGAAAATGTCGTCGGTGAAGATCAATTAGCATTTTATAAAACTCGACCTGAATTCGTTGAAAAGCATGTTTAAGACTAGCAGTCACTTAAAATCTACAGTAGTATAAACAACTTTCTAGTTTTATGATTAACTAACAACTCACCCTCGCTTCGCTCCGGTTCGTCCCTAGTAAAAAAAAAACAAGTCTATCCCACGGGGAGTGTACATTTTTCCGGGATAAAAGTATAACCTATGTGCTACTCCAGACTATATTCTATCACTGTGCCAAATTTCATACAGATCCGTTCAGCCGTTCTATCATGATCTTTTGCATTTATAATAAATATTAATAATTAACTTAATGTATAATATTGTCCTAGATGTTATTTCCTTGCTTCATAATCGTTGTGTGGTATTAGGTTTATTAATCAATAGTCAAAAAATGACGTGGCAGATTGAAATAGGACCTTTTTTATTGTACACTTAATTTAAACATCTAAAAACAAATATGCGGACGAAGACGACGCAGACAGTAAATATAATAATACGACAATAATTACAGAAACATTAAAATAATTCTTACAGCAAAACTAAATCATTTAAGATTTGTTTTAAAATTTGTCATATTATGGATTTATTTTATTAAAAACATAAAAATAAAGTAAAAATATTTGGTCGCTCTAGGGTCGTGGTCATTTCACTTAGAAATCATCATTATTAAGTTTGTTATTTATGTAATAAGCTGTTTTTAAAACCAGTAACATTGATCCAAATTATATGGAATGCGTCACGTGATTACTTAATGAGGCAAACAAGCTTTTGTCTTGAAGCATATTACTAGCAACATCCGGTGATGGGATTATTATTTTTATTGCTATTACTACAATAAATTGTCATTTTAAACCGAGTTCAAAAAATAATACCTACTAATATTAGATAACATAAACGATATAAGTACAAAAGACTAATATGAAATAAAAATAAACAAAAAAAATATTTTGGATAGACAAACAGACGGTTTTTTATATTTGTGACCGACTCTACTTTTCTTACTGCACTTCGTTTGGCATCAGCTTCACCTTGATGGACCGGTCTCAGACGGGACATTGTTCGAGGTCGCTAGGTTATATTACTAATACATCTTGTGTTCCGTTGCAAATCTATACCATTTCCTCATTAATACTATTCTTCTATAGAAGCAATGCGTCATAGATTCCTACCAAGCTAAGTCTAGCTTCCGAACTTGACATTTTTAGACGATACATACAAGTAGTTATTCATATAATTACGTACAGGATAAAGCTCGATAGTTCTCTAAAATTACACGGACTTTTACTAACAGTACTTATAAATATATAATAGACAATTTACTAGCGACTCACTCTCGCTTCGCTCGGGTTCGTCCCTAGCTTGCGTCCCCATACAAACTTTCATCCCTATTTTCAACCCCTTAAGATAATTTCCGGAATAAAAAGTATCCTATGTCTTTCCCAGGGTCTCAAACTATCATCTTACCAAATTTCATCTAAATCGGTTTAGTAGATCCAGAGATTACTCCCTACAACTTCACAAACTCACAATTCACAAACTCATAAACTTTAGCTCTTTATAATTTTTATATGTTCTTTTTTTATATGTTGGGACATTATCATGATTTAAATGTATGTATATACTCTCGTTTTCTCTTATTTGATAGATGGAATCGTAATATATTGTTTTTATATGTGGGAATTATAGTTGCACATTTTAACCGTGTATATTTGCATTTTCTTCTTATACTTCCACTGCAAAATAACATAAAAGAATTAATAAAAATATGGTGTTTAATCAAAATCACATTTCTGTAGCACTTTTTTATGTTTACATATTTTCAACTCAACTACGTGTAATTTATAAGGTACCTTTTATTAATATTTGTTTTTCAACAAACACGTCGTTAGTTTTATCTAATTATCGACAGAAAACAATGTTAATAATTTTGTTTAATGACTCTAGTAGTTTAATCAGATTTATCAAATAGACATAACTTGTTATATCCAAGTAACAATACAATCCAAGTACACGAACATACATATAAAATTTTCTTCTCGTATAAATTCTAAGTTAAATGGAAATTATTCCTTTTTTATTGATTAATAAATTTTTATAAATTAAAAAAAATATGACTACCACGGTATTGGGTCTGATAGAAAATCTCTCAGTTCAGAACTGTTTTTAAAAAACTAAAATAAAACTAGCGACTTACCCTTGCTTCGCTTGGGCGGGTCTCTATGTTTATAGTTTGTAGGGATATATGTAACAGTAGCCTTTATGTTATTGTATGTTACCATCAAATTCAATCCAAATCCGTTCTGTCGCTACAGTGTGGTAGAGTGAAAAACATACACAAACATAGTTAAACTTTAGCGTTTATAATATTATTAATGATATAATAATTCATTCATTCATTATTTCATTATTATCTTTCACTATTTAATAAAAAAACCATGATTCTTTAAATAGATAAAACTTAAAATATAGTCTAGAAGAGTAAAGAAACTAACATAGTTCTTAAAAATTGTTATTTTTATTATATATGCTCAATGGAAGAATGAATGAAATGAATGCTTTTCTTTTGAATCAGTTTTTTTTAATCCTTTCTTCGGAACAGGAGAGTTTGTGTACAATCAAATAAATGATTTGCATAGAGTCCTTACTTTTTTGTGTGATACTGTTACTCCTGTTTGAGTAAAAAAATGGAAATTAGGATTTATCTCCTTTGTTTATTTTGCTCCACCGTTGTAATAATAAGTCTCCGTTGTAATATGTCAATTGTCATGTCATGTCAACGTACATAAGATAATTATATTTTACTAACAATAAACTAACATTAATAAGCCCTGACAAGATTAGATATAAGAAAATAAACAATATTATTTATTCACTAGCATAGCCCATGGCTCCGCCCGCGTTCAGATGACTAAAATCCAAATTCTTAGGTTTTACTTACATAACTCTTACAATGCAGTTTTTGTATTTTTTCTCAGAAATGAGATATTTTCCCGCGGTAAAAAGTCCCATATGTTAACCCGGATAACCAGCTATCATCATACCAAATTTCATCAAAATTTGTCCTGTGGTTTTCTCGTGATGCGGTAACAGACAGACAGACAAACAGACAAAAATTCTAAAAGCTATACATTCGGACTCTGTATCGACAATAATGTTTATTAGCATCAGATTTTCCAAAAAAATATTTAATGTACAGATTCGACTTAGTTACAATTTTATTATATATTATATAATTATTTAATTTTTAATTAATATACCTACTAGCAAAATGCGGTGTTCTAGAAGGGCTCGCGAAGTTTTCTACCTAATAATTTTGAAGGCAGTTTTGTAAAGAGAATTAACTTTTAATTTATCGATTATTAACATGGGCTTCTGTGAACAATTCATACGATAAATCGTTTTTATTCAATTTTATTTCATCCAAATAACAATAAGTTTGTTCGTCATTCTTAATGCTGCTATTTATTTATTCAAACATAAAAAAATTCATACGAATTTCTTCTTTTTTTCTACATTTTAACATAATATATGAGTTTTTAATACTACTTAATCTTTCATAAGAGACTCGTTTATAGAACGCTAATCCTTCAAATGTATTTACTCTTGAAAACGCTACATATGTTAAACCAATAGATAGATGTTTCTTTATCTCCAATATCTACAACAGCTTTATCTAATGCTGCCTTGTGACTTATGAATTGTAATTGCGAAAGCTAAATTATTGTCAAGATATGTTCCATTCATACAAAAGTATCCATATAAAAGTATTTTCAACCGACTGCAAAAAGGAGGAGGTTCTCAATTCGACTGTATGTTTTTTTTTTAATGTTTGTTACCTCAGAACTCCGTCATTTATTAACCGATTTGGACAATTTTTGTGTTGTTTGAAAGTGTATACTTCCAGATGGGTCCCATTTAAATTAAAAAAAAATAATACCACCCCTAAGGGTGGAAAAATAGCTAATGATGAATTTAACCTACTTTTAATTGTCATATTGACTTGAAACTTTGCAAGTGTTTCTATTTCTGTTGATAGTACAGTGGTTCGGTATTGTTGACCTGATCTGATGGTAAGGCCAGAAGGTGGATAGGTGGAACTCTTCAACGGCTAATAGTAGATACTTTGAGTTTGGCTTGTTTTGTTTGATTTGACAAGCCTAATACGTTAGAATTCTTACTTTGCTACTACTGTCTACACTAAAAAGGGAAAAATAAAAACTTTTTAACAAAAAAATAAAAACCGACTTCAAACAAAAGCACTAAAAAGTAAAAAATAACTGATTGGTAGTTTTCATTTACTATACATACCTAATCAAATATTTTCGAAATCGGTGCCAGCCCATACAAAGCAAAGCACACCGACTTCGAATATATTTGATTAGGTATGTATAGTAAATGAAAACTACCAATCAGTTATTTTTTTCTTTTTAGTGCTTTTGTTGGAAGTCGGTTTTTATTTTTTTGTTAAAATGGTTTTTTTTTCATTATTCGTCCATATAAAAGTATTTTTTTTTAGTTTTCTTACAGACGGCGTTAGTGATACAATAAAAATCTTATTAATGAAAATTGTTATATCCTCTATTTTTTTTCAAATGTGGATAAAATAATATTTTTATGATTGATAACACATCTATACATGAATAGAAAATACTATGTCAAAGTCCAAATCTGAAAGTGTGATAGTTTCTCAGTATAGTGTACCAGAAAAATGCATAGATTGTGCGACATTGTAGGGCTCGCTTCGTTCGTCCTGATTACATAATAAATGTACTTTTTAATAAAACGAAAGTTATCAGAATAATAGATTTTTTGAATTTTCAGTTCTATAAAATTCACAAATATAAATAAAAATATATATAGTGTTCATTTTATTTGTATCTCGTCATTGATTTACAATTATATAATAGATCAATTTAGGACATGATGAAGATGACACTGTCCACTTCCTCGATTTGACAACACTTACGGAACTAAATAACAGCCTTAACACGAGATAATTGAAAAAGCAATATTGCCAAGGTGGGGCGAGTGTAGTGTATCAGGAGGTGCAAAGCCAAACGCGCGTGCTTTTAATCATACACCCGCGCGCACTATCATTGAAAACACGTCGAATAAATAAAACATTTTTCGTTCAAAATCGCAATAGCTAGTTTAGTAACAATTTCATATGCAAAGAGAAAGGGCTCAAAGTGTCGTGCGATGTTATTCTACAGTGATATTTAACAGTAGTTTCCTACTTTTGTTTGTGTTTTGTAAAAATTGTTATTTATTATCGTTTATATAGATACGTATTTATTTGAGAAAACTTTATACGTACTGAAGTTTTTGTGCCTATGTTTTTCTTGGAGTCCCTTGATTTTTGTGTCTTCGGGTATCTTTTAATTAGGTAAGATTTTATGCTAAAAGTTTATTTTTTTTTCACTTCATATTCTAAAATTAAATAACATCTATTTAATTTTGGTATTTATGATTTTTAATAATATCATGAAAAATAATTTGTGGACTTGCCTTCTCTTCGTTCGAGTGTCCCTGGTTGCCTAACTAAAAAGCCTATGTCCAGGTCATGATAGTCTATCTGTATACAAAAATTTCTCAAAATTTCTAAATTGACGACACTTTTGGCTTAGTTTCTAGTGACCCTACTTGCTGTACCAGCGGTCGCGGGTTCGAGTCCCGCTAGGGGCATTAATTTGTGTGATGAGCACGAATGTTTGTACTCCAGTCATGGGTGTTTATATTTATAATATGTATGTATTTAAAGTTGTATATGTGTAGTGTATCAACTACCTGGTATCCATAATACAAGCCTCGTAGCTTACCTTGGAACTAGATGGTGGTGTGTGTTAATGTAAAAAATAAATAAATAAATCCGTCCAGTCGTTTTAACGTGTAATTTGTAACAAACAATCACAATCTGTCACCGAGGTTACCTATATTATCATGAACTTAATACCAAAGCTTCTTTAATCTCGGCCTATTAACTGATGTGTAGTGGGTTTTGTAATAAGTTGAAACAGAATGTTCCTGGAGACCGCTGACTAATCAAAACAGATAAAGTTAAAAATAATACATAGTTAAAAATCTTATAATATTATTAGCATAACACGTAGTTATGACTCCTATGTAATTTCCATATTTTTTTTACCCATCTAAGGCAATGACTGCAGAGTGTTAACTCGTCTAAGTCGGTAGTTTTAGGTCGCTATATATTTAATCTAAATTTAATATAGATTAAATTATCCTTTATTACCAGGGGACGTTGCGGGAAAATTTTACGAATGGACCAAAAATCAAATCCAGTGAATAAGTAAAATAAAATTCTTAATTATAAATATGAGTTTCGCAAACCCATTCGGAAAAGTGTACAAAAATTTTAAACATTTTAATCATTTAGAACCATAGACAATTTTTTTAAGAATAACTAACGACTTTATCCTCGTTTCGCTTGAGTGCGTCTCTAGGCATGTACGTTTTAAATACATAGATGAAAAATTGTTATTCCGAGTATAGTATGTACCTTAGAAGATAGACATATGCTATTGCGGACTTTTCTGTAGACCTTTTTAAGACCTACAATTTCCTAGTGATGTACCTCTTGAGAATTAGCCAGCTTTAGCCGTGTATATTTCAAAGAATGACTCGACAGAACCAGTTATTGTGATTTCCCATAGGAACTAAATTGTAGTAAAAGGTATTCTTAATGTTGAATCGAGCAATAATTTATCTTAACACAAAATTTAGTTAAAAAAAAAGGACAAAAAATAGAGAGGAAAAATTAAAACATTTTAGACAATACTCACAAATTGGGCTGTCTAAATTCTCACATTGCTTTTACCATCCTTAAATATTGCCTTTTCGTTCCAAAATTAACGTATATTCTTCGTTCAAGCCCAATTTGGAAATTTCCTGGCCTAACCGACTTTAAAAAATTCCTTAGAAAAAATTCTAAATTTATCTTTCGATGAATGTTCATGGACCCAAGCATCCCTACCTATTAAAAACGGTGGCATCGGCGTGAGACAAATTTCAAGTATAGCCCTTCCAGCTTTTCTCGCTTCTGAGTTCACAGTGTTCGAGAACTCTGTTCTCAAATTTTGAAATCTAACCAAAACATAACTGGTGCTGCAGAGGCCTTAGAAAAATGGAAGTTAAAATGTCCTAATGTTGACATCCCAAAGGAAGTTTCCATGCAAAAACTGTGGGATGCGCCATTGGTTCATTCTACATTCCAAAATTTGGCTCAAAATCTTTCGAGTGACGTAAACCGTGCCAGACTTTTAGCGTCATCTGCCAGAGAGTCGGGGCACTGGCTGCACATCCTACCTTCAACTAATCTTGGTACACTTTTGGATAATGATAGTTTTCGTATCGCTTTAGGTCTTCGGCTCGGTACACCGCTGTGCACTGAGCACAGATGCCCCTGTGGAAAAGAGGCTGACTGTTATGGACTCCATGGAATCTCTTGCAAAAGAAGTTCAGGCAGACTTTTCCGTCATGGTTCCCTAAACGATACCATCAAAAGGGCTCTTGCCACCATTGACATTCCTGCTCTTATTGAGCCATCTGGAATAAGTCGAGATGATGGTAAGAAAGCTTATGGCCTGTCGCTGGTTCCTTGGGAAAGGGGACGGGCCTTATTGTGGGACGCTACATGCGTTGACACATTGGTCCCGTCCCATGTCAGGGAGACCGCGTCTAAAGTGGGAGCTGCGGCGGAGAAGGCTGAACTACTTAAGTTGCGTAAATACACCTCCCTTAGTCAAAATTATGTTTTTATTCCATTTGCTGTAGAAACCCTTGGCCCATGGAGTCAAAGTGCTAAGCTCTTCTTAAAATACATAACACCCCGTCTTATCACCTCTACACCAGTAGAGGTGATAAGACAGGAAGGCTGGCGCATTTTTCGCCCAAAGAATCGGCTTTGCCATTCAACGGGGGAATGCGGCTATCATTCTTACCACTATTCGACGCGGACATGACTTGTACAGTAATAACTAAGTGTACATTTGTTTTGTATATATAATTAAGTATATTTGTTAAAATGAATTCCGTAGTTTTTGCGTGAAACAGACAAACAGACAAAAATTTCAACAATTATTGTTTTGGGATCTATATTCTGTACACAATAGGTAACAATAATTGTTATTAAATATATTTCATGTACAGATTTCGCCTCGTTACAATATTATATGTATAGATATGAGTCAATATATGGTTTTTGTCGGACTTATAATTTGAAATAAATAACATGAGTATATTATGTATGACTATGAACCTTTAATATAGGAAACATTAAATAGATAATTATCTTTGTAACATTATAATAAAATTCTAACTGTGTCGAATCTGTACATTATATTTTTTTTGGAAAATCTTATTGAAAGAGTCATTATTATCGATACAGAGGCCGAATTTATAGATTTTTAGAATTTTTGTCTGTCTGTCTGTCTGTCTAATTGGTATGATGTCAATTTGGTATGGTGATAGCAGGTTATCTGGGTCAACATGTAGGATACTTTTTACTGCGGGAAAATATCTCATCTCTGAGAAATCTATACTAAACGTTAAAACGTAACAGCGATGGTGAGTCGCTAGTAGGCATAACATATTCTTCAAAAGATAATAATTGGTTTCAACCTTCTACTCACCAACTTACATTGATAGCAGAACTTGAACACCGAATACGTATATAAATAATTTAATAGCTGTCTGTGCAGTTTAATTCTAGCTAACAAAATATAATTGTCGCATGTAACGAACGGTCACTTTATGAAACAGATACATTACACAACGCTACTATTATTTAAAATATGCAACCTATCAAATCAATTTAAGACAGGTTTTTAATTTGAAATTTCCGCTTGGCAAATAATCTCATTGTTTCAAATCCTTTATCTTGCTGTTTTATTTAACTGTATTTTTCTTTATGCAGTAATAATTTTTCTTCGTTAATTTAAGACATATTTTTTGATGTGCACATGTAGCTAAAGGATTTAATTATAACAGAAAGCTAACTTATTTATAAATTTGGTGCTGCAAAATCTTTCAATTTCATGTAAGAATGCAAAATTTAATTTGAGCGCAAGTCGCTCATCATATCTACTCGTACATACTCGTATATTCTATGCAAAGTATTCATATAAAACAAAGTCGCTGCTTGTCTATGTCCGTTTGTCACACGGCTTTTGATACAATTTTAACTAATAGAAAGAGCGATGTACAAGGAAGGTTTGTGTATATAATTTATAAATATTTTTTGCAAAATAGCTGAACTATGACAGTGTTTGGTCAAAAAAACAATTTTCTCACGCTCATACGGTTAACGCTAAAATAAAAACTTGGCTAAACCTTTAAAGATACCTCTAAACAATGTACAAGATAATTGTGGGTTTTGAAGTCCGTGATAGCATATGTCCATCTCATTAGGTATACTCACAATAATTATTTTTTATTTATTATAGAAAACGTACCAAGGGATGCACCCAAGCGAAGGGTAATTTGCTAGTTTTGAAAATAAATTGACGTTCCAGTGAAAGCTCCTAAGATGGACCAGGATAATGAGTAACTAAAGAAGGGGTAAAAAGTTGCGTGACTCATAATCTCCTGTAACATTATAAATATCAATCGATTTCATTTTGTTGCGCAAAATTACGACAAATAAAAACTTGTATTTTTTATTAGTAATAGTAGTTAAAAACTAAGTAACAAGTAACATAGTTTATCATTTATTATATTATATTATATATAACAAAAATGGCATAAATTAAAATATATTACATTAATTGGGTCTGGTGTTTTATTGTTTTTTTTAAAAAAAATGATAATAAGGTCGCTTAATTACTTTATACACATTTGAAGATTAATTTAATTGTATTAAATAATATGCCTTTTTGGTGGAACGTTAATTTTAATTGCATGTATGGTTGTGGATGATAACGAATTTTTCTCAACACAGAAGGACATTTGGGATCATCTGGGACACTTAGAACATTTAGCGTATTAATGAAAAATATATCTGATATCTTTAAACGAGCAATTCTTGTCTATATATATATATATATATATATATATATATATATATATATATATATATATATATATATATATATATATAATCTGAATCTCGGAAACGGCTCCAACGATTTTCATGAAATTTAGTATCCAGGGGGTTTCAGGGGCGATAAATCAATCTTCTTCTTCTTATCTTATAAATTGATCGTCTTATGTCTGAGAAAACGCGTGTTTTCGAGTTTTCATGCAGTTTCCTATTGCATTATTCCACGCAAAATATGGTCAGGCTTAAGCATCGTGGTGAAGCGGCCAAGGTGCAAGATCAACAATCACAGGTGTCCACGTTCGAATCCTGGTCGCTTACAAAGTTTTTACTTTTTTTAATATTTATTCAAGTTTTTAGTTTTAAAAAAAACATACTTTAGGCTAAAAACTCCGAGCGAAGCTCGGTAGCCCAGGTACTTTATCATTATTTTCAAAAAATCATTTCGAAATACTATAAAACTAAAGTGAACCATCGAGAGATTGTTCTCGCGTCAGTTTTCTGATAAAATAGAAAACATTTTTTTTTTAATTTATACTTACGTATGTAAATATCATAAAAATAACTATGCTTTCAATATAGCTTCCGTTTCCTCAGATTTTGGACGTTGTAGTAATTAATTATAGAGTGGTTTTTATTGAGAAAATCTCAGGGTAACTTGCCAGATCATTGACTCTTAATTATTTTATTTTTAAAATCAAACCGCTTTCGCAATCAATTCACTTTAAATCAAGTATAGAAATGCTTAGAGCATACTTACTATAAGTTTAATTGTAGAGTTAAAGATATAACACTATAAGTTATAAACACCAAGTGGTGTAGTGGCTAGCATGTAGCTGGGTAGTGTAGTGTAGCACGGCTGTATTCGTTCGAGTTCCGTTTCGGACCAAGTTTAGTAATTCAGTTTTTCTGTTTAGAATATCCTAGTCGGAAATTTTGAGGTGTTTTTACACCTATGCACGTAAATCCGTCAGTCCTGCGGCAGATCTCTGACTGATCGTGTCGAATTATCGTCCCATCTGAATTTTGGAGTAAAAGGAATAGAGAGTGCACGTTGTGTCTGCGCGTACACTTGTGCACTATAAATTATAATATCTCCTGCGAAGTTGGCTAGTCTCAATAAGATTGGCCGCCGTGGCCAAAATTGATCAAATCATCACTATAAGTTTTTTTTTATAATTAAGTTATTTTCTTTAACACACATTAGCAGTACTTAGACATACATGTACTAACTATTTAGTCACGGGAGAGGCTAATGTTTTTGACTTCTCTAAAATCATGATTATTACAGATGATGTCTTGGGCCTTGGCACAATATGTATCTAAAACATACATTAAAATTCTGAGTCGAATCTGTACATTAAATATTTTTTGGAAAATCTTATTGAAATAGTCATTATTATCGATACAGAGGCCGAATCTATAGTTTTTGAATGTCTATCTGTCTGAGAACGCATCACGAGTACACCACTGACAAACTTTGATGAAATTTGGTATTATGATAGCTGGTTATCTTTGTCAACATATAGGAAACTTTTTACTGCAGGAAAATATGTCATCTCTGAGAAATCTATACTAAACGTTAAAACGTAACTAGGTATAAACCCGAGCGGTGAGTAGCTTATACAATAATTTTTAAAGATTTTTTTTTTCACTGTATCTAATTTTCTTGTAAGTGCAGTTTTACAATGTTTTATTTGTAGGTATATTGTATTAAATTAATTATTTTGTTTAATTGTAATCATACATTCTATCAAACTCATTGTTTAAATACACGTTGTAACATGTAGTAACCATATAAAGTACAGTGGTAAAGCTACAATTATCGAATTAGCTCAGGATAATTGAACTCAGGTCAGTAACGGACGATTAGATGATTATATATATCATAAACGATGTAAAGTATACATATACGACGATAACAAAAGATTAAAATCAAATCTCTGATGAAGTTGTAAAGTCTTAATTTTCATTTTTCGCCCTTGTTTAAAGTTACATATAATACTAGCGATTTAACCTCGCTTCGTTCGATCTCCTAGATTTGAATCAAAATTATCGTGATTTTTGACAATAAACAATTTTTTATCGAAAAAAATAGCCCTCGGAGTTAATAGACTTTACTATTAGTGAAAGAATTTTCAAAATCGGATCAGTAGTTTCAAAAATTATCCCTTACATACAAACTTACAAACTTAATCTCTTTAGTGTATTGTATTGTGTACTATTATAGTATTGAGTACTATTTTTTAAATATCTATTTTTCACGCATTAATGGTGGTACTTGTACAGACGCACAAATCATTTTTTAAAGTTTTTTTTAAGTTAAAGAAATATAATTCAATTTCATTATACGAGTAAGTGTCGATTAACTTAAATATTGGAGCAGGTTAACACATTTTGAAGGTACTCAATGTTGAGGTACAAACAAAGTACAGTCTTAGACAATATATTACATAACATAGTATCGCGCTAAGCCAGCTATACTCAACCTGCGGGCCGCGGGCCGCATGCGGCAGTATCAAAAATCGCATTATAACATATCTTTGTTAAAAAAGTAACTACATCGTTAACTTGGAATTACGTTATCATTAAGACCTAAATAATTTTTGCTTTTGGCCCTCGACACCATGACTGAAACGTGTTTGTGGGTCCTATAAAAAAAGGTTGAGTATGACTGCGCTAGACTTTCCACGGCGGGTAAATTTGTGTTTCTCTTATTTCGTTTAACAACTCAATAAACATTTACTTATTTAAAAATATATATAATATTTTATGTGACATGAAGTTTATGGTACATAATATATATAGAATAATCTGAAATCAAGTTCATAACCAATAGGTAAGTATTAAAATCTACAATTCGTTACGATCTTTTACAAATTAACAATAGAGACCATTTACAAAATAAACCGACAAGTTAATTTTTTCAAATAATACAATAACAGTCAAATTTAAAGTTATTGAACTTTATGTAAAGCTTTAAATAATATAATATAGATATAATTTAATTTAAAAGCTCTACGGAACTCTATCTTTACTGATTGCTATCAAAAATCTAAAACAGAAAAGTTTGCCCGAAAAGCCTTTCGTATTAAAAGATTATTGTACATGAATTTTATATTATTAATATAATTTTGTACGAAAAGTTTATTTTGACACTTGGTTTAAGCAACACTGGCTCACAATTGATAACTTATTTAAATTAGTGTTAAACACAAACGCTGCAAATTATCAACAAATAATATAAAACTTAACCATTAAGAAAATATAGATACAAAAGTTTTCCTTTTACATTTAGGATAATTTTACATTGACTACATACGTACATACATACCTTACAAAAACCAGCAATTACTATCATAAATAACAATGTCAACTTCGTGTTATGTCAACATTTGCATTTACAAATGCTAAATAGATTTATCCCCTTCTAATTGCCACGTTGACGATGAATCTTTTTGACATATCTCATGGTGATCAACAACGGGTTTACAATTTATATTATAATATTATTCCAGAACCTTAAGAAAATTTTAATTATTAACTCTTGATTGAGACTTTTACAAAGACAACAAATAAAAAAAAAACATGTATCTTTAGACACTTTTTTTTTAAAATGTCGGTTCAAAACAATGTATATACATACCTAGGTATGGAAAAAGGTTTTACAAAATTTGTAAGAATATGGAATTTGTAACGGTAATCGGAAATTTTAGAAATCTTTGCCGAGTAACAAGAAAGAAGAAGTAAATACTTATCATTTTATTTTTGTAACACATGTTTGCTCACTTTCTCTTGACAGAAGGAACTTAAAATATAATATGTACCTTAGCACTTAGCTCTCTATTATTGTCTTTTTATATAAAGAACAATTAATTGATTTTTGTATGTTTATAAGAAGAAAAATGAAATTTCAACACTTGAAATTGAATTCTAATTTTTGTCCTTCTATCGCCCTCGAGTTTTTTGAACTGAAGAAAATATTTGTTTGCGCATGATATAAACATGTATGTATGCACTCTTAGTGATTATACTTCTTTCAAAATCCGGAATTCAATTTCTCGAACTTGTATTATGTAACTGTTAACATTGTTTTGCTACCTCAATTTTTATCTACACTCGCGTGGAACTGAATCGACTCAAGCCGTATATTGGTATATAAGTTTGATTTTTCGGAAAATGGCTTATCCGATTTTTGTAAAAGTTTTTTTATTCGAAAGACATATATTTTTTTTATAAATATAGCAATTTTCAAATAAACAATGACAATTTTTTTTAATAAATACGGTCAAACATGAGCGTTACAGAAATTACTCGTTGCGGTACCCACGAGTTGCGAGACTAAATCATGTATAAAAGCTCACGTGACCCATATTTCTTATCAGCCACTCGTCAGACGTTGACAGGTACACATCTCCTTAAGCTCCCAGTATTTTAATCGCGATCCAATGGACACTACCTCAGAAGCAGCGACCCAAGTTGTAGCTTTGTTGCAAGCGGGCCATAATCAACGGCAAGTCGCTCGTGAACTTAACATGAGCCAATCAGCTGTTTCACGAGTATACAGAAGGTTTCAAGAGACTGGTGGCTTCGTTCGGAGACCACAAACCAATAGACACCGGAGCACATCTGAGACGGACGACCGCTTCATTGTCTCAACTTCGTTGAGAAATCGTCATCTCACGGGCGTTGATGTGCAACAGGAGCTCAGAAGGGTTCGAGGAGTGGCTGTCAGTCAGTGGACAATTAGAAGACGCCTGAAGAAAGCCAATTTAACTCCAAAACGGCCAGCCAGAGGCCAGAAACCGAGCGCAGCTCACCGTCAAGCCCGACTTCGAATTGCTCGTGAACACCTCAATTGGACTATTGAGCAATGGAGCTCCATCCTGTTCAGTGACGAGAGCAGAATGTGTCTTCATGGCAACGACAGAAGAGACAGGGGAACGGTTCTCGCAATGCTGTTTCGCTGAAACAGTATCATATGGTGGTGGTTCAGTCATGATGTGGGCTGGAATATCATACGAAGGGAATACCGAGCTTGTTTTCGTGCCTGGTGGTGGTCGGAGTGGTGGTCTAACAGCTCAAAAGTACGTGGAAAGCATTCTCCTCGATTATGTTGTACCTTATGCAGGGTACATAGGAGAAGATTTTCTATTGATGCATGATAATGCTCGGTGCCATACAACAAGTGTTACTCGCCAGTTTCTTCAAGAGGTGCAAATTGAGACGATTATGAGGCCAGCCAGTCCTGCCAGTCCTGATCTGAATTGCATTGAGCTTTTATGGGACGAGCTTAAACGGAGGGTGCGAGCTAGAGATACGGCTCCATCAAGCATCGTCGAGCTCAAAACTGCGCTAGAGGAAGAATGGAATACGATACCTCAAGATTTTATCAAAAAACTTTTTAACAAAAAAATAAAAACCGACTTCAAACAAAAGCACTAAAAAGTAAAAAATAACTGATTGGTAGTTTTCATACCTAATCAAATAATTTCGAAGTCGGTGCCAGCCGATACAAAGCAAAGCATACCGACTTCGAAAATAATTGATTAGGTATGTACAGTAAATGAAAACTACCAATCAGTTATTTTTTACTTTTTAGTGCTTTTGTTTGAAGTCGGTTTTTATTTTTTTGTTAAAAAGTTTTTATGGTGTAATGACGTTTCGTACATAAACTTTATAGCCGATTTTGGCCTCTTCGGCTTGTGCAAATCGGCAGATTATTGAATTGCACACTTTTCAGGATATAATTAACCCACCATACCATAATCTGACGGTTTCAAGTATTTCTACCTTATCAAATTATTTTTTAAATGTTTGGATCGGCTGCCCTAGACGCGTGCCCTTATATAGAGGACTTATATTATGAGGGAGGTACTCAACAGTGTACAAGGTATCCCCCCATATGTTAATCTGCCGCGCTTGAGTAACTCCAAAAATCCCCTCTTGGGCTCCCTTACTATTACACTCCACTACACGACAGTCATTTAAACATTTGGTTACAGTTTTAGTGATTAATTAATGTATTTGTCTAAAAAAATAACTTCTTATAACTGAAAAGTTTTATTTAAATTTCGAAGGTGGTCTAAATACGAGTAAATTGGTTCAACGACTTGCAATGACTGCAAATATCTACGTATCATGATGATTTATTTAACTAAGACGAGGACTGGATGACTGATGGCGAACATCCGTGGACTAAGGTTATGACTCAAAATTCAAAACTAGATTAATATAATAGGCCGAATTATAGTTTCCCGTCTTTTATAGTCATCGCTCTATAAATGGTGGGATTTTGTATTTACATTTTTAAAGTTGATTTCTATTGGTGATGAAAATCAATTGCCAGGATAATTTATGTATCTAATTTAAATCCAAGAAATTGGATCTGTCAAAAATAATTTACACTTTGCATTTATAAATATTGTAGAGAAAAGTGCAACAACTGAACAACTGACCTATTTGTATACAAATTATTATATTATATTCGATAGTAATAGTTTGGGTATAATCTGATTCTGTAATAATAATTATTAGTCACGCAATATTTTTTAAATTGCATCATTGTAAGCTGCAATGCCAAGGATCTTTATAATTATCCTAACACGGAGAAGTATTAGACCGCCGCCTTTATGCAAATCGCTTTAAATAGGTATAGGTACAATTCAATATTTTACTTGATTAGAAAATATAAGATTTTAAGTTTTCAACAGGATTCGGTTGAAATTTTATAATTAACTAGCGGACCCGACAGACGTTGTCCTGTCTACACGTCTTTAATTTGAAAATTTCAAACTTTTTGGACAAAATTGTGAATCTAAACCATTCCCAGATCCCCTTGAACACACACAAAAAATTTCATCAAAATCGGTCCAGTCGTTTGAGAGAAGTTCAGTGACATACACACTCACAGAAGAATTATATATATAAAGATAATATAAAGTATTTTCACGAAATATGTTGTATAATTAAAATATTTTCATTACTCTCCATAATACTCTACGTATTTATATCTATACTAATATTATAAAGAGGTAAAGTTTATGATATTTTGAGTTTGTGACGTTGTAGGGGGTAATCTCTGGATCTACTGAACCGATTTAGATGAAATTTGGCAAGAAGATAGTTTGAGACCCTGGGAAGGACATAGGATACTTTCTATCCCGGAAATCATCCCTTAAGGGGTTGAAAATGGGGATGAAAGTTTGTATGGGTAATCAAATCAACCCATACAAACTTTCATCCCCGACCCAAACAAACCCGAGCGAAGCGAGGGTGAGTCACTAGTACATTTATATGTATATTTACATAAATATGATAATTAATGTTTTTAATGTATATAGCTTTATATTTTGGGGTAGATAATTTGATGGTTCTTGACATTATTAGAAAATTTCCGTGTATCTTCCTAAGATAAAAAGACAATATTGAAAAATACATTTCGATTATACTTTTGTATGTACAAAATAAAAATGAAAAAAAAACCGTTTTAGATGGCATTTTTTCTTAATCACACCTAAGAAACAAAAAGAATAAATAAAGGCAGATCTACTTAGATAAATTTACATCAAGATTGTAGGACCCGATATTGGTCTAGTTACATACAAATTTGTCTCACGCTACTCATCAACATATCCTGTGTTATTTGTTATTGTTACTCACGCGGAAGAACTTAGTAAAAATGCATTTAAGGACGCATACGTAAATCATTACACAGGCCAAATCATTAAACTAATTTTGTTTTAATTATAATTCTCTCTTAGATTTACGCGAATATTTGACATTTTAAACAAAACTATCTTTCCGGATTTTTTCGCGGATTTATTTTGATTTTTGGTTCCCGTTTGCTTGACGTTTGGTCGTCGTTGATTAGTTTGGTTTTGGTCTTTCCCGTGACCATGATTGCTGTAAAGTGTATAGCATTCGAAACGTCAGGAATCAAAAAACAATAAATCCACGAGAAAATCCAAAAATATAGTTTTATTTCTTTTAATAAGTTAATGAAATTGTGTAAGGCGGTTCTTATAACAGATTTTATAATTTACACCTTTATTATTTACACCTTTATAATTTTTTCTTTATTTTAAAATATCAATGTAATAACAATACGTTAACTAATAAAGTAATTTATACACAAGCTGTCTGACTTAGTTACATTTATTCATATTTAATTATGCATTTGGCACAAATATAAAATAAACTGAAAATTTGATTTTAATTTTCTGTAATGACAGTAGGCCTTGAAAATGAAATTGATAACAGATTAACATTGAGAATTATTTTTATTAAAAGTAAACTAAAGTTTCAATTATACGATAATTATGTTCTGTAGAGTATAAATCATAATTTACATGTTTATTTCGATCCATTGTAACAATTGATTCAATAATTACACGAAATGTTTAATGAATCTATGATCTTTCTTTTTAAATAATAATTGTTGTATTAAAAATATGTACTCAATCTTAAATATTATATTCCTTCAGTATATAATATATCTGTATATATTATATAATATATGTAATATATGTTTTAATATAAGTTACATTTCGGGAAACCTTGAATAAGCTTTTATAGCTTAAATTGTAGCGTTAATTGCAACATTTTTGAATTGAGCACGTCAGTCTTGAATATATTAGGGTAATAGTTATTTTTTTAAACTTTTAATTCTGTTCACATTTATTCAGTCAATTATATTCTTAATTCAAAGTTTGCCAAGTGCAATCTTATATTAGTAATTTTCCGCGGCAAACTAGACTGGCTTGGTGCGTACTGCGTAATGCGTACCTTGCTGGCTGCTGCAGACTGTGGCGCGGTGATGAGTGATGACTGTTTCCCGCCTATTGTATTAATCTATGGTCAGTGCTTATTCAGCCAACTTGTGCCTTTTTAATCATCACAGAGAAAAATAAAATATTTAAAGAACTAATTAAAAGCTTTTTATTAGTCTTAGTTCATATAGTACTATAAAATACTTAATTATTTTGTTGTTGGAAAATATTATTAACTACAATATTTACATATATGGCAAGATGTCAATTTTCTTTCAAGACTTTATAGACAACATTTAAACAGCTTTTATTTCATGGAAGTTCTAAAGAACTAAAACAACTTTAACAAAAACATGACGCATTTATGACATACTAATTAGAAAAAATAATCATAACTCATAATCCTATGTAAAAAAAAATTATTACAAAAATAAGAAACCCGACTGCGTAAAAAAAACCTAGTGTTATGCAGTCGGAGACGAGTACAATACACGTGGCAATATTCGCAGCTACTATATTAGGTATATATATGTCTACATATTCTAATACTGATAAAAAATATAAACTTAGACATTTATATATTCACCTTTCCATCCACCTTTGTCCACGTCACTTTCTATGTATTTTGTTTTCTTATCTATATATATATATATATATATATATATATATATATATATATATATATATATATATATATATGAATATATTCTTTACAATGTTATGATAACAAGTGCTAATTGTAGTATTTACTGGAGGTCTTTAACTTTGTGCTGTTATAAAAGACACATATTCCCTTGTTCGAAAACTGTATGTAAAAGGCAGCATAGTGCACCTAACTAACCTAAACGTACCCTATTCAAACCCAGGATGAGATTGTAAACTGTAATAACTTTTTTACGACCGACGATTCTCATATTTTTTAATGTTAGAGATATAAAATACGAGTGATGTTTTAAAAATAGATCTATTTGAAACGTCATCGTCAGTTTTGCAAATATAAATGTGCAGTACTTAAAAAAATGTACGATCAATCAAGAAATATATCTCGTACTAGCTTTTGCTAGCGGCTCCGCCCGCGTATTTTTTTTTTATATTTGCTCCTAAGGCATGATGTTAGATAGGGCCTGAAGGAGTATAAACTTCAATAAATAGGAAGCTGCGTTTAAATAAACAAATAAATAAATATCTTCAGGCTTATATGCATAGAAAAATAAACTATTTTCGAAAAAACTGCATAAAACTACAAAAATTTTTAATTTTTCATACAAACCTCATCTCATCCCCTATTTTATCCACCTTATAGGATGAATTTCGAAAAATGCTAAAACACGTGTTTATTTAATCTTATTGAAGAACATTGATACGAAGTATCAAGTAATTCTGATGATAAATAATTTTTTGGGTTGTGTTTATTATAACGTGTTTTCTCGCAGGAATGACATACATAATCTTAAATCTCCCGCGGTAAAACGACTACCTATGTCACTCTCCAGCCATCCAACTATCTGCACACAAAAAATCACGCCAATCTGTCACTCCGTTTCGGCGTGAAAGAAGGACAAACAAACAAACAAACACACTTCCCAATTTATAATATTATAGTATGGATATGGATGACTTAAAAGCTTCATACACTCTCAAACTATCAATTTTATAGATGCTGGAACTTACTCAAAAGTATTGAAACATTTTGATAAACAAAATACGTAAATATAACAGTACTATTTTCATTTGTGCTTCAGACGAGCTTTACGCCGTTGGAAACGAACTCATACCCAGTGAAGGAGAACCAGTCCGCGTGACCGCCGGCATACACCGCTTCCCGCCCGCATAGGATGATAGAAACTGACCCTGGGCCTAAGAAACCTCACAGTAAGTTAAATATTAAAGTATATATTAGAGATGAGACCGACTAGTAGGCGATTGGTCGGAAAAGCCGACTATCCGGCCATTTATATTCGGCGACTAGTCGGCAAGAAGCACCGGCTAGTCGGGCTATTGCCCCATTACTTTATTCATATTATTATTCTTAAAATAGGGTGATTGAAATGAAATTCCGTCATTATTATTATTTATATTTTGGTATCAATCTTACAATTGGCGATATAATCTAGGAATAGGAACGAAGGAAGGAATAGAAGACTTAAGAACTTATATGACTAATAGGGGAAAGGTGTACGAGATGATTCCCCTAAGGGAGAATGCTTGTAATTTCAATAATATTTAATTTAAAATAGATGTAAAAGCAGTTTATGATAGCAAATTTATCGATCTACCGGTTTTCAAAATCAAAACAAACAATAAAAAACGTTTTCATTGTTATATTTCACTATTTTTAAATCTTTGCAAAAGCATCATCTTGGACACCCCGGTATCCAAGATGATCCTCAGGGTGGGGACAAGACGATCCTAGGAATCGTCTTACCTACTTTGGGAATTTTGAGGGTTTTGGTATAATTAATTGAAAAATAACAACTTATTCATGTTACAAATGTGTTTATTTATGTAATCTTAGGTATTACTGAAATTTGAAATCAAAATAATCTTATATAAACTTAAATCTTAAAAAGCTTAAATTAAACTAAGCAAGTATTTTAATAATAAATCAGTCTCTAAATTACGAATAACAATCATCACAACATAAGATCGATAGTATTAAGCATTTTTAACAAATTAATTAATAAATCTCTCCATAATCAACATCAACCTATAAAATCTTTTAAAAATTAGCACTTAGGACAAAATTAAGTCAAAAGTTCTTCATCTCAAAAACTTTTTAGCTTAGTAGGTTAGTTTAGTTAAAATTCTAAACGCTTTTTTCCTGGTGTTCTTACACACAAATCAGAAATAAATTCATCACGATCATCACTATCTATCCCTGTACAAGATGACCTCATTTTTGACACTCACAACATTTTATCCATAATTCACCCATGTTATCCTTGGAAAATGTTTCCGAGCAAAATAGACATTCTGTATCTTTTTCTTCAGATGACTCAGACTCGAGGATATAAGAAGTTATCTTCCTCTTATTGGATAATTCTTTACCTTTTCTTCCTTTACGTTTTACAACATCCAGTGCTTTAATCATAGAATCTTCCAACCACACGCCACGATTCGTTTTTGTTCTATAATTACGCGGCATATTCTAAAACAATAAAAAAATACTTCTGTGTAATAAATAAGTAAAATTCAGTAAAATAAACAATGTGTTAGGTGCAAGATGATCCGCACGGATCATCACGTACACCAACAAGCTAATCATCTTGCCCCAACTACAATATTTTATCCTTTATTCGAATATAACCTAAATGCTTTCTATTTGAGTTATTATGCCATTATAAAAACAAAATAGAACATTTTTGACATCTATTAATACAACAAACATTGCATTTGACAGTATAGAATAAAAGTAACGTAGATTTAAAATCAATCTTACCTTAGATCTACGTCACACAATTTTTGTTTTATATCGTTAAACTTTACTCGTCACTCACGCCGCCATTACGAATTGACTGATGCGAAGGGCCATCGGGAGCTATGTTTTACCAAAGGAAACATCTAGGTGTCATTAATAGTTTCTGTGTAATTTAAAAGGATCATCTTACCTCAACGGATCATCTCGTACACCTTTCCCCTAAATATTCATTAAAATAATTTTTTAATGAATAAAATAGAGCTATTGATATACTTTTTCAAGATTAGCTATTTTTAATAGTTTTTGACATATTTAGTAAGTTAACTTGCTAAAATCTATATAGTATCATCGTTTTTTTGTTCTTACCAGTTTTTGTATTTTTTCTCAGAAATGAGATATTTTTCTGCAGTAAAAAGTATCCTATATGTTGACCCGGATAATCAGCTATGACCATACCAAATTTCATCAAAATCCGTCCAGTAGTTTTTCTGTGATGCGGTAACAGACAGACAGACAGACAAAAATTCTAAAAACTATAGATTCGGGCTCTGTATCGATAATAATGTCTATTTCAATAAGATTTTCTAAAAAATATTAATTGTACAGATTTGACTTAGTTAGAAATTTATTATATGTATAGAAGAAATATAACCTTGAGGCAGGAACCGACAAATCTGAATTCGGCCGATTGGTCGGCCTTTTTTCAACCGACCAGTCGGCTAGTGGGCAAAACTCATCATAGTCCATCTCTGGCCCGTCTGGTCCATCTCTAATATATATGTATCTATACATCATTTAAAAAATATACTGTACAGGATCAATAGTTTATTACAATACTGAATTAAATTAAACTGAAGTTTTAATTTCGATAGAACTATGTAAAATATATTTAATTTTTTTTTTTTTACAGATTGTGATGTAAAAATTGACCACCAACTAAACGGACCAGGTTCCAAAAATATTGACCTTGGTAAGTTTCAGAAAATAGTACCTATTAAATGTTAAAGAATACATTTTAAATTATAGCGTACAAGATAAAATAATATGATTATTTTTAATTCTATTTACCCAAGTGTCTGAAAACTTTCGATACATTAAATATATGTCATAGTAGGTACATATGTCTATAATCTTCCTTTTCTATTGTTAACAGGCGTCGTGCCGTCGCTGAAGACACCAGCAAAGCTCGACCCCGAAAAAGGTACATCGGAAAAAGCTGACTTCGAACGGGCAATCGAATTAGCCGGTAAGATGCTAATTTCTTTAATAATAATCTTTATCAAATTATACTCATTACCTGTATTTAACAATCGAATCATTTACTGGAGTACCTGCTTAAATACTTTGTTACAAGCAAATGCCCTTCAATATAAAAATTAAATGTCATATTTCACATTCTGTTACATAATAGCAGACACGTGTAAATATATCTTCAGCGTAATTGTTTGTAAATAGAGTAGTAATTCGAACGGAGGGAGCAGTAATGAGTCAATTTATGAATGAAGATAGTCCGCGTTGCATTTTTTCGAGTGGTGCCATGGAGTAAACATGGTGATTCTGGGAAGTTTGTCGTATGACATTAGATTTGTTTACGCTTGCACAGGATATGAGCCTGCCATGGTGCTAGAAAGTGAATACGATATGGGAAAATATCCAAATTGCGCTTAAGAAATTAATTCAGTGACGTTAGCAAGAAGATAGATTTCATGAAAATATTTTAATAGTAATCTATTAAAATATTTTAAATTATATATTAAAAATTGTGACAATATCTTGTCACAATTTTTAAAACAATTTTATGAGCTTGGCATCCCCCGCCCGGGCACTCTTCCCATACTGACTACACAAACATAAAATATGCATATTATGTAAATCATATTAACATTTACAGGCTATGGACGCTTTCACTACCTCCTGCTGGCCGTATGCGGCCTCGTCAGCACCTCAGAGGAGATGGACGTCATATCCATGTCCTTCATTCTGCCGTCCGCGCAGTGCGACCTAGACCTCACCACACAGACCAAAGTACGTATATATTTGTAAAAAAATAGTCTTATATTTCGGACAATCTTCGTGTTAAGAAATAATGGAGAAGCCAATAAAGTTGAAACACGATTACACTTAACTTTTATTTTTACTTTCATAAAATTGTCATTGGGATTGTATAATAAGAAGGCTACTCCTAAAACCACCAATTTTATGTATTTTATTTTATTTTATACTATATACCTAATAATATAGTATTTTATTTGCGATATTATCGCTGCTATTGTGGATCATAAAATTTGTTCTTCTAAGAAGAGCATGATGGTATAAATTTGCACTATGTGAATTAAAAGCTTACATAAACATATTACTCGCCGAGGAGGAAAATTTGACATTAACAAATATTTTGAACAAACAACATCTCATCATTTTTATATCAGTCATCGGTAGTCCCCCGATTCTGAGATGAGATAAGTGACAATATTTGTAAATAATATGTACTAGATACAGTAGGTAACCTCAGTAATAATTTACAAATAAATATTTTTTTTCAGAATATTATATAAAGCATTGTTCTCCGGTTTTGTTACCGTGTAAACATACGTAATACATTATATTATTAACAATGATTGTTAAATTATATCATATTAATATACTATACAGTATGTAACATATAATAAAATTCTGAGTCGAATCTGTACATCAAATATTTTTTGGAAAATCTTATTGAAATAGTCATTATTATCGATACAGAGGCCGAATCTATAGTTTTTAGAATTTTCGTCTGTCTGGGACGCTCACGAGAAAACCACTAGACAGATTTCGATGAAAATTGGTATGATGATAGCTGGTTATCCAGGTGAACTTATAGGATAAATTTTACTAAGGGAAAATATCTCATCTCTGAGAAATCTATGCTAAACGTTAAAACGTAACTAGGAACGAACCCGAGCGGAGCGAGAGCACGCTAATGTAATATATCACATTAACGTGGCGAGGGTGATTATTAGTATCAATATATAAGCTGACTCGACTGACGTTCTGTCTCTTTTTTCATAAAGTGTGGGATTTTTGAGTTCAAACACAATTTTCTATAGAAAAAAGGTCTTTCAGTTTTTTTCACAATTTTTCAATTTTACTGGCAACGTTTCCAATTTGTCCCCCTGAAACTTTATTCGGACGATAGTAAATTTTTTGTAAAACATTAGTGAAATCGGTCCGGTCAAGCCCAGTCTACTTATCCGTACAGATGTATGGATTGATAGATGTACAGCTTTAGAGTTGACTAGTAATAATTGTAACTTGCCACAAGATTGCACTACAACACTAACTTCGAAAGCGTTCGCCTTGAAAATTGATATTTTCGACAACCCTTACATTAGAAAGCATTTCCGTTAAAAACAATTTGCGATGCCTATAATAAGTCTATGGATTTATTACAAGCAATGCGGTTATCAACGAGCAGAATCTAACCACAACAATAACAATCAATAACATGTTCCTTAGGGATGGCTAAACAGCATAATCTTCATCGGAATGATGGTGGGCGCCTACGCGTGGGGCTCAGTTGCAGACTCGCTCGGCCGCAAGCGGGTCTTAATCGCCATCTCTATCATCAACGCGTTCGCCATCGTTGCATCTTCCTTCAGCCAAAATTATGAACTCTTCATGTTCTTCCGCTTTATAAACGGTGCTGCGTGAGTACTTCTTTTTTTATTAAACTACTTTTAAATATTATATTTCTGTATGCATTTTACATCGTATATATATTTGTCTTCAATATGATTATGATTAATTATAAAAAGCACCATAGATCCTATTATGTCAAATATTTCTTTGTTTTTTTTTTAGTTTGGGAGGATCAGGTCCAGTTATCTGGTCATACTTTGCAGAGTTTCAACCTAAAAGCAAGCGAGGTGCCATGTTAAGTTTCATGGCTGCTTTCTGGACTCTTGGTAATCTTTTTGTCGCTGGTCTCGCTTGGGTCATCATTCCAAGTGGTACGTATTTTGTACAATATTAATTATCATATTAAAAGATTCTACGTATAATATTTGTAAAATTAAACCATTGTTTTGCAGGAATCGGAGGCGAAACCGGTGGATTCGTTTACAACTCATGGCGTATCTTCTTACTAGTGATGTCACTACCCTCATTCCTGGTGGCTGCACTATTATTCCTTCTGCCAGAATCTCCTAAATTTTTAATAACAACCGGCCGTCACGACGAGGCTTTAGAAGTATTCCGTGGTATTTACCTTATGAATACTGGTAGGGATAAGGATCTATATCCGGTTAAGCAAATTTTGATCGATGAACCTTTACACGCAAAACCGGAGAAACAAGTTGAAGCGAAAGAACCAAAGTCCAAATTAAGAAGGATGATGAGCGATATTGTGGAACACAGCAAGCAATTGTTCGTGCCACCCATACTAAAATTCACTACAATCTCTATCACTATCAACTTTACATTCCATATCGGGTAAGCTTTTATATACTTAAAATTACGATAATAAAAAAAAGTCCGTGATACCTAATTGTTATTAAAACCATTCAAACAATTTCCACCGAAAACTAGAAATAGGCAGTAGATAGCCTCTATGACACATTGATAACATGTTGTTAAGCAAGTTTGTTACATAATTTCTACTGTAATTACAATCGTTGTATTTCATATTCGTATAATATTCATTTCTTTAATTGTATTTATTTGTTATCTCTTGTAGAAAAAAAATGTCTTTTAACTATATATTTTGTAAAAGCGCCGAAAACAAAATTTTACTGGAAGGTTTAATTAATTTGAACTCGTAACATCTCTATATTATTTCCCGTCAGATAAAATCCTGTATAAAGAATACTAAACACAGTGCATTATGATATATTTTTCAGATACTACGGCCTCATGATGTGGTTCCCAGAAATGTTCAATCGTTTCGACGAATGGTCGCGGACGCACGACAATGCTGAGGCGGACATTTGTCAAGTAACGGCATATGTAACGCAGTTCGGAACACATTCTGCCGAGGCGAAATGCGACGCTCATATAAACTCTGATGTGTTCATGGAGTCCCTTATAACGGTGGCTGCGGCTATACCGTCCAATATATTCGCTGTACTTGGTATGGATAGGTTGGGAAGGAAGTTTTTCATGGGTATGTTGATAGAATATTTATTGATATACCATTACTATTTCATTCGATAAAATTAGAGAAAATTTTCGGAAAGTTTACCGGACCAAAAAATAATGAATAATATCAATCGTTCAATATTTTAAATAAATTATACTTTATGCCAATTTAGCGCGCATTAAACGACAAATGCCCGATTTCACCAACATCACTTAAGCTACCACCTACGTATGGGATCCCTAGCTTAAAAGTTCCCCTAAACTAGCCCCTAAATTAAATTTCATTTTACCATCGTCAGAGCCCGTATATCTAGTACCTATATTTAGGTTGCATTTTAACATTTAGGTGACCCCTAACTGTCGGTGAAACAGAAACTGTCCCCTAACAGTTCCCTAACCATGCTTAGGGGATCCCTTAAACTTAGGTGACGTTGGTGAAATCGGCCAAAAATCTCTGAGATTCTCTATCCCTAAAAGGATTAGTTTATTCTTGTTTTCGAAACTTACAAAAATCTCTTACTGGGTACTTGCTTAGCAGTAAGACTTGCAATTATTAAATCGTCTGTGTATACTTTCATCTACACTTATATAATCATTATTTATACATATTTATTAGTGGCTAGCTAAAGAAAAATGAAATCTAAAGTCGATTAAATACAAATTTATATTTTCAGTATTCGCAACATTTTCTGCGGGTTTGTGCTCAGCGGCGATGTATTTCGTTTACAACAAGACTAACAACCTCATTGTGAGCGCCATTTTTAGTTCGGTTATATCTTGCGGGAACGCGTCCCTCGACTGCCTCATCACTGAAGTGTTCCCTACGAATTTACGGTAAATACTGTTTTTATTTTAGTCACTAGCTTAGGTTAATTTAATTATATGTATTATAACTTGGGAAACCAAGTGAGGCGGGTTTTATCCCGGGTCTCACACCTCTGATGATTTTATATGCGAATCATTTTCAACATGACTACCACTGGCTATATGGTAAAGGAAAAAACATCTTTATTTATTTATTTATTTATAAAAAGCACACGTACAACATACATATGAAACATTTTAAATTTAATTAATGTAATAAAAATATACCTTATATGTATGTCAATTATAAGTGTACATAGCATTTAAATATTCATGTATTAAAAGTACAAAAATTTAAAAATAATAATTATTATTATTATAGATAAATGTCATAATACAACGTCATAACATCTTGAACAAACTTTCATGTCCGAGAGAATCTAGCAAGTTTTCGAAAGACATTGAGTTCTTGGCGGACTATGGTCTTATCTCCCTCATATTGAAGGGTGGCTCATGCCCAGAGGGGCATTAAAAATGGCTGCATGTATCTAGAATTTAGATCTGTAATAGTCCGTAAAATGGCTGTATGCACAGCGTTCTTTTTGTTCATAGTTGAGTTACGCAATTTATTAGTTAACCGCAGATTGTGTGGCAGTCTGTTGTCAGCCAGCAATCTGTACAGTTTAATTAAGCTGTATTATATCCAAATTAAAATCGAACCACCTAACATATTTTAGATATTAAATTCGAGATTAAAAATATACATATCCTATATCTTAAAATGTTTTATGTTAATAATGCAAAATAATTCCAGTGCAACGGGTGTAGCGGTGTCGATGGTAGCGGCGCGTCTCGGCGGGATCATCGGTAACGTGGTGATAGCGGCGTTACTGGACACGTACTGCCCGGCGCCGACCTTCATCGTGGCGGTGCTTCTAGCGGGCGGCGGCCTCATGTGCCTTCTACTACCCAACACTACGAGACAAGCTTTACAATAATATCAAACTTCCCGTTAGATAAATCGATATTTTCGTATCGATTTTTCATTTTATTTATTTAATTTTCTCTTCCTTCCTTTATTACAAATCGAATATCATTTTAAGTGAAACAGTATTTTTCTTCGGTACGACCTGATGCGTCTCTTCTCGCCTCACAATGAGGCAATTTCATTAAAAAATATCAACTTCAAAAATTCCCGCCAAAACGATTATTTTGCTTGTTTTATGTGATGTCAGTGTTACATTTTTTTTTAAGCAATACAACCTATCTAAAGAAAAAATTGACGATCGGTTTTTAACATGAAAAAAATATTTTCTCACAATAATGTTTACTGATGTAGATAGTTTTTTGTATATCTTTATGTAGTATTTTAGTAGTTATTTTTATATGGACGAGCAATAATTATTTTATGAACTAACTAGAACGATTGTTTAGAATTTTAGATAATTAGGTATATTAAAATGATGATAAATCTGTACTGCATATTTACCTATTACAAGTATTGTAGTCTTTATTTTCAACCATCGTTGTTACTAAATGTATTAATAAAATGTTACGAATTTATATGTAAAAAATGTTACCTTAATTTAGTAGAATAAAAACAAGTAGTGAGAATCCATATTTTTTACTGCAGCACCTGTTACAACAAAGAAAATTAATTAAACTGTAGTTTTATATTTAATTTTAAGTCACAAGTCACCTTAAATACAATAAAATTATACGAAATTACTAATGAATATTTATTTCTTACTAAATATTTTAGGATAAGAATAATTATCCATTTAATATCCTCGTAGAGCAGTAGCACAATATACATCGTAAAAAATAAGATGTCTTCAATGTCAATTAAAACTTTTTGTTAGGAATATAAAAGAAGTATAATTAAGACGTAAGCTGGCACGTGACGACTATAGTCGCATTCAAAAGGTAGGCAATAAAGTACTTTATGATATGATAAATTTTGCGACTATTTGTTAGTGGATAAGGCGGAATAAGAAAATGTTAATCATCATGAAGCCTTTTCTTCTAAGATTTTTTTTTGACTATGATTGCAGTTATATTTCAAAAGGCACTAGGTGTTAATAAAAAAATAATAATTTTTGTCAAATTTTAAACATTTAATGTTTTCGGATTTTTCTTTTTGTATGCACATGATTACCTATCTGGATGCCAAATTTTAACTTTCTAGGTCATCTGGAAGTGGGTAGGTTTTACTTACTATAATTCAGTCAGTGATAAAAATGCCGATTTTTAGACGTTAATATCTCAATAACCGTTTGAGCTGTATTTATGAAATTGGGGGTTCTAATTAATCTAAGGGGATTTAATAAATTAACCAATTTTCATGAGTTCATGTTAATTAGATTTTGAGTTATTACGAGGTGAAAAGTGGCTCTAAGTGGATCGTATAAAATATACACGATGCTACGTCGCCAGTTCCTTTGGATTGAACTTGGCAGTAGGCTGGACACACTACCGCGTGTCTTGATTTATGATACTATTTTTATTATCTAAGCGAAAACCGTGAAAGGAAACGAAATAATTATAAATGAAATTTTGAATAAAGTTTATTTATTAAAACCTTAAACTACACAGAATTATATTGCTAACTCCATTTTTATAGTCCGATCTAGATCCTGACATAGATCACTCAAACAAACCAATATGTGCCTTTGACATAATATTACAAGTTATATCAACAAATATTGTACTTAGCATTAATAATAATTATAATATTTAATTCAGTTAACTCACAACTGAAACCACACCGAAAGGCGTAGAGCTAAAGTTTATGATTAACTTTATAAACCGAAAATAACATAAAATGCCGGTATTAACGTAAATAGCACAAACAATATCGTACAAATATGTAACTGTACCTAATTATCTCGTTCAAAAGATCGCTAAACGTTATAAAAATATTATAATATGCCTAACTTTTAATATATTACATCGGATCCAACAATACATAATTCAATTTTAATTTACAATCATATTCTTATTCTAATCGCTGTGCAGTTATGCATCTGGCATTTGTTTGAATGACATTCCAGAGCTTCAGACGCCATCATAAAACTTCAGTCTATTATATACACAGTCACTACACGCGAGCGTTTAGAACGAACGCAATTTCTATTTATTTAGTATTGGCATTTCTTAACTTTCATGACCAAACGAATTTTTTTTTAATTTCTTTTTTGTACTAATCGTACAATTTTCAAATGATGTACACACAAATGTACTGAGAAAATATTTAAAACTTAACCTATTGCACATTTTCATCAACAATGTCGAGCGTTGTTAATAAATATTTTTTATGAAAAGTAAATGAAATTAAACTTTCAAGATACAATAATTAACTGCTATGAGATAGATCATTCACTGATAACTGCATAATGGGTTGTAAGGGTATTTCGGCTGAAGTCTCTGAGGTGTCTGAGCAGGGAGTTAGGAGTCTCCGAGGCCACTGCCCGCTGTCCTCGTTCTCAGACTCTCTGACATCTATAGACGAAGGCGACCCAATGGTTGACTCCACAGAGGACACAGTTCTCTCATTCACCTCATCTGTGAGTATAGGCATCGATTTCCCCACACTTTCCTCTTCAGTTAGAAGGGGCATCGATATTGGACCAACCGATATATCTTCAGTGGTTGTGAACGTCATTTCCGTGTTTGGTGAAGGTAGTAGTGATGTACCGTAATTATTATTGCTCAAGGGGTTCGTGGTTTTCGGTGCTATTCGAGGATCAGTTACGGTTATTGGTAATTCGAGAGACGTGGGTACCGTATGTGGGGTCACTCCGATGACAGCTAACCCATCTTCGAGGTTTGATGGCACCGTGGGTTCACTGTCGCCTTTTGAAGGAACTTCAACTGGAGTCATTATAGGCTGATTTAGTGTTGTACTCGTTTCTGATACCCGACAGTGGACTGAAACATTAGCATTCAAGTCCCTAAAGTCTGGTGCTTCATCACGTGCTGTTTCAGCGTGGAACACGTCACTATTTGCAAGAGCAGCTTCTAAGATATCCCGTCGCTCGGGCACAGGTGCCAACACCGGCATCGGCTCAGGCATCGGTACGAGCTGGTTATTTTCCAGTACCAATGGACGATTGTCAATCACTGTAAATGTTCCGTTCTCTTCAACACAAAGATAAAATGATCCTGCAGGTCCCCCAAAATGTTCTCCAGGAACTGCCAGCAGTTGACCATCAGAGAGAGAGGCTGGGGTAGTAGGCTGTGTAGGGAGTTCGGGTTGTGCCAAAACTGGCTCTTGTCTAGCGATCGCTGTCGAAGGTAATAATTCTTCAAAATTATCCATATCGGAATAATTTGAAACGGTCGCATTATTTGTAGTGCTTGAAACGTTTGGTACTTGTGGAGGAGCGATTGTATTAGATATGGGAGCTAGAGCCGGCATAGACACTGGCGTTGGAGCTGGGGCTATGGCTATTTCGTGTTTTATTTTCTTAGGCGGCGTTGATGTTTCACTGGCTTGCTTTCTTATCCTCTGTTTTTGGATAGTTGGTACTACTGATTCATTTGACGAAAGTGTAACTGATTTTTGAACGATGATTTTTTCTTGCAGAGCAGGTGCTTTTTGTATTATCTGACCGGTTCGTTGTAAATGTTCAAATTGCGCCGCCGTTAGTTGCATTACCGTTCCAGATTTTTGTTGTAAAAATATAAGGGGTTCGTTAGAACTTTTTTGTATAGTTTGTACAAGCTTTTTAGGTTCGGTTGCTAATATTCGTTTCGGTGCTGGCCTTATTTCTGGCAATGGCGCTATATTTTGAGTTGTGGTGGAAATTCGGTTACCTACGATTAACTGCCCTTTTGAAGTAATAATAGCATTTTTTTGTTTAGGGACGATTCGTGTTTGTGTTTTCGTTGAAACCGCAGTTGATACAATCGTTTTTTGAACGGCTCCAGAGTTAGATGTGATGCGATGTGTTAAATTTTTAAGCTGTGATACATTAGGTTGTTGCTTATTGGGGAACAAAATTTTCTCATGTTCCGGAGTAAGAACTATTCTTGATTGAGCTCCTTGGGCATTGGTAATGATCATTACTGTGTTGCCCGGAGTACTAGCATCTGAGGCTGATGGTATAAGTTTTGCTGAAACAGGTTTATTGTCAGCAACACTTATTGGAGTATCTGGTCCTTTTCCAACTAGAACATGAGCTTTGCCAGTTTGGGGGTCAATCACAATTTTTTGCGTTCTGCCTGGCCGAGGCGAGCTTGGTGTAGGTAGAATTATAAACTTCTCCGTCTTAGCAGTACTTTGTGGAACTGACTGTATTAATGTGGGTGTCTGTTTTATTTCCTTCACTGTAGGTTCCGTTTTTGTCATTATGATTTTTTGTTTTCCTGTTGTCTTATCTATCACTAACATCGGCTTAGCACCTCGTAATTTAGACGATTTTGAAAGAATATTAGGAGTTGTAACTTTATTTATTTCGTTATTAGAATTCATTAGTAAAGTTTTTATTTCAGTTTTATTTGGAGTCGCGCTTATTGGCATCTTGTCACTTTCGATCAACGTTGACTTAGTCTTAACAAGTTTAGGTGGGTTACTAGAATTTGTAATTACATTACCATCCGACATCACTATAGGCATTTTTTCAATACTTTCAGGCGTTAAAATATCATCAGAAATTACTATGGGCATAGAATTTATATCAAAAATATTGTCGTCTTTATTCTTAGTATCTCTAATAGTTTTTGTCTCTGTAACAAGCGATGTTTGCGGTTGGGGTTTGATTTTCTGTAATTTCGTTACTGGTTTTGTGATTTTGCGTATTTTCTGTTGAATTATAATTGTATTGGCGTCACTTACAGGCTCTGGTGATGTTTGTATAGTATATGTTTGAACAGAGGATCCATCTTGACCGGGTTTATTAGTGCGGGATAAAATTATTTTGTCAGGTGTAGTCACGTCTGTTAGGCTGTTTAGCAAATTTTTATTTGGTGCAGTCCGACGTACTATGATTTTTTGTTTTGGTGATTGAGATTTAGATTTTATTGGTGATTTTCCAACATCAAAATTTAAAATTTTCTCCTTTCCCGGAACTATTATTTGTTTAGTGATAGTTTTCTTAGCAGTCAATTTAGGTAATACTGGTTCTTCTAGAATTTTTAATAATTTCGGAGAATTTGTTTCAATTTCCCCAACCTTATGATGATTTATGAGATCACTAACAAATTCATTTGTTTTAACTGTTGGTTGTGTTTTTAATTCTATGGACTTTATTTTTAAATCGTTTTCTTTAGCCGCAACGTTTAAAACTTCTTTATTTGGCAAATCAATATCAGATATTTTTATTTTAAGATCAATTGATTCTGACATTTGAACTAAAGACTGAGCTGCATTTAAATTTTCACTTTTTTCTTGTTCTGTCTCAAACCTAGAATTAATATTTTCATTATTTGCCTCAATATGCACGTCGGAGTGACCTGTATTAATAGAATTAGTGGCATCAGACAAGGTCGTATTTTCGTTTTTATCTTTAAATATATTATCTTTAATGTAATCCGTGGTATCCTCAGAAGTTTTCAAAGTATCACTATCTGCATGAAGAGCAATGACTACTTTGTTCTGCATAGTTGTGGTTGGTAAATTTATGAGAGCTTCTGCTATCTGCAAATCTGATTCAGAAGGCATGCTATCGATGGAAAACGCTTCTTTTGTTTCTCTTAAGCTTATTTCTGATTTATTATTTTCACAAGACTCTAAATTCTGTATTGAAGGTTCTTCAGAACTATCTTTTTGTAGAGGATTTCCTTCATTAATTTCCTCAACTATGACATCTTTTCCTTGTGTTAAATTTGAAGCCGTATCAATATTTTGTGATTTCGCTTCGTTATTTATATCTTTTATTATGTTTAAATCATCTTCTTCAAGTTGATTTGTTTTAGAGATTCGTTCTGCACTCTCATCTAAGCCATTGCTTTGGTTATCGGTATTGTTAAATCCATTTAAATTGTTTAATGTATTATCTTTGATATCATCTTCAAATAAGTCTTCAGGAGGATCATCACTTATATTTTTTGTAACTCTGTCTGTTTCGCGTGACACACTTAATAATGCATCAACTGCAGATGCAGTAGTTTCATTCATATAAGACTCATAAGTTTTCGGAGGTTCATTTTCTTTCAATTTTGATGCAGTATTGTTTTCTAACTTTGTACTAACTTCATCTGTAGATAATGATTTCTTATTGTCTGTGTCATTGTTATTTATATTATTTTCCTTATTAATATTTTCATCTATACTTTGTTTATTACATATTTTACTACTTTTTATTGTTATATCTTTGTTGTTATCCTCTCTATTTTCGTTTTGTGCAATATTTTCAATACTAAAGTTTTGAATATTTTGTTTTTCTATAGTATTATCTGTTATATCAGAATATAATTTTTCAGGTGAAATAGAATATGTACTGTCTTGTTCTTCTTTAAGTTTTCCTGCATTTATTTTTTCTAGTTCACGAAGTTGTGCTGCCTCTGCTTTCATTTTCTTAAACTGAACTTTGGGTGCCAAACGAGCAACTTTCACATGTTCTCTTGGTGGTGAAACTCTTATTTCAGGAATGGGTGTATCCGATCCATTAATTTCCGTATCTGCGATATCCATTCTTTCTGCAGCGTTTAATTGTTCAGCAACATATTTTCCTATTGCATCTTGGCTTCTTGAGTGTCGACTACGAAAAAACGTCTTTGTCTTAAATATTGTTTTAGACGGCTGTAGTTCATTTGAACTTTTTTTTTCTACTGGATTTTGATCGTGAATGTCACTTTTTTTATCTGGGGATTTGACTATCGAACGCTCCGGAAAATTTTCCTCAACTTTTAAAGGTTCAGGGGCTGCAGGTAGCTCTGGTAAAGTAGTTTTATTAAGTAATTCAGCAACTTCTCTAGCTATTTCGTCTTCATCAATACTAACACTTTTTGTTTCCCCTTTTCGTTTAGACGGATTTTTCACTCTTGGAATTTTTCTACCAATGTCAGCTTCAACTGGCCAATCTTCATCCTCACAGAATTCATATTTGGAATCACTAGATGATTCTGGTTTTTCGGGTTCAGGTGGCTCTTCTACTTTTTTAACAGATTCTACAGGAACTTGTGCACTTGGTAACTCTGCAGGAGTTGGTACTGCAGGAGATTCAGCAGCTATTGGTACTTCTGGAGATCCCGCCATGACCATAGCTGAATCATCATTTGATTCTTCATCTCCATCATCCCAGTCCGCTAATAGACTAATTTTTATTTCTTCGTCCGTTTTTTGTTTCTTAACTTCAATATTAGATTCAGGATCTGCAGTGCGTTTGATACTCTGAATTTTCTTAGGTTTGTCAGATTTTTCCTGGCGAGGCTTTTTCTGTTTTGGTGTTTTTGTTGAAACAGGTGTTGATTTCAGTGATTTTGAGGTCTTTTTTCTTACAGGAGATGGTGTATAAGGCGTAAAAGTAACACTATGTGTTTTATTGTGTAAAATTAAAACATTTAGGCGAGTGGTGGTAAAGTTGCAGGCATGACATGCATAAATTCCTGCACTAGACATGGTAGGTGTATTGAAGATTGCCTGTTTGGTGGTTGTTTCTGATTTTTCTGTTTCTTCACTTTTATTTTCTTGTTTTTCTGGTATTTCTGAAGGCTCTGAACCAGCCCGGCTAGTTGATGGAGTAGATACGCTTTCGGCTTGAGTTGGTGTCTTCAAACCTTGCAGCAAGATGTGCACTTTATAGTTTGTTTTTTCTTTAAACTGAAAATAACAATATGAAGTATTAAATAAAATTAAACTTAGTAGATTAGTGTAAAAATATTATAAAGACTTAAATATTTTACCTTTTGGTTAGGAGTAGAAACTTTTGAAGAATCTGGAGGTCTCCCTCTTCCACCTCTTCCTATAAATATAAGGAACATAAGTTATAAGAAGCTGCTAGAACATTAGTATTTAATTTCATGCATATATTAATAGACAAATATTCTAAAAGATAATTATTAGTGAGCAGAAATACACATGTAATATAAATACTCAGAATACATCCACATATAGATACCCACAACAAAAAAAAAACAATAATAGAAGCTATAAACCCCGGGCTTGTATTATTTAAAAACCCTGGAATAACAAGCAAGTGCCAAAGAACAATATTTTTACACAGTTTATTTTAAGACATAACATGCCTTTAATAAACATATTATAATAAAATTTATGGAAACTGTCAAAACTATATTTTTTAGCTCTGAGCACTACAATACACATTTATAAAACAATATTAAAAATATTCCATATTTATGGATTTAGTGAAATGTTTTTGCTTAATTGTACACTATTACTCTTTTTAGTTTTCAATATTAAAATCCATATATCTGAACTGACATCTGAATGAATCTGAACATCTTTTCCTTGTGTTAAATTTGAAGCCGTATCAATATTTTGTGATTTCGCTTCATTATTTTTGATTGAGCTTATTAAATAAAAAAATGATAGCAAGCAAAAAGCATAGCAAGTTTTTTTTAAATAAAATTTCAAATGTAAATTAGATTCACTATTGATATTATTATGATGACATACAAAAATGTTGCAACTTAATTCACCCAAATTATAAAGTTTACTTCAATACAATTTTTAATCCCAGATGCAAAATGACGGGGTGTTATAAGTTTGACATGTCTGTGTGTGTGTGTGTGTTTGTCTGTGGCATTGTAGGTCCCGAACGGGTGAACTGCTTTTGACTTAGTTTTTTTTTTGTTTGAAAGATGTATTAGGTTGTTTGATGAAAATCGGTCCAAGATGGTCAGGGGTTTTTTAAATTTTTAATTTATTAGGTATAATTAAATGAAATAAACATTAATGCATAGTATTAATGCAAATACTTAAAGCATGGGATAAATCTTTTCTAACCAAATTTAATAAGTTTAATTTTACTATTACTGAATATGTTATAAAAATATACTAATTAAATCATGGGTGCTGACAGGGGGGTGCAAGAAAAATATATAGAAAAAGTTAAAAGAAATAATATTGTATTATTAAAATCCCTATTTAAATTTAAATATCTGTGAAAAAAGATGATAAATAAGATATCAATAAAAATTATAAAGTTAATCTCATTTAAATATTAGTAAGAAGTTTAATGTGAAGAAGCAGATGCACCCCCAGGAAATAATTCTGCCACCGCCCATGAATTAAATAAGACATTACTTAGTAAGGCATAGAAAATGTTATGATGAGTAATAGCAACTAAGCAATGAACTATCAAATTTAACCTTTTTTACCAGAGGTAGGAGTTTTTTTAGATGGGTCTCCAAATAGTCCAGCATAGCTTTCTTTCTTTGTTTCCTGGAATTCATCCCTCGTAAGTATTTTAATGTCCCCTCCTACAGCAGTTTCTGCTCGTATAACATCCTCAGGAAACTTCTCCATATGCCCATGTTTTGTTCTGTACATATCTATAAAAATGTCATACATTAAAATTATATTTTAATCGATATTCATGTATTGATAATTAAACTGGAAAAGACTTACATAATCCTTTGTTTATGAATTCATTCTTGCGACTGCAATTATATTTATAAATGCAGTTCAGATTTTTCACATATTCACTGAAAGCAAAGAGAAGAAACAGATTAATTTCTTTTACATTTTATTACTGTTAGCACCATAAGTTAATGCAAAATTATTAATCCATAATTCAAAGCTTCTACTGCTGTGAGTGGTATAGTAGTGATAAAAGAGAATATGAAATATCTACTATTTGGTAACAAAAACAGGAATAATATTTTGAAAGAAAATCAAAGCACCTCATAGGTTATATTAGTAAACTTACTAAGTATCTTCTTGAAAGAACTTGACAACAGCTATTGGTGGTTTTCGAAATGAAGGCAGGACATCTGGTGGTAGCTTCTCCGAGCCAACCACCTCCCCGGGCCACCAACATGAGCCGAGCTTTACCCATACTACATCTCCATCCAAATAATTAATTTCAGTCTGTTCACACATCACTACTATCAGTTCAGGCAACACGCACGACCATATTTTATTCTATACTTACTATAGGTCGAATGGGCCTGTTACCATAACATACCAATAACAAAGTCTATGCATTAAACTTTGTCACTTCACTTGAATTATTCAATTTATGAAATAAAGTTTTACGGATTGTATTCTATATTTGTCAAACTAGTTGCAAAATAGTACTTGTAAATAAATTCACCGACTGCGTACGAAATAATTTCATAGATCAGTACAGGTGGTAGCACTGTCATTAATATCAAATATTATGAATCCTCTAAGAACAGAAGAAACCATGCACTCATAAATAATATTATGAAATAAAATAATATTGAATTTATTAAGTATCATTAATATCGAAATATAACATAAATAAGTTAATAAAATGTTCTACCGGATATGCTGAAGAGTACAGCGTCAGCAGTTACCAACATAAAATAACATATTTTTTTGTCTTGCTTGTTGAAAAATATGTAACTCCACAGGTTATAAAATAATTGTATTATTTAATTTAACCTATTATAATATTATATTATGTGTGATATAACTGAATGTTTATTATTCATCTATGAATACAATCGATAGATAATTTTTATATGTCTTAAAAATTAAGAAACATTATTTTTAATAGAATTTAAGTAAAAACTTAAAAATAGTTTTTTTTTTAAATTAATTATATTTTATTAATATGGACGTAAGATATAACTTTATTATTTAAAATGAGATATACGTTTTACATTATTTTTCCTTGTTTCCCAGCTCTCAATTTTACGTCACTAATTTTTTGTATACGGTGTTATCTACTAACTCTTTTATCTATGACAAAATCTTTAAGGAGTGAACAGAACAAAGTAATTCAATTTTAACAAATTGATTTTTATTTAGCTCCAAAATTTGCGCTTTTTTATTAAGTTCAGATTTTTATTCTGTTAAAATTTACAATACCATTTTTTAGCCGTTCACATTATCATTCCCGCAGCCACGCCCTCATAATGTTTGTTTAAAAGAAAAATAAACAAAGTAATTATGTGAACTTTCATTATTAAATGTTAATCGGTAATCCTCATCAGCACAGACAGGAACAACAATTATCAGTTTAAACTAAATTTAAAATTATTAATAGACTGACATATTATAAGTATTATTTTCGATATTGACAGTTTCGTTTGGTTTTATTCATGGAGGACAAATAAAAGTTTTATTTCTAGAAGCCACTAAACAAAGAATTAAATTGATTTGTAATATAGGCTCTATCTATCTTCTCAAGACTGAGGTATTATGATTTATGTTACTCTCGGCGCGGCTACATTAGCGCGCGAATATTCGTGTCGCGTTGGCGCGATAAAAACATCGTGTACGGGTATACTAAACGCGATGTTCGTGTCTACTTAAAAGCAGTCAATGTGTTCGCCTGTTTCGTGGCCGATGTAGGCGATAATTATAATTTATATAAATTATAATTTATTATTGTGCGAATACCATTTAGATGTGAGCTTATTTTTAATTCTAACCCACGCATCGTATACCAATTTTTTTTCTTTTGTGGTCGAGGTTACGAGGATCCCGTATAAGTTATAATACTCTCTGTTTCATAAAATTGAATAAACTCCAACATTTTTTCATTGCTCCAATCCATACTTTAGTTGCGTCGTCACTTTCCCGCCAAAATATCACACGTCCATTCCGCTCAAAGTCTGGACGGCACCCATAGAATACAGTTACTCTAACGTACTGACTGACTGCAACTCAAGTGGCGAATTGTAGCCACGCAAGTGAATATTACAGTGCCGCGATAAGCATTTGTCATCGCCCAAATACTACGCGATGCACCAAATTACTCGGCCACATGAACATTCGCCGAATCCCGCTAATGTAGCCGCGCCATTATAAAAATCGTCGTATTATAAAAAAATATGCTTTAAAAATATATTTTTTTAAAGATGATAGATACGGCACCCTGATGTTTCGAGTTTTGACATGCTTACCCTTAAAAAGTACTAACATCGAGCTTTTCACTACAACTATGTTATTTTTTCACAGGGAAATAATTCTACTATGTTACGTAGATGTTTTCTTCTTTATCTTTATTTTCTTCTAATATGGCAAAAAGATGTTTTATTATCTTGTATTTTTGATGGTCTTTTTTAACTTTTTGAAGTGAAACATCTTTAGAATCGTTGTGATTTGAAACTAGATGAAACGAAAATGCGACCCTAAAAAGAGACAAACATATAAATATGTAGGATAAAGCCGGCGAGAGAATGAGATAGAATACATTGCTATGTTGCCATGGTGACCGTTGTTATTTATTTATGAACCGATTTAAATAAAACAAATACCACACCCAAATCCCTTAAGCCGTTTCTGAGATTAGCACGCACTAACTCACAGACAAACTTCTAAAAATCATTGTTCTGGGTTCTATTGCGTTCATAAAGACGCCCAATAATAGTTTTTCTAAAATATCTTCCAATCTTTCTTACATTCCAGACAGTGATTAGTTACAATTTTATTATATGTAGATATAAATATTATGCACATTTTTCTATATTAACGTCGTACGTGTCTTACTTCTTCTATAATTTAACCTCATTGCAAAGGTCAAACAAACTGTTGTGCCCGTGGTTAGTAGATTAATCAAGATTTCTATTACCACCTATCGTTTCTGTATTTTTTTCATTATATTATTATCTAGGTACTAATCTTATAATTTACACGATCAAATCGTCAGCTTGCAGGGGACAATATTATTAAAATATAACAACTTAAGATTTTATCATTTTCTTAGATAGGTACACCTTGCAGGTTTAAAATTTCATTTATCGTTGGTTTCGTTTTTTTTCGATTCGTCGTATAATAAAAAAACCTTTAATAAAAACCATTACAAATTTTATAGTACACTTTAATTATATTATTTCAATAACTTAAAAACAAACATTATTAAATACCTTATTTTTAATTTATTTACAATTGTCTTCAAATATAATAGAACTAAAGTTATTTTCGATTTAGATATCATAATGCAATGCGTAAACACAAATTGAAATACATACTTTTATTTATAAGGAAAACTACACAACTTTTATCTGTATAAGAAAATAATTTTTGTAATATATTTTTATTTATACGTAGATTTTAATCTTTATACAAATCAAAAATGACATTCACAGAATTGCTAAACTCTTTTGTTGCACTATAATATTAGCTTATATTTATTGTTTAACTTGTACTCCTCAACCAGAGTACTGACGAACTATTTTTGCCCACTGTTGGGGAAAGTTCCTTTGCACGTAGGATAGGGTACGTTGAATTTGTTTGGTTTCCTGTGGAGAGCACTGCGGGCAAGCGCCTCTAAGAACCAGTGGAGCGAGGGCTGTAATCAGAAATATTCAAGTGTCAATAATACTAAATTTTGTTTTGACAATGGCTAATTTTACTTAATGTTTTATTTAAAAATAACTACAGCTACATCTGTCAAATATTGAGGCAATAATTTTTGCAACCGTTTAATTATATTAGACTCTAATAGAAAAAGGAAAAATCAGTTGGAACGTGTTTTTATTTGAGAAAATGGGAGATCTAGTAAACCTCTTGTATTTCTTTTCAGTATTCAATTTATTAAATTTATATGTTGTAATTGTAAATCTATCACCAAGCAATTTTTACTAAAACATCTACCTACTATCTTATTCTCGTATATTCTAAAATCATAAATTTCTCTATAGAACATTTTTACTGCGCCTATCGCAAATACATTCAGTAAAATTTTGGTAAGTAGATATTGCTCATTATTTACATTATTACAACTATGAGATTAACCATTTGTTTTTTTTTTTGTAATATAAAGACTCGATTTCGTGTAGAGTTCAATAGTAATGTTCTTCGAATGATTTCCGCCAGTCTCATTGAGACCAGCCAACGGCGCAGGAGATAGTATAGCGCAAAAGTATGGACACAAACACTAGTGCACTCTCTATTCTTTTACACTCTCAAAGTACGATGAGAGGATACTCTGGTGAGAGTTAGGGCGCAGGACCGACAACTTTACGTGTTCTCAGAGACATAGCGGTAAACGAACTTTCCAAGTCCGGACTGCTATTGATAAATAATTTCTTAAGGAAAACTCAATAGTCAAGCTTGAACCGAGCCGGAATTCTAACCTAGGACCTCCGGATTTACAGCCGTACATACTAACCACTGAACCAAAGAGTTCAATAATAAAAATAACTTTATTTCAAAATCTTACTTTTTAATCGCTTGCCGATGGGGTCACATGGACCCTCCCCTAAAGCGCATTTCAGTTGTCTCTGTATGAATCTTTTGTCATTTAATGCGTCATCTAAAGCTGTGTCGGATACTTCTGGCCTTTGTGTTTCCGCCATACATACCACTCCAACCGCAAATAATACAACAATGTAGCGTAACTGAAACAAAATTTAATGTTTAGTTTCTTAAGAAAAAGAAAATATTGGTAACGTTAATGGCATTATTGCTATTTCATCGAACGCGACATGTCTCCGTCACATAGCATCAGTAATTTATGCTTCACTAGCATTGCCCGCGGCTCCGCCCGCGTTCAGATGACCAAAAAAAAGTTCTTAAGTTTTACATATTAGTATACTCTTACAATGCCCTTTTTGTATTTTTTCTTCAAATTCGACTTAGTTACAGTTTTATTATAGGTATGTATAGATTTATGATGAAAGAGAAGTGGGGTCGATTGGGTTTTCAAACGTAAAAACGTACGTATTGTATTTAGGACTTTAGTCTAACAAGGAGGAGACAACAGTAGGTATATTACTCATTTCGCCATTATCTACTTACATAATTCAATAGAGTGCTACGACCCATTCATTCATAGAGATGAATATGATAAATGATGATGCTTGTTACTTATTCTTAGAAATATTTTTACTTAACGAATATTTAATAATATATAAATGCGAAGTAACAATTTGTTTTAAAGTATTTTTAACAATAATTTTTAATATGTTCAATCAACTAAATTCTGACAATTATTATATTTCTATACAAAAAACCTTTTCAAAAAAGATTTTCGATTTTATTTTAAGAATTCTTAATTTTCTAAATGTCTAAATCACTTTAAAATCGATAATTTTAAAAATAAGAACACTATTTTCAAAATAGTTATAAATTAAAAATTTAAAAATCTTTTAAACAACCTACTCAAATTAATTATCATTTACCGATTACACTGACACGCGTGAAGAACATAATCGAGTTGATTACTCGATTAGGTGTTACGCCAAAATGCCTTACATCATTTTGGAAAAGAGCTGATACTCTTACACTGCTGAACCGATATTAACAAACATAGCTAAGAACCACCGCATGGAAACTGGCTTTCAATGAAAAAAACCGCATCGAGATCGGTCCATCCGTTTGAGAGCTACGATGCCACAACCAGACACACACACACACACACACACACACACAGACAGATAGAAATCGACGTCAAACTTATAACACCTCTCTTTTTGCGTCGGGGGTTAAAAATCTAAAATGTTATACAATAAGTCAAATACGATGCACGATACTTTAATAACACTGACATCATTATGAGACGTGATTAGACGCTTAATTATTAAGCAACCTGCGGCACTAGGTGAAACAATGCTGATAGCTATCAATTTATTTTTAAACGGATTTTCTTTGACACTGGCCTGTTGTTAGTTTGAATTATCCATTTAAACAAGGCTCAATGGTTATTTATTACTTTGTAACTAGGGATATTGTATAGGTAATTGTTATCTATACATATAATAAAATTGTAACTAAGCCAAATCTGTCCATTAAATATTTTTTGGAAAATCGTATTGAAATAAACATTAGTATCGATACAGAGGCCGAATCTATAGTTTTTAGAATTTTTGTCTCTTTGTCTGTATGTCTGTTACTGCATCACAGAAAAACCACTGGAGGGATTTTAATTAAATTTGGTATGGTGATAGCGGGTTATCCGGGTCAACATATAGGATACTTTTTACCGCGGGAAAATGTCTCATTTCGGAGAAAAAATTCAAAAACTGCAATGTATACTAATATGTAAAACCTAAGAATTTGGTTTTTGGTCATCTTGTATGCAAGCATTAAGTCACTGGACCAGACATATAAGCGGACGTACCTTTATCTGTCTTATTAGTAGCCAGGAAATTTCAGCCTTTGTCGTTTGTTTTTTGCGTCAGTCTCAAGCATTTATTTGTCAACAAACAATCTGCCAAAAATGACTAAATGTTCTGTTAAATGGTGTAAAAACTATAGCGGCGGAAGCAGCACTGTTTCTTTTCACTTGTAAATACATTATTTTATTACATTTATTGTTATTTATCACACAATTTAATAAAATTGTAAAATAAAATGTCATATTATCCAACTATGTTAAATATAGTCGATATTTCTATGTATTGTTGACATCTGACAACCATCATAAAATCCCTGGATTATACCATTCAGAACAAATGACTAAACTGTCGAGTGAGTCCATTTGACATCGACTAGTGCTTGACAATGTCGAAAAATATATCGATATTTGACGAAATAACTGAACGAATTGTGTTATTTGTACAGTACAATAACATAAAATACTTTTATCACAGTATCCTACAATCTGATGACAATAAATTTATAAAAATATTTTCTAAGTCACATAAAAATATAAATGCAAAAATTATAATTAGTATGTGTACTTAATTTTTTATTTTATTTTATACCACATTTATATACTTTGGAATATTATTCCATTGTAATAATAATAAAGATCATTTTATTTTAACACATAAATTACACAAAATCAAACAATAATGTTTTAGCACTAAACTTCTGGGTTGGCGATTTGTTATAAAACACTTTACTTTCACGATCTATTTTACTTTCACGATCCAACACTCACTTTAATTTGCAATCACTTTTTCTTTTTCCTAATTTCACAAATGTTTATTAAGAACTGAGCAATATTAGGACAGTGTCACATTTTTATAAGCTACCTGAGACAATTAATTGCCAATTAAAATAATTCAATAACAGAATCAACAAAATCACTTTATTTAATTAAATTAGCTTAAAAATTTTTTAATCTTTAAAAAATAATTTTTATTATATATTAATGGAATATACACCCGATATTCATTTGTTCATTAACATTATTATAGGCCAACAGAATGCTGCCATCAATGCCATCGTATTTATATAAATCAAATTAAAAAATAATTATTATTTGACACATTATTATTGCCTCTTTAATTCATTTATTTTAATTTATTATAATAAATACAGATATTTTAAATTAAAAGATGTAAAATATGATGACTATGCTAACCAATGTCTAAAATGTCATTCATTGGTTCATCGATATATGTATTTTATCGATTACGTTCAAGCACTAGAAATATTGTATTGTGTACCTGTGTGTATAATAATGTAATAAAATCTTTGTGTGCGTTATGCGTCTTTTGGTTGAACGAGTTTTCATACATTTGTATTTTATGTCTCGTCCAGTGGTTTATTCGTTCATGGCAAGCATGTATTAGTAATGCTAGTATCTAATAAGTTATAACATCTACAATATTAATTACTCGGGACGCGTCCTCGCTTCACTCAAACTCCAATAATTATTATAATGTACAGTTACTTTTTAAAATACTTCTGAAATCACTTGATATAGTATGCTGGTCAAATACGTGCACGAAAACTAATCTCATAAATCAGGTTTCCTCATGATGTTATCCACCATATTAGCAGGTGGTAAATATGATAAAAATATAATTCAAGTGAAAATTTCAGAGATGACTGAGATGAAAATTTGAGACCTAGGACTTGAATTCGTTTAAATTTATTTCACAGTATACTCTTAGCTATCAAAACGTAATTACCTAGATTACGTCAAATATAAGACATGCATTCAAGAAACAAGCTTGATATATAAAAAAATATTCTATGACCTAGTTGAAAAGTTTAAAAAATTCCCAACTACTAGTCTGTATTATAAACAAAAATAGATAAACGTAAAACGAATAGAAATAAGCATCGATTACATAATATAAATTGATACCTTCTGATTTCGAAATGTTTAGTACAGTCACCACTAAATGAAGTAATAGCCGAGACAAATTTCTTGCTTGGCAAATATCACGGATGATTTCCGGGAAAAAAACTATCTTATGTCATTTCCAGGGTCTCAAACTATTTTCTTACCAAATTTCATCTAAATCGGTTAAGTACTTTCGGAGCCGATTCTTTACAAACGAACAAACAAACAAAAATTCAAATCTTTCCTCTTTATAATATTAGTATAGATATCAATCCTGCCTTATTATAAATAATTATCAATACGCCATACGGCTATTAATATTTGTAGCCTAGAAATATTTAATACACTAATGACGACTTAAAAGCAAAAAAATGGTTTTGCTGTCAGATTTAATTTTCCCAAACAGGTCAAAATATCTGGAAACCTTAAACATTATATTTTATTTGGCCTGATGAAGTAATAAAGGCAGCAGGAATCGCCACTTAACATTAGATAAAATCGGAACAACGTGAAATCTAGTTACAAGGAAAATAGAGCGTAACTATACGTAAGTACTTGTACTTATGTGTATAGTAAGTATATTCTAATATCCAATATTTATTTTAAGATTCGATATCTATACATATAATAAAATTGTAATGAAGCCGAATCTGTATATTAAATATTTTTTGGAAAATCTTATTGAAATAAGCATTATTATCGATACAGAGGCCGAATCTATAGTTTTTAGAATTTTTGTCTGTCGTGTTTGTCTGTTACCGCATCACAGAAAACCACTAGAGGGATTTTGATGAAATTTGGTATGGTTATAGCTGGTTATCCGGGTGTTGACCCGTTGTTATAGGATACTTTTTACCGCAGGAAAATATCTCATTTCTGAGAAAAAAAATCAAAAACTATAATGTAAGAGTATACTAATCTGTAAAACCTAAAAATTTGGTTTTTGGTCGCGGAGCGCGCCGGAGCCGCGGGCAATTTAAAAAGAAATAAAATCCAATTGAATGAACTGGTCGGCCGAGGTTTCATCATCAGGGATTTCTCTAGTAACTGTTTTCAGAATTAACGACAGCACTTAACAGCTCTAATACAAAAAAAAACGTATAAAATCTATCTGTGAAAACGTTGATCTTTATTTTTAAACATTAAAATTACACTAAAAAGGATTTCATAAAAGGAGTTGGTTTGACATGCCTGTAAGTCACGGCCTTTAAAAACAACTAGGTAGATACTTATCAATACTTTTAGGCCATTTCCATGTTCCTACAGACGAATGCTTTGCTTGTTAAAATATACTTATAACCTGTTGAATTAATTAATAATTTGAATGTAAATGTTTTGCTTCCTCATTTCGCTATCTAATACGTTTTTTATTACAAAACAAATAACCAGCATTATATTTGAATGACTCTTTGTACCAGTATTAAATTATTATGACGAGCCAAACAATACGTGATACAAAATACGATGATTTATTAATTGAATTACAGAATTATTAATTGAATATGTATAAAATTTACTAAATTTTATTTTATGAGTAATATAACATATGTAGGTAGGTATATGACATAATACTTGGCCTAGTTTGTTCCTTTGCAAATTTAGAAGTGAACAATAATAATAGTTATCTAATAGCGATATAAAAGTTAATAAATTCTGTCCATCGAAATCAGTCATTAATGATTACAAAGAAACTTATATTGCTACTTAAGATGTATTGTACGTTTATTTGCGAAGTTTTCCGACATAGTTCCATCAAATTACGATAGGTGGCGTAAGAGTTGTATGGAATCAATCATTTGATGAATTGATCTGAATATAACAAACACAACAAGTAAATTCTCTGTACGATTAAGTCACTTTAAATGTAAGTATATGGTTAGGTAAGATCCTATAGATGGCGTAGTAATCCATAAAAAAAATATAGAATAAAATCACATATCTATATTGACAATATCCATTGAAGCTGTATCAGAAAGGTAGTGAGATCAAGTTATTAATAAACAAAAAGAGACATTAAGAGGCGAAGCAACGTTTGCCATACCACCTAATTAATTATTTAAATTACACAAACTTGTGTTATAGATATAAATAATCTTGTATCCTACTAACATTATAAATGCGAAAGTTTGTGAGGATGTATGGATGTCTGGATGTATAGATGTTTGTTACCCTTTCACGCAAAAATTACTGAATGGATTTTAATAAAACTTTACAATAACATAGCTCATATATCAAAATAACACGTAGACTACTTTTTATCTCGGAAAAATGTACGGTCCACGTGGGATAGATTTGTTTTGTTTTTCGTTAGAGACGAACCCGAGCGAAACGCGAGTGAGCCGCTAGTTATATACAAAAAAGAGTATTTTCATTAATAATTTTTAAAAAACATTACATTACTTTAAAGTATTAATATAAGGTGAATAGTGGAACTTGAATAGAAAATGTAAGTAAGTTCTAAAATAAAATGTAAGAATTTTTTTGGTATTAAATATATGTAGTTATAATATAGATCTAATATCTCTTAAAGAAACAACTTCATCTTGCTGTTGTCATGAAAAAAAAAACGACGGGGAAAACTCACCTTTGTTTGAGGAACTTAGCCTTGAATAAAATTATTTTTAAACCATAAAACATGTTAGGATGACCGTGTCATACATAAAAGACAATCCAATTACCGCGAAGTTAAAATAATTTAGTAAATGTCAGTTTTTATTTAACTTGCTCGCCCTTCACCTACTTTTTGTTAAGACAATAAAAATATAGAACACTGACATTTTCCTGTCTGCAAACAGTTCCTGTCTGTAAATTTAATACGAGACACGAGTGCGTTGATGTCTTTAGTATGAGAATCTTGGAGTTTATGTAAATAAATAAAAATAAATAAATGAAATAAATGTAATTTTAATAGATTAAAAGATAAAAATATCACCTGAAATTTATAATACATTATAATTACTAAATTATTTCAGTATCCATATAAAAACTTGAAGCAATATCTTTTCAACTGAACCTAAATGAGTAGCAAACTGCAATAAACATTAAGTTCGCAAATAAGGCGAAAGAGCAAAAATCTGTTCATGGCTTCAATGTTTATTCGAAAGCTTGGAAAAATGTCGCCCACAGGAAAAAGGTGAATACTGTGAAACTGGCCAAGTTCTTACCTGCATCCTTATAATTTGTTTGTACACTTTTACTTTCCGTAACAATTAAATGACCCGGATTTAAATTTTCTAACTGTTTTACGAGCACGAATGGTGTCTGCGCGGTGCAACGGGCGAATGGTTCTAGAGAGAATGTTTCTTCGATGTCGTAACTACTTACTTAACTCGGCCCCCTCTTTGCTTGCGAATAAGTATGTGATATTACTATGCATTCGTTACGTGACAAAATAATGGTTAAATAAAAAAACATACTATCCGGCACGGTTTTATTATATAAAAGTGAGCTAAATAGACCATTAAATAGTGGTGATAATGATAAAGATCTTGTAACATTTGAATCAAATATTTTATACTTAAATGACTCGAATTGGGTTTCCCATGAATCAAAATAAACTTATGTAATAATATTAGCAATTTGGCGTTAAATAAATTACTCAGTCTATTCTGCTCATAATATAAATAAACAATAAATGATTAATATTTATAATTTAGTATTCAGGACAAGTATTATATCCTACTAGTACATTTTATATGACTCCTATTAGTAAAGTAAATAGGTCGATATAAGCATTACAATAATCACTGTGCTGAAAAGACTACAATATAAGTAAATAAACTGTTGGCACGTTGAAAGTAATAAAAATAATAAATAAGTAAGCTTTTTGTATAATAAGTAATTTAATGTTTTAATACTAATTTATCTCGTACACAGAATAGATATATAAATTTGCATCTAAAAATCTTCATTATAGACTTAAAAAGACAAAGATTTTGAAATATTACTAATCGTTTCTAAAGGTATTCTCAAACTTTACATTTACAATGACTTATCAATAACAGATTTTTTTAAGCAGATCTCGATTGAAATTGTGATTTTTAGATGCAAAATTCTGTACGAGTTAAAATTAGAAAATATCAACCATATTGGCGAACAATTTTAGCCCACTCCCACGGGTAGTTTCTTTGCACAAAGGCGAGCGTGCGACGAATCTGACGCGTTTCTTGCGCGGAGCACTGAGGACATGACCCTCGCAACACTAGAGGGGCCAACGCTGGAAAAAAATAAATTAGATAGGTTATAAATATTATACAAGTAAATTAGACAGATTATAAATATATGGTGTGAGTCATGTATTTTTAAACATAAATAAACAATAATCTATACATATAATAAAATTGTAACTAAGCCGAATCTGCTATAAAATATTTTTTAGAAAATCTTACTGAAATAGACATTATTATTGATACAGAGGCCGAATCTATAGTTTTTAGAATATTTGTCTGTCTGTCTGTCCGTCCGTCCGTCCGTCCGTCCGTCCTTCCGTCTGTCTGTCTGTCTGTTACCGCATCACGGAAAAACCACTGGACGGATTTTGATGACATTTGGTATGATGATAGCTGGTTATCCGGGTCAACATATAGGATACTTTTTATCGCAGGAAAACATCTCATTTCTGAGAAAAAATACAAAAACTGCAATGTAAGAGTATACTAATATGTAAAACTGACGTAATTTTCTGTCTGTATGTTACCGCATCACTTAAATTGGAGGGATTTTGATGAAATTTGGTATGGTGATAGCTGGTTATCCGTGTCAACAATATGGTTACTTTTTATTGCGGGAAAATATCTCTGAGAAATCTATACTAAACATTAAAACGTAACTGTGGGACGAACCCGAGCGGAGCAAGGGTGAGGGATAACAAAACCATACAAAAGCATAATTGTATATAATATAACATAAATAATCAGCAAAAGTATTATTTTATTTATATTTTATATTATTTTATTTATCGTTTAATAAAAATATTAAAAAGTTAATTAGTATTTATTATCAACAAGTGTAATTCGGATGTGATTTATCTTTTTTTTAATTTTTATGTTGTGCAAGGTAGCTAGATTTTATAAATATAATTTTAAAAATATATATATATATATATATATATATATATATATATATATATATATATATATATATATATGTACCTATGTAAGCAAGCGGCCCTCGAATGGAGGGAAAAAGAAGAGCCGGAGCAGACCAACTGCCAAACAGGTGCCTCCGTCGGGTTCCACAAAGAACAAATCTGACGAGGAGGGCTTCACTAAAGTGGAGAGGAAGAAGAGGAAGCCCTCATGCCGTAACATCTGTGGCACAGCTCCGAGCCAGCCAGACCATCCGATGCGCCCCGCCGTACCATCGACGCCGCTGTATGTGTCCCGATTGCACTGGTCTACGAAGGTCGAGGATGTCGTAGACTACGTCCAGAAGAGGTCCAACTTCAAATTGAGGGTTGAACGGCTGGTACCTCGCCACAAAACGAGTTTCAATTCGTTTTTGGTGAGAGTGCCGACTCATCATCTGCCAACCTTCATGAAGGAGGACTTCTGGCCGCAGGGCGTCGTATTTCGAAAGTTCCGAGGTCGTTTGCCCGCTGACACAGCTCACACGTCTGCATTTCGTGTGAATTAGTTATAATTAATATACATATATATGTTAGTTTTAAGGTATATATTATGATATGGGCCTCTGTTTACGTATTTAAGATCCTTATGTAAATATTGCCTGAAATAAATGATTAAATAAAAATAAAATAAATAAATATATATATATATATATATATATTAATTTATGACAGATGTAAAATAAAGGGATATTTTTTAATCTCTACATTTATATCTGCTTTGGCAGATTTGATTTACGCTCGCACATCAGACTGCATTGACCGCTTAAGTACTCTTATAAGTTATATGTTTACATGACGTGTGTTATGAAGATCCCAGGTAAAGATCTGCATAAACTAAGTTTTGTAAGTCAGTAAAATATTTTGGGTATATTTCCATACATCAGTAAACCACATAAATGGCTGTTATTTAATATAATTAATACGAATTAAATAATTATAATACGAATGAATAAAATTTTTATTTTTCACTCTACAGGTAAATAGGGTAACAAATTATAAACTTTTTGAGGATAATATATCGCAATGATTTCTATTGTGATCGAATACTGATGACAGTTTTACACGACCTAGAGACGGAAGTACAAATTATAATATTTTAAAAACACGCATAGAAAAGAGAATCACTTTGTTCCATTAAAATTATGTAGTTAACCACACAAAGTGTTCAACATGTTTTATATTTTTGTTGTAAAAGTGATTCACATCTATCTAGAAGTCCTGTGTTTGTACTTAATTTGCATACAATATGACGAAACATCCTCCTTGACGTGGGGCTTTTAAGGTACGTTTATGAAATTGAATGTGCATAAATATTTGTTTCCATTATGATTCTGCGAAAAAAGCCTTTTTCTTTTTTTAAGGAAGCTGTATCGTGTATGACATAAATCTAGTCTATAAAAAAATAATAAATTCTACTACAAAAAGTGTTAGCAAAAAAATCATAGGTACATGTATGTATGCTCTAGTAAATTGTGATTGTAGACTTAACAATAAAATTAATACATAGGTACATATATAAATATTCAAATACTTTTTTCTTTCTGTCTTAGATACGTCATACATAATATTAAATTTAAAAACTATCTAAGTTGCTACTTACTTCTAAGTCTGATACCAACAGGATCGCACGGCCCTTCACTAAGCGCGCATTTTATATGACGTTGCATAGTTCCCCGATCAGCCAAAGTTCTTTCTAACTGAGTGTCAGACATTTGAGGCGCTGCCATCACGTTAACACATAGAAAAGCTAAAACAACTGCTACTGATGCCTGTAAAAAAGAAAAAATGCATCAAAAGAGTATTGCGTAGTGTTACTATTTTTTCATTGGTATTATTTTCATTCGGACATTTATTCAGTTTTTTTATAGAATAAATAAAAAAAAATAAGAGGCAAACGAACAGACGATCTATCTGATGGTAAATGAATATCGTCGATCATAGATATTCTGCAACATAAGGAGAGTTGCAGATTCGTTGTTGGCCTTTAAGAGTCCGCAAGACACAATCTCTTGAAGAGCCCCATATTTATAGCGCTCAGAAAAAACCACAGTCAACATTTTTCAGTTTACAATTATTTAAAACGCGCAATATAGAAACGACATTGAAAATGAAATTTAACAACATTCTTAGCTACTCATTTGTAAATTTTGTATAGGAAAACTGAATTTTATTAAATATTAGCGACTCACTCTCGCTTCGCTCAGGTTCGTCCTTAAGTAAGTTTTGACGCTTAGTATGGAATAGATTTTTTTATCCAATTTTTTTTCATAAGTTTTTTCGATGTTTTAATGGTTATTCTGCTATTCGGGGTGAACACATATCCAACAAAACAAAGAGCATGAAAATTGGTCCAGTAGTTCTTGAGTTTTAAGTGTTGTAACAAACCCGACTTTGTTTTATAGATTAAATTTCGAAAATGCTTGCGGGATCTCATTTTAATTTTCCATTCTTTTTAAATAAGTGCGGTTTTGTTTGCTATGTTTTATTCAACCGTTACGATTCTTTCTGGACGTAACAAGTTTTTTGTGGTTTATGTGATTCGCCTTTGTTTTTTTTGTTACTGTCCTAATCCGTTACATTACCGTGCTGAGGCTTACACACAGAAAGACTCATTAACAAAACTCGGCCCGACCCGGGACTCGAACCCAGGATCTCTGGGTGTGTAGCAGTACATGCTAGTCACTACACCACCGAGGCAGTTGTATATAGATAGTACCTATGTTTTTTCGTGTGTTTTTCCGTATGTTACGAGACCTCTGCGAATTATAATATATAAACCGATCATCATGATTATTTTTTTAAATAAAAGATAATTACATTCAAATTGTAACGAATAAATTCATACTTACTTTTAAAGTGATTTCAAGTAATTATACTAATTTGATTTTGTCTATAGTAAATAAATTATTAAAATATTTCAGAATATTTTGGTCTGAAATTTAAAGTTCTTAAGGTGGATAACATGTTTTAATATCTATACATATAATAAAATTGTAACTAAGCCGAATCTGTACATGAAATATTTTTTGGAAAATCTAATTGAAATAGACATTATTATCGATACAGAGGCCGAATCTATAGTTTTTAGAATTTTTGTCAGTCTGTCTGTCTGTCTGTTACCGCATCACGGAAAAACTACTGGAGGGATTTTGATAAAATTTGGTATGATAGTAGCTGGTTATCCGGGTCAACATATAGGATACTTTTTATCGCGGGAAAATATCTCATTTCGGAGAAAAAATACAAAACTGTAATGTAAAAGTATACTAATATGTAAAACCTAAGAATTTGGGTTTTAGTCATCTGAACGCGTGCGGAGCCGCGGGCAATGCTAGTACTATAATATAATATCTTTTATCCTTAATATGTGGATCATTAAGGATACCTAAAATTTTATTAAAGGGCGAGTGAAATTCGCTCAATCGTTCTAAATTATTGCACAATAAGTCGGCAAACATCATATTTTATTATAATATTGATTGATAATAATTTATAAATAGTTATAAGTTAAACATAAATGAAATTTATTGCAATAAACGGTTTTAACTGAGAGTAACAAAAGAGATTATATTTTTATCATTTATCTGTTTCGATACGTTTTATCTTATTATCATACGTAATTTGCCATGACCCGGAAGACACGCCTTTTATTAACGTCAGTTGATATCCTTGCAAGTTCACTTCCGGTACCTAATCTTAATATTTAATTAATTTACTAATTTGTAAGATTTATAGACATATTATTTCCTAAACAGGTAGCAATTATTTATAGACTTAGTTTATTCCCGAAGATAAAATATTTCTAAATTAGTCATACTACAATTACCTATATAGTTCTTCCAGCCGATATCTGAAGCTAGGTCATGTACTAGTAAATAGTAATATTCAGGAGATATTATAATCCCAATATATAGATATAGTAATCCTAAGTCTGAGAGCCCCTAGACCTACGTTATTATAGACAAACTAAAATTTTGAGGATTCAAGGTCTCTCTATTTTTTGCTCTCATTATTTTAAGAGATCATCAAAACTCGCGGAGAGGTTCTAAGAGAACAGATGCAGGGCCGAAGACTTTATATGTTGCCCGTGGCACAAGGTTCTCTCATCACCTTTTAATTGCCTACTATCAAGAATTTTGGCTGGATAAGCCAATAACTGTGTAACCTACCCAGGGATTTTAGCTCTGCCGTGAGTGCTTTATTGTATATACTACTCACTTAACAGTACCAACTCTATTTAAATATCATAAAGATTATATATAAATGAAGTTAGTAATAACTGACAGTGGTGGTGGAATCTGCTCAGCGCCTACAAGCAGCTAAGTTACTCTAACAAATTTAGCAGTTAAAATGATGGATCAGAAGTTACTAGAAGTTATCACGTGAGAGGTAGAGTAATAATATTAATATAACGAAGTAATCTGTGCTCAATTTACACGTTTTGAAGCCATTAACAAGAGAATTGAATTAAATATTAATATTGTTTATTTAATTAGTTACATAAACACGACGTTCCTATTTGTAGTCCTAATTATTAAGAATATAAAACAATAATATTTATATACATATAAGTAACTTTTTAAAACTAAAAGGTGAATTTCTTTAATTCGATACAGTTTTAGTTTATTTTATTAGTACCAAATATATATTTTTAATACGACAATTGCTATTTGCTATTTGCCTATTTGAACGAATTTGAATATGTATTATGTATTATATTTGAAATTCATGAATGAAGTGAACCCTACACGTATCCGTCATAAAGTTTCTAATCATAAAATTTTATAATATCTATACTATTTGTATCAAACGTATTTGTTAAATATATTATTAGTAGGTATAGTGAATTATTATTCTTGCTCTACATTTATTTGAATTTCGTATAAATCAATAAATTACAAACATTTAATTGAATGCTTGTCTACGATGTCTACATTTCACTGGGAGTTGGAACTTTATCTACACCCACTTCAATTAGCGCATTAAGCGGTCCTGGAATCCGCAAGACTAATCTCAATGAAAATATTAAATAATTGTAAAATTATATATTAATAAATACCTGCATTTTCACAGTACAATTATCCAGAAGACTCCCAAAATCACGTAAATATTGTAAATACTACAGTAAATAGAAAATAACAATATGAAGATTAAATTTCATATGCCTATCATTTGGGCAACGTGCGGTCGACGTAGGGCCAGACTGTTCACAATCATCGTATTAACTAATCGGGACTCCCTCCCCTTGAGGTGATTAGGCGTCAATGCGTTTTATGATAACTTGTTACTACGAAATTCAACCGGTCTTTGTGATGCCTTTGTCATTTTACTGGAAGCGACGTTTCTTGTTAAAACTTTAAAGTAGTTAAGATGATAAGCTTATTTAGAACGTTATAAAGAGGACGTGATTATTCTCGTCTTATTACGGTTTTATTACGTTACTTATAAGTTATAATAGGTACGGTACAGTCATCGAAGAAATATGCTTTGAAGACAAAGAAAGAAAGTACTTAGCCTTACTTAATGGTATACATGCGAACAGTGCCGCATTCTACCTTACCGCCGCCCCTGGGCAATGTAAGAAATGCCGCCTCATTATCGAAATTTTACATAAAATGGATAAAAAATTAATAAAGTTCCATTTTTTTATTTTTGATAAATGCAAAAAATAGTTAATTTTTTTAATAATGATTTTTATGGAAAATAAAAAATAAACATTTTTTTTACTCATCCTTCGAATTTTTACGTCTCTGAAAATTGGCCGCCCTGGGCACTAGCCCCGAGTGCCCGTGTAAATCCAGCGCTGCATGCGAAAGTGAGTTTGTAACTTTGTTTCTCTTACCCTAGCGATATTTTTACATACAAATAGTAAATAATGCAGAAGGAAAAAAAGTTATAAATTCACCCCGTGAGTATTCTCAACAATTTTATAACTAACTTATTACTTAGTTGTAAAAAGTATAATCAGAAACATAAGAGAGTATTAAATGCTAAAATAATTGAAATAAAATACCAACGGCTATTAAGTTTACCAATATGTCAAATTGTCAATTCATAGTCGTTTTTATTAGGGTTTTGTACATCAAAAGAAAAAAACAACTCATAAAGGATCACTTCGTTGGAGCTGTCAAGACGCTTTTTCTCAGGAACGCGTAGAGGTATCAAGCTAAAGTTATTATCAAATACTCAGATCAGCAACCCCTTGGAGCTGTAACAAAATCAAACTAAGTCAACGCAATCAAAAGATACGGCCGTTTAAGCCGCATATTTTGACACTCGCAAGAGTATACCTACAACCTGTTTGGCAAAGAGACATTGTGTCTTATAGAACAAGTAAGGGAAAAAATCCGAAAACCATAAATTTGTAATTACATCACAAAAAAATATTTTTTGTGGATATAAACTTATTTCAATGTTTTATGCTACGGAACCTTTGATGTATTTTTTTTAAAAACCTGCTCTTATCTATCAATTTTTCATACAATATATGGCCAATAATAAAGGTGGTTTGAATTACGTTCGGTATTATACCATTTTTATAAACCTTTTATATATTATCTAGTATTACAAATGTACATTGCACAAGCTTGTCTGCTAGTTCGTTTTTTCCCCCACAATGCCGGATGAGTTTAGTTACAGATGAGACGATGTCAGTGGTGCTCCTTGGAGCTTACCCGTAAAACTAAGTATGTAGGTACTTGTATAAAACTAAAGTATTTGACTCGAAGAATCTTTATGCTGAAATATTTTACTTTAAAAATGTATTTTATAAAAAGCCGGAATATGTTTGCTTTAAAGTATGAACCTAGACCTAAAATCGGAAAATTTGGCGACATTTAATCATCAAAATAACGATTGTATGTTTTTATATTTTTATTTTATACAAGTTTTTTAATAAAATATTTTTGTAATTTGGTGTACATACAATAAATATTTAATTTATATTCTGCACAAATATGCAGCAACTTCCATGCATTAACTACTTAAAAGAGAACTTGATACGCTATCCCAATAAAGTTTAAAATTGTGTGAAAACTCTCTCTTTATTTTTAAACCTAATTAGAATTAAAATAGTAAATTACCAGTATGAACAACAGTAAAAAAAAAATATTACAATAATATATTATTCAAATACACGTCCAAAAAACATACCCATATTTATGTTATGAGTAAAATATAATCAAGCATGTCTATTTATTATTATATAATAATAATTAAAATTAACAACATTTCCTAAAATCTATTCGTAGAATGTTCTTCGTTTACATGCACCCATATAATATTATGGTATGTCTAGTCAACTTCGTTTGTAGTAAACCTTATAAAGAAATGTCAGCTTCGTTAAGAATAACCACAGAATAAAAATCGGCGCAAAGTACTTGTGCAACTCGCATAGTTTCACATAATGAATTACTTTGAATAATAAAGTTGCGTTATTATATTTGTTAATAAACGTTTTTCAGTTTATTTAATCAGTTTCTTATTTCTCAAGTTTCTTTCGTGAATTTATTGTGTTTCGAAATATGACAAAAACTTTTAAGATGACTAATTAACGACTTGTCAGTCAATCGTAAGTAATTAATGATGTCAGTGTTTGTTTACTAATGACAGTTTTGATAAACATATCGAAATGAATCTTCCTGGAACTGCTGGAGAATCGTCTTGTAAACGACAAGAAAATGGCGACGCCATAGAACCTGATCGCCCACTAAAGAAAGCACGCTTTGCTTGGGAAGTAAAGGGGAAGTATCATTTAAGAAATGAAACATCTGATGTAAAACCTACGATATCAGTCGAATCAGAGAGAGCCGGTTCATCTTCTGAACATTGTGAATCTAAATTAGTTGGTAATACTGAACAAAACCTTGAAATATTAGGTGACTATTTATTAAAACAGGATTTCAACACGTTAGATTCAATTACTGATTCGAATCCGTCTTTATTGCCTAGTTCAAGTATATCAACGGAAAAATTATCTTACCCGCGATATATCACTTCATTTGAGAATAATAGAGCTGTTAGTGAAAGCAGCAGTAGTAATGATGAAAGAGCACCAATCCCAAAATCTATGGTGTACTCTAATAAAGATGCAGAGGACCAGTGTATAGCCCGATGGCAAGCAAGACAGGTATTTAGACAGTATAATTATATAACATTCTCATATTAATTATTTAATTATATTTACATAAAATAAAATTATATTAAACAAAATAATGTAAAATAATTTTAATGTTTCAGATGGCAAAATGTTTTGTGGACAATACAATAAATAGAGTGTTAGATAACTGGATGATAGGATATGATCCACTTCCAACAGATATGGACAATAATGGAGTACTTGCCTTAGATGCAGCTGAATTTATCAATAATCTTCCAGGTGATAATAGTATTGAAAATGAAGCCATTCTTATGGCTATATCTGCCCATGGCCTACAAAATAATTCCAGCTCTAGTAGCAATTCAAATGAGCATTCACAAAACTCCAATCCAGATTTGTTTCTTTCACCACCTAGCAGCCCTTTACCATCAGAAGACGAGCTCAGTTCAGAAAACAAACTAACAGACAATGATAATCAATTGGAAGAAAGTTCTAGGAATACATCAGACATGTCTTGGACTTTCACTAATGATGTAAAACAAAATAATAACTTACCATTGAGTTTTTATCCAGAAAGTTCAAGTTCATCATACCAATATTTAAGTGAATCTGACAATTTAAATAGTAGTAATATAGAATACGATGGAGATGAAAATATGAGTTCAAATGAAGATATAGTCAGTACTCATTATGATATTCTTGATGCTGCTGTATCATTTGCTATACAGTACAAGGGTTTAACTTCTTATGGGACAGATTATGGCTAAGGATTAATATATGTCATTAAAAAAATCTAGTTGCTGACTTAAATTATATTATAAGTAGTTCATGGATACCATAAGAGGTGCAAAATGTTTTATGATTAATTATATATAGATAGAACTATTGTACTGCCATAAAATTTACTGTTACCATTTTAAAAGTTTAAAGTAATTATTGTCCTCAAATTTGAAAATCCATCTTTTTTTTTTATTAATAATTATCTGAAAGTACAGCATATATTATGAAATCAATGGTTTTATACAACATTATCCTAGTTATAATTTATATTTTTGTCTTACAATTAAGAGCTTGTCCTAGATTATGTATGTTGATTAATTTGCACAATTTTGTATATTTATCCTTCATAGTATACAGTAGCTTTAATGAATGGTTTTCAGGTCTCGTATTTAAACATTTTCTAAATGGAAATGGAACTAAATAAGAAGGTATCTACAAAAGTAACAGTAAGAGCAAAAAAGGTTTATAAACTGTATGTATATGTGGATTTAAGAATGAAGCAAAAAATTGTTGTCATTAATTATCTAGTTGTATTAAATCATTCTTCCGGCATAGTTCCAACCTGTATATAATAGTTAGTCTATGGTTTCAACCTAACTGGGACTATGACTTCTGTATATTTAATTTTAAACACCTACAATATTTCTCTACCACCCTCTTTACCATGCAATAGATGTGAAATTGTGTTATGGTATTTTACACTCACTGAAATAAAATTATGCTGTATTAAAATTAACACTTCATTTCATAATCAAAAGTTTTATTAGGGTTATGAAATTGTAAAATATTGCAAAGACAATATGAAATATACCTAAATTAGTCTTAAGCTATTGCTATACTAAGAAATCATTATTCCTGTATCATATTTTTAACTAATTATATTAATATGATTAATTCTAATGTCATATGATTTTTTTATATATTTATTAAGGATTCAGAATCTGTCTTGTGACTCACTGTATTATGCCTAGTTTCTAAGATTTAATGTCTTAATGGTAAGGCTTGGACTTTGTTTCGTGGAACCGGAACTGGACATAAATTTGTAATTGTTCTAATTTACCAACTATAGGGTTGCCTTTTTATTGTGAATTAAAACTTAAAAATTATTATGACACATTTTGTATAAAATGTTTATACATACATTTTCAGAGGCTATTCTATCTCTGTGCCAGATCCGTTCAGCCGTTCTGGCGTGAAAGAGTAACAAACATCAATACTCACAAACTTTATAGTTTATAATATTAGTTTCGATGGTATAAAACTAAATGAAATGTATGAAGCAGTACAATCATGTGGCAACCCTAAATCAGGGGGGTGTAATTTAATGTGATATTATTTTTAACACACACTTCCACCTCATCATTTATTGGAAAGTACAAAGAATTCATGTAAATTCATATCATCATGAAGATTTCATATATTCAGAAGTTATGCTTTAAGATATTTTATACATATTTTTTTTATTAAGTTTTGTTAGTATGACTTTCTTTTAAATATTACCTTGTTTGCTGGTGTGCAATGGAAATATTATATAAATAATTATGCAGCTTTTTATTATAGAATAGGACTGTATGCCATAATGACATGTGTCAATAAAATATCTATTATGTATACATAATAAGCAGTGTTTTTTTAAATTAATATAATTAATATTAGCAACAGAAATCATTTTTGTAGTTTTTGAGACTATCGCACCCATAGGGACAGACGGACAATATTTTTGTATATCAATCCCTGATAAATAAATATTTTGGGACATTAACACAGCACTATCTAGTTCTATGGTAATCTACGAGGCTTGTGTCATAAATACTAGATAGTTGATATACCGCACATATATAACTTTAAATACATATATATTTATAACATGTGGACTACAAACATGCTTGCTCATCACACAAATGGATACTCCCAGCGGGACTCGAACCCGCAACCGCTGGCATATCAAGTAGGGTCACTACAAACTGAGCCAAACGCGTCGGCAATTTGGATATATTTTCAACCGACTTCAAAAAGGAGGAGGTTCTCAATTCGACTGTTTTTTTTTTTTATTGTTACCTCAGAACTCCGTCATTTATTAACCAATTTGGACAATTTTTGTTTTGTTTGAAAGGGTATACTTCCAGATTGGTCCCATTTAAATTTCAAAAAAAAATACCACCCCTAAGGGTGGAAAAACAACTAATGATGAATTTAACCTACTTCTAATTGTCATATTGACTTGAAACTTTGCAAGTATTTCTATTTCCGTTGATAGTACAGTGGTTTGGTGTTGTTGACCTGATCTGATGGCAAGGCCAGAAGGTGGATAGGTGGAACTCTTCAACGGCTAATAGTAGATACTTTGAGTTTGGGCTTATTTTGTTTGATTTGACAAGCCTACCACGTTAGAATCCTTACTTTGCTACTACTGTCTACACTAAAAAGGGAAAAATAAAAACTTTTTAACAAAAAAATAAAAACCGACTTCAAACAAAAGCACTAAAAAGTAAAAAATAACTGATTGGTAGTTTTCATTTACTATACATACCTAATCAAATATATTCGAAGTCGGTGTGCTTTGCTTTGTATGGGCTGGCACCGATTTCGAAAATATTTGATTAGGTATGTATAGTAAATGAAAACTACCAATCAGTTATTTTTTACTTTTTAGTGCTTTTGTTTGAAGTCGGTTTTTATTTTTTTGTTAAAAAGTTTTTTTTTTAGATTTAAAGTACAGACAGCCTCGTTACAGGTTTATCATTGTTTGTATAGACTTCTGATTAATTGAAACATTTTATAAATCTATTAGGTATGATTAAAAAGTATCCAGCTATCATCAATAATCTGTCCAGCGGTTTTCTCGCGATGCGTTTCCAGACAGACACACAGATAAAACTTCTAAAATCTATAGGTTTGGCCTTTGTGTCGATAATAATGACTATTTTAATAAGATTTTCCAAAAAATATTTAATGTATAGATTCAACTCAGTTTAATTATATGTATGTATAGTTAAGAGCTTTTTAAAAATATTTTTTTTTAATATTAATTTATTATTTTAGTGTAGTGTGAACTCTTAAGTAGGTACCTTAATAAGACACTCCGATAAAAACATACAGCTAGACGAAGTAATCTAGTCAATAAAGTAATTGGATATATATTTCGCATGATATTTAAAAATAACCACTGCTACTATTAAGCTTTAAAATAAAAAGAAAACTAATTTTTGATATTCTCATACAAATATTTGTATAAGAGTACGATTAATAAGTCTCTCGTTCGTGTAGTTGGCATAATAATTAAGATTCGATTTAGTGTTGGGCTCTACTGGTTGCTCTTCTGTTTTGTGTTTGTCGCCCGGAAACAGTTATCAGTCGCGTACCTTCGGCGATACGTCTAATAGTTGTGCAAAAAAAGTTGTAGTGGGTGCCGTCCTTTAACTTCACTTTGATTGAACACAGACATCAAAGTGCGCTTTTATTGCTCGTTTACACGATCAAAGTATTTATCAAAACTACTTTATCAAAGCAAGCTTTGAGAAAAGAATCATCTGCGAGTATGTCCTATCCTATGGTCCTTCGTAATTATTATTAAACTGCTTAACTGATTTTGACCATTTATATGTCGTTAAATTTATATTGATAACGGGAGTGTCTTAAGATATATTATAGATATCATTAAAAATCAAACTGACGGACCTCATGTGTCTTGAAAAAAACATCGGTATTAAAATACAGATAATCCGAACATTATAAAAACATTGAACACTAGAGCGAATCACCCTCGCTTCGCTCGGGTTCGTCCCTGGCTTGATTCCCCATACAAAATTTCATCCCCATTTTCAACCCCTTAAAGGATGATTTTCCGGTATAAAAATCCCTAAGTAACTAAAAAGTATGCTATGTCTTTCCCTGGGTCTCAAACTATCTTCATACCAAATTTCATCTAAATCGGTTCAGTAGATCCAGAGATTACCCCCTACAACCTCACAAATTTCCTCTTTATAATATTAGTATACATTAAAATAACAAGACTTTACATTTGTTAAAGCCATAAGATTTTACGACATAGAATTTGTTCTATCAAAATAATTAGGTACCTACTTTAACATAAAATAAAAAATGCTCAATAACAATTTTATTATTGCTTGTTATTATTCACATAATACAAAATAAACTATGCACAAGTTTAAGACCACTGATGTAATTCTATCTGACTTTATAAAATCTGAAATACAACTTGCTATCATTCACAACAGTAGTGTTTTACGTACAGTGGGCCAGACGAGTGTACTTTGTCTCATATGACATCTATAAAGTATAAACTGTATGTCGTAAGGCCCAGTGTACGTAACACATAATTAATATATAGGTCGACTTACCGTTTCTATATTTCCGGTACCATGGTTTTTATTATAAAAGAAAATAAGAGAATATAAAAATATTAAAATTCGTCATAAGATATTTTATATATGATTGTTTTCAATAGCCAACTTTTTTTTATTGTTACATTAAGACTTCTTTATCTGTGATGAAACCGGAAATATACATAATTCGATTTTTTAAGATTCGAACAGCAACAGTCTCCCATTGATAATTGTGATGTTCTCACGACAATAATATTACATTACATTCATGGCCGCGTATCCTAGATAATAAATTTCTAATTACTCAGTAACTGTACAATCATTTAGCTTATGCGTCGATTCTTTAAATATATGTACAAAATTAAAAAAAAAAAGAAGATTTCTCCTCTGCCAAATCTCTAAGCGATTATAATCAACTGCATATAAAACATTCCCAAAAATTGTATTCGTTTCTGATTTATGATTTCGATCACATGTGCCAACATAAAAGAATTTAAAAGTTGTAAACAAATTTGTACATGGTAAATGAATTCCTATTCTTTTAATGCAACAGTAATGACCGATTCGGTGTTACAGCGATTAAATGGTTAGTATTAAACAGCATGACTTTATATTTATTATAAGTATATAAACTTAAGTAATCGCCATCGACAGATGTGATCATATTTTATTAATTTTTCACCTGAGCATGGATTTTAATCATTACTTCCTTGCCACTTGTATATAACAAAAGGACTATATAATATTATATCTGTTACATAAGAATTATCAATTTATAAATTACTAATAAAGTCAATTTTTAAACGTTTTAAAACCATTAATAGGTATATTTAATCAAGTTACGTCATAGTTAAAGCATATTATTAAATTTAAGATTTCACTAATCAAATGAGAATGTTTTTTTTTTAAATAGATTTTGCCATTTTATATGTTAATTTAAATGCAGTTTACACATTATGTACAAGTGGTTTGGCGAATCTGGACGATACCGTAATGTACTTACTATACATTATCACTACTAGTTCGTTATCAATTCATGCAACTAACATATGTCATGGTACTCATAAAATAAATAAATATGTTATTTTGCACAATCTCATTTTAACATATAGAAAGTAAAATAAATGTTATTATCAAAATTGTATAAGTATATAATATGACTTAGGCACTATTTGCTGCGTTTCTCTTATGGTACAAAAATGTAAGTAAACTGTTTACAAGTGTACAACTTTTGGTTCAATTCACACGTCACATTTTAAAAATATATTAAAGTGTGAATCCATAAAAATATTTCACATTATTAATTATTCGATAAATCATACAATTTTTGCGAAAATAATAATGCAACGTAATCAAAAAGTTATCGAAAATACTGAAACAAAAAAAATTGAAAATCAATACTAAAAAAAAATACCTTCTTAAGTAACATTCAAAATAAAAAAAAATCACAACCGAGAGCGTTCCAAAACCTATTTTCATGTAAAGGTAAGCAAGTATACAAGCTGCCCTAAACTCAAAATTAAACACTATTATGGGAAATGGCACAAGATGTTAGACAGTGGACAAAAAACGAACATTAAAAAATAATATTATTGTTTTATAAAATATATTTAATATTTTATGGCTGAATGTACTTGAGTCATTACATTATAGAATCCAATTGTATTCCAAATTCAAATTTATGTTGCATGTTGACATACCAAGATTTCGACTGACTCCATTATAAATATATTGCGGTGAGTGAAAAATATACAAAAGTAGCTGCGTATTTCACTCGATTAAGTCACAACCGCACAAATATTCTGGAGCACTCTTCAGTTTTATATAATCTCAGTACGTTATTCTAGAAACTACATAATTATGTACAAACCTTATTTTACATGCTTACAGATAAAAAATCTTCAAAAGTTAAAAAATTGACAAACACATTTTAACTCTCTTATATTTAACAAAGCGTATGGATTCATCGTATTTACATTTATGTAAAGATAACGCATTGTTACAAGCAAAAGGGCACCAAATAATAAGTACGTTATTATTTATACACCGGATTATATAAATTACCTTTTCGGATTACAGTGGAGCAAAAATTTTTTTTTCTTAGCTTGGGGGAAGAATTTGCAGCTTCTAAAAAAACAAAATGATTGAACAGAAATAAAAATTTACTCAACATTTTGAGGTCGCCAACTGATTACTAAGATAAATAATTAATTCAAATTTTTGGTTTGAATGATTTTTTTTTAGCGTGATCATCTTTGAAAACATTCAAGAATTGAGGAATATATATAGTCATTTTCTACTCAACTTTCACTGTAATACAAAAAAAAAACATTTTATATTTCAACTTTTGCAATAATGCAATATTACAGTGAATTTTGGGTAAAAAATGACTGTATTTCAATTCTTGAATGTTTTCATAAATGATCACGTGAAAAAAAATGTACCATTCAAAAAAAAATTTAAATTAATTATCTTAAAAATCAGTGGGTCACTTCAAAATATTGTGTTAAAAAATTTTTATTCCAATAATTTTGTTTTTTTTTTATAAGCTACAAATTCTACCCCAAAGCTAAGAAAAAAAAACAATTTTTTTCACTCCACCCTAATGAACTATATATAATTTTATATACTTTATTTTACAAACAAGATTTTTCCTGTCACTAAAACATTTGTATTTTTCATAGTGATGCAATAATATTTTTAATTCATTGACACATCTAACTCCACTGTGTGAATTGAGAATAAGATAATGAATCTATTTTAATACAATTTAAGAATGCATACTTTAAAATATTTTTAAAGTACCTAGCAATACCTTGCTTATTCTTTATATATTGCTTCTACAAATTAAAACGAACTTAATTAAAAAAAAAATTACACATTACTTTTTGAATGTTGTAAAACAATAATTGAGGCATAGTTCCTATAATCCGGTATCATATATATTAGGGCGAAAATAACATTTATTTACACAAGATAAAGTATTAGTAACAATCCTAGTAAAAGCTTCTGATTAAGCTAATTACTTTTACACAATGTGACATAATATTTGTATGAATTTAAGGAATCCAATGTTTGATTTAGCAATATGTAGTTATAAAAACAACATAATTTTTTTCTAATATGAAATGAGTAGACCAAAAGTCTATAAATAAAAAAATGTTATATCTCATGCATTAAAATTGTTGTTTTCAAATTTCTGATAATTCCAGATTTTGTCATTATATAAAAAAATTCAAGTCATTAATGATTTTGTAATTGCATAACCAAAATTTATGAAATTATGGTGTGATTTTGTAATACTGCATAAAACAAGTATAATTGGAACTTTCAAGAAACATAATGTAGAAAAGTAATATCTATTATAAAATTCTGTCTATAACCATATTTTGTATAGGCCCTTATTGAAAAACTTTAAAATATTTTTTTGAAGTAAAACTTCTTCAGGCGTGACTGAGTGGTAAGTCAGATGGGAAAGTTAAATTTATTATTAAACTAATAATTTTATAAATATACTTATATTTTGATTTGTTTTAATTTAATTGCGGTATCTGCCACAGCTCCGAAGAAGTTTTATTTCAACTGCATGTACACACACTCATTTTTTTACATATAAATGAATATTTAACTGTGTGGTAAAAAAAGTATTAAAAAATATAAAAGCAGGTCAGTAACTAATATTATTAAAATAACAATTTTAAAGGGCCCTTTTCTATTGAAAAAGTTTTGATATTTATTTTTCTACTTCACAATTATTATAAGGCGGAAGTTTAGACTTAATAATATAATATATTTACAATATGCACAGAGAATAAAGCAACACACACACAAAGGGCCACAAAACTATTGGCCAACATCATATTGCTTTTTTCCAATATTTTCTTTTACTATATCATACTTAGCTGCCAGTTTTGTATTTTTTTTAATAGTAATTTAATTTTGTTAGTTAAATACTAAATTCTTTTTTGTTTATGGTAGCTGTGTATCATATAGCAAATTTTATATGCTGGTATTACCTTCCTAATAAAAAATCACATTACATTGCTTCAACAGATATGCCTAAGCAAAAAGTGGTTCATAATTTTAGGGGAAAAGAATTAATTCTTACTGGCCAAAAATTATGAAAAAATTCTTTGTTATGACAACACCATTTAAGGGCAATATAATGAATTATCTTTGATAGGTACTTTCTCTAGTTTGCCAGCTTTTTTCAAATAAATGACGGCGTGTGCGCTTTTAGATCTAGTATTAGATGAATTAAGAAATTATCAAAAGACATTTTTATTTTATGTGCCAATGTTACTCTTTTAAGGGAAAGAATGTTTCCATATCAAATACAATCAGTAACATTATTTACTTTTCATATACATATTTCTATTAGAAGTCTCAAATCAAACAAAACTGTAAAAATTCAATTACCTTACTGATTTAATAAATAAAACAGACTAGCAAACAGTCTGCAATTACAATTCAATTCAATTGCATATCAATTATCGACGTTTTCCATCAGATGTAACCACACTAAAACTCTATCCATGAGATCCATCTTAGATTTTCGTACGTTCCAATAAATAATAGTCCATACATGATGCAGTGAAATAAATATTTGTGATGAGATTAGCGACTCACGTGGGCAGGGTTTCGGCGGATCGCTATGGTTTGAACTTAACGAGGGGTATGTTTTTTGAATGTAGGCACTTGTCGCACACCCATTCTGCGTACACTTCTGCAGTCAGCAACTGGAAAGCCGGCTCCGTCAAGCCTGTACATCCCCTGGAAGTATTATGAACACAATATTTATGCAATTTCGTAATATTAGACCTTTTAGGTGAAATATCAATTAGTTTGTACTTTATGATAAGGCAAATTTTAATATAATTAGCATTTTTATCTTTCTACTATATCAAACACCATTTAGATTAGCTAATATATTATATAACACATCCATACCACAAACAAATTATATTGTTTATTTTTATTTATTTAATAAAACCTATATACAAACAAGCTCTAGTTAAAATTCATTATATTAGGTCATTAACTAAATATTTTAATATATATCTAAAACAAAGTCGGGTTTGTTACACCACTTATAACTCGAGAACTGCTGGATCGATTTTCATGATTTTTGTTTTGTTGGATGTGTCTTCACCCCAAATGGCAGAATAATTATTAAAATATAAAAATGTTTCAAAAATAACTATTAAAGGAAAAAAGTTTGAAAAAAGAATCTATTCCATACTAAGCATCAAAACGTACCTAGGGACAAACCTGAGAAAAGCGAGGGTGAGTCACTAGTAATTATTCAAAAACAAACAGTACCCTATAATCATGCAAGATTTAACCTTGGTAAAATTATCTAAAATATAATATGTACCATTGTTGTTTACATAATTACAAGTATTAAATTGTTATCAAACTACAGTCTGCCAATAGTTATAATTAAAAATAACAATTAACCTTATCTTAAACTCTTTGTACAGCAATGTTTGTCAACTTTTTAATATTCAAACCAATATATAGTTAAGTATTATCATTTTATCAATTTATAAATAATTGAATTAGGAATTATTAATATATTCTTACCTGTGGAACCAAAAGTTGCATCCAGATTCACATAATATTGCCTGATCATTATCATGAACTTCCTTATGGCATACCCCACAAGGGTATATGGGGGGAGCGTTTGGATTTTGTGGATTGAACACCATTGGTTGATCCGGAGGGTACACTTTTCCTGCACTTACTGGCATAGGCTTAGGTCCAAACATTCCCATACTTTGACCCATAGGGCCTACTCCTTGTCCTCCTGGGCCTCCCATTGCCATGCCACTCATTCCAGCGAGAGGTCCACAATTTCCCATATTACCAGGTCCAGGACCCATTCCCATTGATCCACTACCACCCATACCCATTGGTCCATGTCCCATGTGATTACCCGAGTATGGTGGTCCTGGACCCATTGAAGTCATTGGCCCATTGCCACCCATTGGCCCACTTCCCATACCCGATCCCATCGGGCTCCCGTGCCTCATAGGCCCACAATGTCCAGGACCCATTCCTCCACTCTGCATTGGGCTTGGTGAAATTATTGAACTACTGGGACCCATAGAACCATTTGAACAACTAGGTCCCATCGGACCATTCATTCGTGGGACATTCATACCTGGACCCCCACCTCCCATTGGTCCATTTATAGGACCATTTATTGATCCACCACCAAGTGGACTATGCATAGGTGGCCCCATTGGGCTATTACTCATGTGACTACCAGCCATTGACCCCATATTCATAGGACTCCCCATTGGTCCTGATGACATTGGTGACCCCATAGGCATAGAATTCATTGGGCTCATTGGACTCCCCATTGACCTAGATGTGGGTCCCATACCAGGACCCATGTTGTGATTACTCATGCCCATATTTGGGCCACCCATTGGGGACATACCACCCATGTGTCCCATAGGACTCATATTACCCATAGGACTTATTCCACCTCTCGGTGGCATTTGCTGGTTCATGGGACTCATAGCATGAGGAGCTAAAGGGCTCATGTGTCTCATTGGAGGTCCGCCCATACTATGACCCATAGGACCCATCATTCCCATCGGGCCATTTTGACTCATCATAGGGCCATTCTGGCTCATCATAGGACCATTATGTGATACTGTGGAAGGTGAATCATCAAAAGGATTGGAAGCCACTATTGTGTCCCCATATCCTGTTAATGGTGGTGGAAGTAAATCTTGGGCAGTTGGTGGTGGTTGAGGTGGTGTTAAAGCATTATTAGTATTTGCAGTTTTTCTTCTTTTTTTCGGGTTGCTTGGTGCTGGTGCCGGGGGTGTTGGAGTATCCATTGGAGGCTTAAAATCTGGAGGGCCTAATCCTGGCCCTGGTAGCCTATATGATGGCATACCTGCCAGGTTGTGACTCATTTTGCTATTATATCTTGCCAGCTCTAACAACCATTATGAGGAATTGTAGTCTAAAAAAACTACTTTAGAAAATATATTCACACAAAAGGCACCGCATTGTCACGAGAAAGCGCAATAACGTGCCGGAAGACTGGTTGTGTCTATTTCTGTAACAAAAAAATTTATTAAGCAAACAGCATAATGAGTATATGTTCTATATAGCATATTAATAATAAAGTAATAAATAAGCAAGTTGTGTTTACTATGAAATTCTCCTGGCGTCAATGATTACGTTACGAAGCGCAGCATAAGCAGAAACATCAGTAAACTGCTCATTATAAATGCATAAAACTACTTGGGTCACTCGAATTAAGGAAATAATATCACTATTCACGAGCTATACAAGAAATAAAAATATAAAACTTACTGCATTATCAATTTAGCATCAGAATTACTGATTATTTTTTTGTCCTCATCAAGACCCCAAGGCAGGCGTGCAACATATGACAAAATACCAAAAGTTAACCACTTCTTAACTCCAGTTCTGGCTATCCACAGAAGGGTTTTAAGTAGATTATTGTTTTAACACATATAAAGAACACTTATTACAAGATATATCAGTCCATTGAATGCATTTTTATTTACGACTCACGATATACCAAACAACACACGCCACATTCACGATGTATTTTTATCAGAAAATTGCCGCTAGGGGTCGTCCTCAACTTTTTTAGTTTATTTATTGACTAGGCAACAAAATAAAATTATTCAACCTAATATTTTTTATATTAAATTATATTTATAGTAATAATTTCTTAAAATATAATTATAAATAAGATCGATTTAATATGATAGATACATATAAAATTAAAATTTATACGCGTCAATTAAGTTTTACCAAAACTTTCGTCTGACACTTCACACTGATAGTGATAAGTGATAACTGTCATATTATGGTATCTTGAATCTTCATTTTTCATTCAAATCTTATTATTATGTATCAATTATTTTAGGTTAGAACTTTGGATTTGTATTTTGTAACTTGTTATTACGAATGAATTAGTGAAATTTATATTGAAACACTTTATTTAATTTCTATAAAATTCTGCAATGGCTCTAAATAGGCTATTCGCAGGTCTAACTATAGCATTAACTCCCAGTGTAATTGGAAGGAGAGGTATTCAAGTTGCTGCAGTTAACTATGCTAGTAAACCTAATTTGGTTAAACCAAAACCTGGATTTGGTAAAAGTTATAGAAGAATAGTACATTTTCCTGAAGAATACACTGTTAAACCCTTAGAAGTCACTAACCTAGCAGGCCGAGATCCCGTCTCAGGTATAACATAAATAAATTGGAAATCATTTATCTACTTATTCACCTAGCTTGTAATTACAATAATATCTTAAATATTGTAGGAAGACTTGTTGCCAAGGGTATTGGTGGAGGCATTAAGCATAAATATCACTGGATTAACTGGATTAGAGATGGTCCTTCAGAAGGTCCTCCACAGGAAGAGAAAGTTATTCAGGTGATTTACGTTATAACATCTTCAGCAGTCTTATAACAATACTGTATAGAGAATATTACTTATAACTTTTGTATGTATTTTATTTTTCAGGTATTAGAATGTGGTTGTAGAACTGCTGATGTAGCATTAGTTGCAGTTGGTGATAAATTGAAATATATTCTTGCAACAGAGAATATGAAAGCTGGAGACATAATCAGATCTTCTCGTCATCTACCAAGGATACCAGGTTTGAAAGATCTCATTGTAAATTATTAATTAGTATGCAGGGTATGTGTAGATACAATCCCTACCTACAACCAGTTAGATTGCTATCCCACTATTCTGTGATAGTGAGAAAAAATCGAAACACTATTATAGACTAGGGCTCTAATATATGTAAACACACACTTGAACACTTTAATATGTCCTTTACATAGTCTCAGTAAAATGGGCTGTAGTGAATGACATTTAGTCTGGAGGGCTTTACTTATTACATTATTAGCCTTTTAAATAGAACTTTTGTTGCAACATATAAATGTATTAAATGTAATATAATATGTTCCTTTCAGTAAGAGCAAATGAAGGTGATGCATATGTATTAGGAGCACTTCCAACTGGTACAATTGTTCATTGTATTGAAAAGGAACCAGGTAAAATCAACTTATTGTGCTATCATAATTCTTTTTATTCATTTGTTGTCTACATGAGTATAAGTATAGCTAAACTGTGTCAATGTACATACTTTAAAAATAAACAATAATTTATTGGTTGTTATTATTAAATTATTATAAATTATATCTGAATACACCTACAAATTGATAAGCTTCTAAAAGATGTACTCAATTCAATATATGAATTATGTATAGTCAAAATATTACCTAAAATTGGTGCAAAGTCGTTGAGTTGCAGAAACCAGCCCGAATATACCATCGTCAAAATATATTTCTTTTATCAGTGTCTTTTAAATGCCACTACTGCATTGAAATCATGCTGAGTATGCAATTTGCTAAAAAGGTGATTTTTTTTTTATATTTCGCTATAAATTATTTCAGGCATGGGTGGACTTTATATACATGCAGCAGGAACATTTGGCACGATTCTGAGGAAACAAGATGATAGAGTGATAGTTCAAATGCCATCAAAAAGACTATTTAGTTTTGATCAACACTGTATGGCCGTAGTTGGTATGTATTTTTGTTTATAAGTAAAAAATGTATACTCATTAGAGTACTATCAGTGGTGAAAAAAAAACCTAAACATATATGTATTTAAAAATATATACATAATGATAAATATAGCTTATAACAATGTCTATTCATCTAATTCTGAAGAAATTCCTATTTGCAGGACGGCTCTCAAATATAGAACATGGTAGTACACCAATTGGATCTCCTCAAAGAAACAGATGGCTTGGAAACCGTCCAAGATCAGGTCTGTGGAAGAGGAAAGATGGCAGACACGGTAGAAAAATTAAACCACCAAAACCAGTGAAGGAAATACGTCATCCCACGAAGTTCCCATTGCCAGCTATAGAAATGTCTATGCATCCTTAATCCTGTTTAATTTAATGAATAAAATACATTATGTAGTGTTTTTGTGATTCTTACTATATCAGTGCCGTTCTATCCCCCCCCCCCTCCCCTCCCCCCCACATATTTTTGATGTAAAACATCTATTGGCGTGCTTGCTTGCTAAAACCCACCACTCTCGACTCGACTCCCATGTGTGTGCACACGCGTATACATGCTCCATTGTAAAATAGTCTCTTAAAAATACATATTTTCTATTTATGAATATACATATTCTGAAATTATTATACTTAAAATAATAAGAAAAATAAATTGATTTTACTCCATATTTCGTTATAGGTTTTTATTAATTATGAATTCTAATGTTAACATAGATGTTTCACAACTGCTAGGCGTCCAGTGACGGCCATTTTTTTTTCTTATAAAGTCTACAAACTTTATATGAGAATGCAAGGAACAATCATAATTAATGTTATAAATGTATGTATGTTTCTTTAATGCCAAAACGTAACGAAGCAGCGGATTGATGAGTACTTTTTATACAAATAGATACAAGGCTTATAAAAAGTGATGCATACTTTCTTATATATATATATATATATATATATATATATATATATATATATATATATATATATATATATATATATATATATATATATATATATTAGTTGTGATGAGTGATTTTTATTAATAGTAAAGCAGTCAGCTATTGCCTATAGGATTTATTCTTTGCAATATTTTAATAATAATGTCATAAATAATAAGGATATTTTTTACTTATGAACAAATATCCTTATTATTTATGACATTACGTAGCTTTTTTTTCTATTTTTTTACTAAGGTATATTTTTCGTCAGAATATTAGTACATATCTTCAGAATGATTTATGCCAGAAAAATATAAAATCAAAATATCATTTATTATAATTCATTTATTTATATAAAATTGATTCCATAAATGCATAAGATAAGCTTATAACAAAATGTCAGCTTATATAAAATTATATGCCCATTCTACTGAACTATAACAATAGCATTATTAATTTTTACATAAAAATAATAAGTGTAGGTACAGTCTATATATGTGTACATTTAATATTTTGTGCCAATATCTTTATGAATTTTGATAAATAACGCTTATTGACTACCATCCTGATCTTCATCCGATAACGTGAGTATCTGTAAATTAAATAATAAATCATAATTTTAATTTTTCAGTTTAATGGTAAAAACGGAACAACTTGAACGTAGGATATCTTAATTGAATGGAAAATTCTGTAAAAATTAAGATAGTATGTATGGCTTCCAAAATATTTTTAATGAAAATTATTTTGAATATATATTTATTAGTTTTTGAGATACGAAATAAGTATTTTAAAGCACGTGTTCGGCCGCAAAAACACTATTTTTCATAGAAATATACTCACTTTAAAATACAATTTTATTTTTGCAGTTAATAAAATGAATATTATAAATGGGTAACAAATTAAACAACATGTTTAAACATAACGTAAATTTAAAGTTTAATGCTACAAACCCTCGATGTGTTATTTATTTATTGAATAATCATAAAATCCCTTGCTGTTAAGGTTAAAATATAGATTTTTAAGAAGAAGCCAAAGTTGGATTTACATTATTTTTATTTACTTTTAACATAACTGTAACATCACTAGTGTGTAAATGAAAAAACTTTCATTGCAAGATATAGATAATAATTTTCACAAGTTTCATACTTACATCAATCATTTCAGCAGACAATTGTAGGTCAGAGAGACCAGTAATTTCTTCCAAATAGGTTCCACTGTTGAAAACTTTAAATAGGAACTCTATGCCCTCCTCTATATACTTGTCTATGACAGTGTTAGAACAAGCAATACACTGTTTGAATTTAGAACATGTTGGTAGCATTGTTTGGTATGAGTGTAGAAAACCTCGTATGGAATGTGGTACTGCACCTAAAACTCCTTGCTCTTGATTCAGTTCTTCATTTTCTTTTTGATTTAATACCGCGGGTGCATTAATTCTAAAAAAATATTGAATTTATAACTTTAGGGTTCACTGAAATACATGTGTAATTCGTTTAAATTATTACAGTGAAACGTTTTCCATGCTGCAACGGCAATGTATCAAGAATATTTTACTTTTAAATTGAATATTAATTTATCCCAACAGTATGTATCTATTGGTATTATATTTAATGAGTCCTATATAAAATATACGTATTATTATCAATACCACATCATATATATTATTAGGAAAATTCCTCAACTACTTTGGGGTGCGAATTGTGCAATAATTCATCTAGACCCATCGGTTTACACCGCATTGTTTGCTAGTTACTTAGTGTAGGTATTAAAGATTTTCAAGTATATAGATGATAAAGATTTTTCCACAAAGTATATAGATGATAAAGAATTTTCCACAAATTATTTATTAGATATGTTTTAACTGTTAGTATGGAATAGATAGTCGATCCCTTGCTCTCTTAATAAGAAAAAACAAATTTATCCCACGGGAACCGTACATTTTTCTGGGATAAAAAGTAACCTATGTACTATTCCAGACTATAACCTATCTCTGTGCCAAATTTCATCCAGATCCGTTCAGTCGTTCTGGCGTGATTGAGTAACAAACATCCATCCATTTAAACTTTGGCATTTATAATATTTATGGGATTATAGGGATCGAAATAAATACAATACCTTAAAGGATGTTGCAATAAAGCGACAAGTATTTCCACCGCAAGCGCGCCGGCAATAGCGGCGACGCCGGGCCGAGTCACCGTGCACTGCTGGTCTAGTGTACGGTCTTTTAGAGACTGAAACGGATAGTACTATATAAAAAATATACTTAAATATTATCATCTCCGTGGTAACGCGTTTGCTTGGGACACCAAGTGGAGCGGGTTCAAATCTTTGATACTCTTAACTGAGAATCATTTACAACATAAAAACAATTAGGTATACCGTATATATAATAGGGGACTGATAAGTAATAAAGATAATTCATCATTAAACGTATCTGCATTAAAATAAGGTAGATATAAAAATATAATATATCGTCAGTTGAAAGGAGAAATTGAAAAAGTCAAATTTGGATATTTTGGAACATGCTTATGCCTATGATTCAATATATATATATATATATATATTATATATATATATATATATATATATATATATATATATATATAAGTAACAATAGTAAATTCTCTCACATCTATATACATTACACATACGCAATGTATTTGTAATTTATTTTTCTGTATTTTAATAAATAGTTGTAAATATTGCAAAAAAAAATCTGGATGTCAGAAATATATGGTCTCTTGTTATTTCCGTTTCATTTTCAGATATTTTTTGATTAAAGACGTAATGATTTTACGTATGTTTTAGTGCTGTAGCAAACCGTATGTATTCGTTACTGAGTAACGGGTACGCCATCTAGTACCGAGTACCGAAACGTTACTCACGAATGCATTTCGTTACTCGCATTTTCCGTACATATTTTCGTACTGATGTTTTTATTGATTTTTATTCAACAAAATACAACTTTCAGTTAATACCATTGATGAGTAAATTAGAGAGCTTATTTATTTCTTTCAACTTGCATGATTTCTAGATCTTAGAAATTTTGTTCAGAAACAATTTTCAATTAGAAACAACCATTATATTTAGAACACATTTTTAGTTTTTTATCCAACTAATACTTATAATTTTTACTGAATGATTATGTCAAATCAAATCAAAATATGATACTTTATTCATATAGACTTACAATCACATTTTTTCAATCACACTTTTACATCATATAGACTTTTAAAAGCTCTTTTGAACCGTCAATTTTACATTTTAAATTAAAATTAAATGTCAGTGTAGTCAGTGCGTTAAGGAGCTACCACCGGCTCGGAATGAAGTTTTCTGCTGAAAAGAACCGGCGAAAAACTCAACGTTGGCGTTATTTATTTATTTATTTTTAAATTATCTATTTTTTATTTAATTTAAAAAATTATTAATAAAAAAATATTGTTAGTAAAATTTTAAAAATTATATAGATTTATAAATAATTAAAATTTCTGGGTTCTGGATATCATATAACTCTCCAATTGAAATGGTTTGCTGATCGTGCATTATTCCACTGAAAACAACGCGACGTCAACGTTATACCGTACGCAATACATACGCAATACGACTCGATGCGATGCTCTACGAGTATGCTATCGGGTATCAAAAGTAACGAGTAACGATTCAAAAGTAACGAGTACTGATGCTATAGTAACGAATGCATACGGGTACGCTATTTTTCGTTACTTTTACACCTTGAGTATGTTTACGTGTGTCCCCTTTTAATACAGAGATATCCTTTAAACTTCTGCCTTTTAAATTGCATAATTACGTCACATAAAAAATGTCACTTACATTTCCGGGTGCAGTGACGTCATTACAAAAATAACACCCAAGCTGTTCCCCCGACACTTGAGAGCTATCTATTGGAGTGTCTTGAAAGTCAGATCTGATACCATGTCTCATCACCAAATAACTGTCGAAGCCTAATGCTGCGTTAATAACTATCTAAAATAAAAAAAAATGTAAGTAGATTATAGTTATTAAATAAAATCCGTCAAGTGGAAATTATCTTGGGTTTCTGAACTGTTCAATTGGTATATATTGTTGTTGTAAGTCTCATTAGCGTCTGGCAGTTCATCCGGTCGCCAAGCTAAGAAACGGACAGGGAGGTGGCCTGCTTCGGTGGACGATGTACCATGCGGGTACTTCTCTGGCGGGAGAGTGGACTGTTGGAGCAATCCCATGGTTGTTGTGGTCTGCTTCAGCAGACCTGCCGTCAGGGCGTCGTGATTGAGTGCGTAAGAGGTGAGAGATCTTAGTGTGTAGTACTCGTTTTGCCGGTAAGTCCTACACCTCGTGTCTAAACGCATTTCCCAACGTTAAAAAAAAACGACCTCGCAGGCCACATACTGGCCACTAAAAGAATGCCGTCGTACGAATAATAGTGGCAGGTAAAGCATGACGCTGTTATATTATGTATATATATCCGTTTATATTTTTGAAAGTATTGGTAATTCTAAAACAGAAATAATGACTAATTACTGACACAAGTGCATCGATCAAAAAAGTACTATATCAGAAAAGTACACAATCTCATGCAAAAGTCCTCTTAATCCCTCATCGACCGCGGACACGCCGGCGTTACAGTTAACAATAGATTTCTTAGAAATTTAATTAATTTCTTAGAAATTTACCTGGAGGTCTTAAAACTGTCACCAATTGTGTTTAGGTAATTATGTATTCTAGTTGATATAATTATACAACAATGTAAATTGAACCTTAAATGCAACACAATACATGATTAAGTTGTTTCTTCCAAAAAAATAAAAAAGATGCGCCCAAATGTTTAAATGAGCGCTTATTCCGTAAGATTTTTTTTGTTGATTGTGTATCTAGTACTTTTTTGATCGATGCACGAGTATAGAATAATACCTTTTTGTTACACGCAGCTATAAGGGTCGGCAGCCATCTTGCCTCACGCGTGTCCAGAAGTAGGAAGATGACATCATGACTTAGTATTTGCTCAGTTAATAATTTAATATTATTTACTGATTCTTCTTTAAGAGATTCGCCTATTGGGTGTCCTGGCATTGGAATATGGAGAGTTAAACCATGACTTTGCTGGAATAAAAAACCTTATCTTTAATATTATAAATGCGAATATTTGGTATTTTGTTTATTTTTTCTTTACACTGTAACAACTAAACGTATAAGAGTATATATACCACGCGACCAGAGCCGCGGGCAAAAAGTAGTCATTTCAAAATCGTAACAAATGAATATTAATTATATAAAATAGTTATATAATATATTTTTTTAATCATAAAATAAATACATAATAAAAATTAAAAAAAATATGTGCTAATATAATCTATACGAATAAATAAAATTAAGTGTCTGTTTGTAATATCAAAATAACAGCTTTTTATAAGAAAAAAACAATTTTAACATTTTTGTCTGTCTGTTAGTTCCGGCGATCTCCAAAATGGCTGGACCGAGTCCGACTTTGACGGCACTGGCAGATTGCTGTTGTTATAAGGAGTAACTTAGGCTACGTATATTTTAAAAATAGAATTAGCGTCTGCGCGAAAAAATTAAAATCTATAAAGTGGAGAATAAAATCCTTACATACCTACGGTCATCGCAACCGAACGAAGCGAGATAGTAATAAAATCATACATACAACAGTAGGTAGAATAAGTTTCAAATTATCAGCAGCCGCTTCTGCCTTCTTTTTGCCGCCATTCAAACAGTCTTGAAAGTAGAAGAGAACTTGTCGTGTTGGATTAGAATACGACACTTTGCCGTTATCTATAAACGTTATATGTCGGAAGCCCCATGCCTATAAGTATATAACTAGTATAAAAAAACGTGTGTGTGTACTTATGTTCGCACGTAAGAAGTTATACTTCTTTGGCGTAACAAAGCAAAAATAACTAAAGATTTCATCCCGTATGTCACAACTCTTTGTTTGTAAAAGGAATACAGCTAACTCCATCGTGTCGCTTTCAGCTAACTTCATCATGTAGCTTTTTGGCTGTCGGTGTGCACGCGCATCTTAAATATTTTACTCTCATATTTTTAGCCAAACGTGCCAAAAGAAGTATAACTTCAAAAATAAAAATAAAACATTGCTATATATATTAATAGTTTTTACATATAAGTTATCTTATATTCGGCTAATTACTTATATCTTCTTTATGCTATTACACAAGTTACTATTTTTATATTGTAAGGTAAATATGTCTTGTTGTAAGGTCAACATGTTACAAATTGGCTTTACTGGTAAAAACTAGCCAAATCACATGTGTAACTTCAATTTATCCTAAGTTATCTACTCTGTGTAAATAATACGATTGTTCAAATTTAAGAATTTCTATTTTTAAATAGCAAACACTTTTGTAGCAGAAAAAACAAGAAATTGTGTTTCAAATTTATTTCAGAAAATTTCTGGATTATCTACAGAACTTGGCACCCATTTAGATGTCAATTCTTTTGTCGGTGAAGTTGACCACCACGCTTATTCTTAATATTCAATTTGGCTCCCATTTACACATTTATGTTTTTGATGGGATTTAATATACACGACATATTTTTAGGAGATATCACATAAAATAAATTTAAAAAGACACAGAAACTTAAAAGAAGAAAATATATATGTAATATGTATATTATATACGTATTTTATACCAGTAGATCTCTAGCCACGTGACAGCCCAATGTACCAGCACCGAGCAATAAACACTTCGTTTCTTTCATCACATCAATATTAAGATCAGGTACTAAGCGCCATTGCATTAACTTTAAATTGAGATCAGATGATGTGTCTGCCAACCTGAAAGAGGTACCATATTTGTACAGATTTTATTCATAGTCAAAAATAGTATACGACTATAAATAACATACATTTGGGGCATTCCACGTTAAATCGGAAGGTTAAAAAAAAATATTTTTGATTTTATTAATATGTTGGTATTTTTAGTACCCTTCAAAATAGGCTTCCTGGTAAATTTTAAGATTTTTTGTTCACTGGTTCAAAATCGCTCTTTTTTTGGTTTTTTGCTCATAACTTTCAAATTCAATCTTTACAAAAAAATATAATATTTTTTTTATGTAAAGGTAATCCAAAACAAATACATAGGTAGCCCAGCGGTAACGCGCTTGAGAAACCTTGAGAAACCGAGTGGAGCGAGTTCAAATCCCTGATATTTTCATGTGCGAATCATTTCTAACATGATTACCACTTGCCATACGGTGGAAGAAAACATCGTGAGGAAACCTGCATGTCTGAGAGAACCTAGCAAGTTTTCGAAAGACATGTGAAGTCCGCAACCCGCACTTGGCCAGCGTGGTGGACTATGGCCTGATCCCCCTCGTACTGAAGGAAGACCCGTGCCCAGCAGTGGGACGTTGAAAAGAGCTGAATACAATCCAAAACCAAAAATGTTGAACTTCGACCATTATTTAGAAAGTTATGAGCAAAAAACAAAAAAATGCGTTTTTTTTTGAAAATTCGATATTTTTGAATTATTGATTAAAAAAATCTCAAAATTTACCAGGCAGCCTCTTTTGAATGGTACTGAAATAAAAACATATGTATTAATAAAATCAAAAATAAAAGTTTTTGAAACCGTCCGATTTGGCGTGGCATGCTCCATTTACACAAATAAAAAATAAATTATTTATTTAAAAATAAAAGTGCGCGTGAGTGGACGCATGCGCGCGTGTGCGTCTGTGTGATTGCGTCCGTGTGAGCGTCAGTGTGCGCGTGCATGTGCGTATATGCTGTATGTAGTATTCGGAAGTCAAAATGAATGAATGAAAAAATGTCATGGAGTAAATGTGACAGCAAGTGAACTACCTCTTTCCATGTCTAATCGGCCCATATTTTTTGCATTTGATTGGCAACTTTAGTGGGGAACTTGGCAAGTGAGTGGTGTTATGAAGTGTTACATTTAAATATGCTTAGTTTATTTGTGTGTGACTTTTTTACTATAACATCTCATTTGGTGCAATCATATATTACTTAAGAGTCTTCATAATATTATGTCATAGGAAAATAAAAAAGTCATGTCTTGGTCCAGAAAATGGCCTTTTGGTGTGCCAAACATCTACTCTTTTCATTGGTTCAGGCAACAAACATCCAAACACACTTTTCACATATTGTAATATTACTATGAAAATTAAAAAGAAACACAACATTACATACTTTATAGGATCCATGGAAGCAGACATGTTAGCTAGTTTAGGTCCAAAATTTCCTCTGTCATTTCTCTCCCAGCCAACCCAACCTATTTTATCAGCTGATTGGACATTCTGGAAATAATTGCACACGTTTTTATTTAAATTTGGAATAAAACTGTCACCATGATTGCTGTTAAGCATTCCAAATGTCGGCAACCACAACTCATAATAAATCTGCCAAGACTCCGAAAAGATAGTTATATTTAAAATGAAACTTTTATCAGAAAACAGTGCAAGAAATACAACTAAATCCACACACACAGCTTATTCTGAGCAATAAATAAATCAGATAGTATAAGTAACTTTTTATATATACCTTGTCATTATTGTTTTATATAAAATATTAATAATCTATACAGATAAATAAAATTGAAGTGTCTGTTTATAATGTCAAAATAACAGCTTTTCATGAAATGCATATGAAAGTATAATATGGTATTAATAAGAAAAAACCATTTTTAATTTTTTTTGTCTGTTTGTTCTGGTTAATCTCCGAGATAGCTGGACTAATTTTGACAGGACTTTTTCTGGCAGATAGCTAACGGTATAAGAAGTAATTTAGACTACTTTTATTTTAGAAAAAGAATCAGGGTTCTGCAAAAAATTAAAACATGAAATTGTGAACAAAATCTTTATACCTAGGGACAAACCCGAGCGAAGCGAGCATAAGTCGCTTGTCCAAATATAATACTCACATCAGGTACGGTGACTGTAAAAATTTGACTTTTATCTATAGCACCATCTTTATTACATCTAATTCCAATTATTGAAATATCTTCTTCCTTTAAGAGAGGACAGTATTCTAATAAAGCTGCCAATAATATTCTGAGTGGCCATCCAGGATTTTCGCTATTACTGGGATCGGAGAATGCGAAATATGTTTTTGAAAGATCTAAATTATTTGGACTATTCACTTTATTTTTATCCAAAGCCTTTGAAAGTGGTACAACATTAACTTGATTATTATCTTTTGTAATAATGAAGAAAGATTTCTGTGATGTATCTAATAATTTATGGCTTTGTGAGATTTGGAGCAAATGTTCTTGTGTGAAATCTGTACTGATAATAGTTTTCTTTTTTAGACACACTGTGGGTTGATTTGGAGAAGGAAACGCAAACCAGTAATAATAGTGGAATTTTTTGAGATCCTGCAAATGAAAATATTGTTATTAATAATATTATTAGGTATGTATAAACATTCAACAACAGACACTACAACAACTCCCTGAAACTAAAAATTTACTTGACCCTTATTGGTTTACCTAATAATTGTTAGGGGTAGCTAACACTCTTACATACTCTTACCTTAATACTCTTTATAGCATACCAGTCACAATCCAAGAGGGAAACAATATGTCATTATTTAGAAAACAATAAGCATTTATTACTGGATTATAAATACTTTCTAAATTACTAAAAGTGATAAAAAATATTGTTATAAAAAGTTTAACTGACTAATTATTGTAAAAATCTGCTCTCTTATGTTTTTATATTTGAATTTCACATTGTTACCTTATTTATTTTATTGTAAATTGTTGTAAATATTCTTTACATTGTCATATTTTTATTTACAAATGATTTTTTTTTCTGTTAATGTGATAATTATAAGCAATTCTATGTGTTGATAAAAAAATATGGTGATATAAGCAAAATACATAATGTTTTTAAAAATATTTGTAATTATAAAACGAGAAACTGTAATGGAAAAAATAGCTTATTAAAATTTACTGTACATATTTTTATTTACTTATTTTGTTGAATAAATAAATTATAATGATAACATTATAGTTTAATATTGAACTTGTATTCATCTTCATTAATTCAGAATTTCACTAATTTATATTATTAATCACAATACTTACAGCAAAAGAAAGAATAAAAAAGTTCAGTAAGCTGCTGGGATTATCAATCCAAGACATCATTTGAATATTTGCCCTTATAACTTCTCCTATGCTGTTTAATAATGATGCTTTGTCAATACTTTTAAAATCTTCTATTGTGTTTTTGTTCATAAGAGTACCAGTAACATTGATATGGTTCAATTCCAGCTCTGGTTCACTTAAAAAATAAAAAGAAAATATTATACTCGAAGTAAAATTAATAAAAGAAAACTATAAAATTCCAACAATTTGTCAAGTTATTAATATTTTTAACTTACGTATTGAAAGAGGTTCCATCAACTTCAAAAACAGTGCCAATATCATCTCTATAGGTAAATCTCCCATATATTTGTTTTGTGTTCTCATTTAATTTATCTACGTTTAATTTCAACTCAGTTAAGCTGTGCCAAAATGACGGGTGAACAAAGGATGCGAAGGGAACATATTGTATTATTTCTTGTTTATCTCCTTGTGAAGCCATTTTTTAATAACAACTTTTATTTTATAATTTAATAGCTACCGCTCCCCTGTTGTATTTTCTTTTCTGTTTCGATTTTTTGATATTGAAGTGTCAATGTCAATAGACATTAGACAGCTTCTAAACATAAATTTCAAAATCAGCTGTACTGCGTTCGTTAATTTCTGTAGCAATTTGAAATAAATCTTAATTATTTTTTTTGTGATCGCTTATTTTGCTTCATAATAATTATAGATATATAACTTTTATTACAAATAAAAAATATACAATATGTAATACTTTGACTTCGTTTATTGATAAATAATAAGAATACAGAGTATCATTTATAAAATAATAATACTTTATCTTTCACTTAAGCACAATTAAATCTTACTAAATTGTTTTGAAATGAATATTTTACAAGACAATAACTATTAACAGGTACCTATATAAAGAATATATTATCATAGAAAATCGAATAAATTTAAATTTGACACCAGACGTAAAATATATTTTTAGGTAATTCAATGGCGTAGAGATTTTATTATAATATACTTTAAACCTAATAATCTTTCCTACTATAAGTTTAATTCAATGTAGGATTATTATTACCTTTTTAATAAATATTCGAAATTATCGTAATTGAAATTTTAAGTGTTCTTATTAGAGGTAAGTCATATCAAATTTTTTTATTAAACGATTATAGATATATCATACTTATTTATACATACAAATTTACTTATTTATGTATATTATTTCGAGAGCTATCAAGCGATTGTTTCATACAGTATTCCTGTATGCAACAACAATGGATTGGCATATCTGCCTAGATAGTTATCTATACATAGTACAAAACAAGTCGCTCCCGCTGTTTGTACGCTTAGATCTTTTAAACTACGCAACGCATTTTAATACAGTTTTCAACAATAGATAGAGCTATTCAAGAGGAAGGTTTATATGTATTATATATGTATATTATATTCATACTAACCGTCAAAACGTACCTAGGGACGAACCCAAGCGCAACGAGGGTGAGTCGCTAATATAGTATAAGCTTCAGAATGGTATTTGTTACTTAAAACTCTGGAACATTGTTTAAACGGATATCCCTTCACATGTACGTCTGGTGGTCTTATTATACATATATATTATTTGCAACCGTTCTGAATTGGTTGAGCTAACTGGCCTGCCAGACTTATCTTTTATCTAAATCTTCCACTCTTGGAATATATTTTAATAATAAATTTATTATATAATACAGATTTCTATATAAGTAATGTACCTGAAATAAAATGTTTCTGCAGGATTTCCAGATAGTTAAAGGATAAATTCGGTTATGGCAATAACTTCATTTGAAAGATTTAATAATAAAAATATTACGCAATCCTCGTGTTCAAAATCTTCTCATTTGAGTTCCAGTAATATAGCCAAATGTAGTTGTGGTGCTGATGGAAGCATAAGCAGCAACAGTGAATATGATTCGAAGGGAAGTAGAAATGTTTCGCCTTATCTTAATAGAGATAGGATTCACTTGCTTTCTCGAGTGACTGAGAAAAAACTTGTGCATAAAAGAACTACTGATTTTATGTCGTCTTTTCCGTTAGCTGTGAATATATATAAAGCAAATTCGGACCAATTAAGATCTTCAAAACGACGAAGTAAAAAAGCGAAAAAATCTGTTTTGACTCTTCCCAATGAACAAGCTCCATTACCACAACCATGTACTGTTAGTGATGTAAACGATTCAGAATTTTTCAACGACAACAAAGATGAAGCAAAATCTAAGCCTAAAAGGCGGCGATCAATCAAAAATAGAATTCCTGTTAACAGTAGAGAATTAAAAGTTTTTGATAGAGATTCTAAGTACTGCTCGCAATTTAATATTGATTTGGACAAAAGTTCTACAGATATGATAAATCAATATACTGGTGACGGGCAGAAAGTTAACAAAAAATGTCACAGGAAATTAAAAAAATCTGATGTTTCCAATAAAATTAACGTGAAGGCCCATGATGTTTGGTCTGTCTTACGTAATATTAACAAATTTCCATTCAGGCCAACACCCTCCATGTCACAAGACAGTTTTGTGTCTCTCAAGAAAGGAAAAAATAAAAATAGGCGTCACATCAACCAAAAAGATGCTAGGTATTTTCTTTATTTCCCAATAGTCCCTACGATAAAATAAATATGCATTCAGTCCTTTTTAACGTCCCACTACTGTGCAAGGGCCTCCCTTCAACACGAGGAGGATCATAGTCCACCACGCTGGCCAAGTGCGGATAGGCGGACTAAAAATATATAAAAACAATAAATAAATAAATATTATAAATGTGAAAATGTATGAGTTTGTTTGTCCCTTACTTTTTAATAACAAATCAATGTACCAATCTAAATGAAATTCAACCCAAAAAGGTTGGCATTTTAGAGTAGGCCAAAGACTACTATGAGCAAAATAGATTTGCAATGGAGCAAAGTATAGTCGTTATGCAAAGAGTTCTATTAACACGAGTTAAGGTTCAAATAAATGTTTCCCACGGAATAGCATCATAATTTGGTCATTTGGTTTGGTGGTATCAAGACACACCAATATACCTATGTATTGATACCAAAATGATGATATGGTTAATATGAGCTCGCATTTTCCCTCTTTTACGCGGGAAAGTCACATAATCATACTGGTTTTACCTTATTTATTATTTTAGGTATATTGAAACCTGTAGAACAGAAGAATTTGCATATATTTCAAATTTTATAGATGAAGATCCATTTCAAAATGCTCATTCTCAATCGAGTATAGATAGAATAACTGTTATTAGTCGGCAAGACGATTTTCAAGAAACGAACAAAGTTTTCAACAAAAAATTATCCAACCAGCCCACAATCAGTGGTAAAAAGAATATCAGATCAAATAATGCAACAAAACTACAGAAAAGGCGAATAAAGAAAAGTGACACAAAGATTAAAAGTGACGACAAGAAGAGTGACAAAACTGTTTGTCATGATAAATTAGATGTAGAAACAACCGCAAATGACCGCATAAATATCCAACGCGATGAAAATTATGAACAAAATGAAAAAAAGAATCCCACCGATACTTCTATTATTAATAATAACTGTTTATTAAATCAAAAGAAATCCACTGTAAATCCATTTCAATCAAACGTAAATAATAATTATAAGAAATTAATTTCACCGGACTATTCAGAATCGAGTAAATGTAATTTGAGTAATAAAATATTCACCATAACAGATACAAATAATTTAGGAAAATGTAACAGTGAAGAGCATCAAGATGTGACGGGCATTACAAAAGTTGTTTTGAGTAAAGGTCAAAAGATACTTTTAACTAAGCAATTAGATGCGGTAAAACGAAAACCTCGCTTGACAACAACTTTACCTAATAACTCAATAATGCCCAAGTTGACACAAACAGAAATAAAAAGACGACTCTCTTGTATTAGATTTCCTTTAATAATCCTGGGTAAAGACCAAGTAAGCTCTAGTTTTAAAGTAGAAACCTATGATCCACCCCAATTTGAAGGCTTAAATGAACGTATATGGCCATTTATGAAAAAATGGTTTCAAAAAAACACATGTGATATTTTTGAAAATGATATTAAAGAAAGTGTTTCAACAAACAATTGTAATAACATTAAATGTAACACTAATAAATTTTCTATAAACAACAACTATACTAGTAACAATCGTCAGGATATGAGTACATCTCTTAGAGATAAAATGAACGATCCATCAATGGCCGTTAGGACAAAGAAAAACACCAGCAGCGTAAAGGAGCCTTTAATACAAAAAATAAAACCTATGAGCAAAGTTAAAAATAAAATGATGACTTTTATCCACAAAAAATCTGATTCTAAAATTGATGCTAAAATAAATAGTATTAATACAGATTCTCAGGACGCACCATCTATTGCTATCGATATTGGAACCAACACTCAAAATAGTTTAACAATGGCGAAACAATCTAATACAATTTTAAAAAAGGATGAAAGTAATAACAGGACTTCCTATAATAAAAGCTATCAATGGGCTAAACGAAAATGGGCTAGTGACTTTATTGATAATGTTATGAAAAAAATAAAAAGTGGAGTTTATTTTTATCAGGAAGAGGAGTCCCAGAAGCGTAAGAGTAAGTATATGTATTATTTATGTATGAATTACTGTTAAACATCAAACGTTTGTGGGTTTGAGTCCCGTAGCAAAAAATGTTACGGTTTGTAAGTTAAGAAATGATAAAATTTTGAATAGGTGGCAATACCGGAGATTGCCAAATGGCCTATGCTGATAAACTATAATGTTTTTTGTTTGCGAAACTGGCCTTCATTACTAAAATCGTTCAGGAGAGACATAAATGTATTATATATGAATAAGTGAATTATATCTATACATATAATAAAATTGTAACTAAGCGGAATCTGTACATTAAATATTTTTTGGAAAATCTTATTGAAACAGACATTATTATCGATACAGAGTCCGAATCTATAGTTTTTAGAATTTTTGTCTGTTTGTCTGTCTGTTACCGTATCACAGAAAAACCACTGGAGGGATTTTGATGAAATTTGGTATGGTGATAGCTGGTTATCTGGGTCAATATATAGGATACTTTTTACCGCGGAAAAATATCTCATTTCTGAGAAAAAATACAAAAACTGCAGTGTAAGAGTATACTAATATGTAAAACCTAAGAATTTGGTTTTTGGTCATCTGAACGCCGGCGGAGCCGCGGGCAATGCTAGTTCACAAATACAGTTAGACATAATATGTTTTAGATGCAATGGAAGAATCTGCACAAACAGAAACAGTTGTTGATGAAAGTTGTGAAAGTTCCCTGGAAGCTAAGTATATTGGTCCAATTGTTCTTCCTGGATTCGACGATAGACTATCGGACTTGGAAATTGAGACTGTCAAGAATTTAAATCAAATAGCTGTCAAACATTGTATCACAAACACTGTCATTCAATTCGATATTGCATTAAAACGAGAAATTAATTATGTACAGATAAATAAATCCTTTTCTTGTATTCCTCTGCAGGAAACAGATAATTTAAAGATATTTAAATGTAAGACGACTATTATTAATGCTGTACTTCCAGCTGAGCTTTGTACTGTGTTGCCAAATCTTATGCGAAAAATCCTAAAGAGTAATTGTCAAGTAGTATTTCCAACACCATGTATAGAAAAAGTGGACGACCATTTACCACCGATAAGCGAGATTACTCAATGTGAGAGTTTACATACGATAAAGCATTTTATTCCCAAACAAATTGCCGGAACATATTCAGATGAAAGAACTTTTGAACACGGAGAGTTTCCCAAAATATCACCTGTATCGGTTATAAAAAATATTGTTAAAGACAATATAAAATGGACGTCTAAATCAATGCTTGACCTGATGGAAGCTCAAGACATATTGATGCATATCCAAATGAATTTACTAAAAAATGCATTAACAGAACCTCCGATATCTCCACCTATTTTAAGCTTTAATTCATCAACCACACCTAAATCCTGTAATAGCGACTTAAAAAGTCCAAAAGAGCCTAATTGTCTAACGGTACAACCGTATATGGTAACAAATAAAAAAGTATATCCTGCGTTCAAGAAAATTAATTTTATGAGTTTGGCGGAGTCTGTATTGTGTCATCAATTTTTAAATATAAGTATAAATACTCCACTTATTAAAAATTTCAAAATTATACTCTACAATGATCATAACATTAGTTTTAGGATAGAAACTAATATAAAAGAAACTGCACGTATCAATTATATTATATCAAATGTACAGACTAATTCAATCTATAATGGTATTAAACGTCGTGTAAAAGAAACAGAAAATAAAGCCTTAGCCTGTATTTTGGATAAAAATACTGCTATTTCTGAGCTAAAACGTACAGATAAACGAAAACCGAGAAGACCATCTGAATATTGTGGAAGCAATAAGAGAAGAGGTTTTATTAAGCTCTATAAAAAATGTAAATCAATGTCAAGTTTACACAATGAGCGTTCCAGTACGGCTTTAAATAAAATTAACAATTTAGATGAGTTCCTCCTTGCTCTGGGATCGTTGAAAGCATTATCTAGCGTTTTAGATGGAAGTTTAGAAAAAAAGATAATGTTAGCAATAAATGAGGTAAATGCTGATAAGACTATTAAGAAACATATTTGGCTGAATTAAAATTGTTTGGAATTAGGTGTTATAGTTGTTGATATTTATTGTTAAAGAATAGCTTTACTTGTTGTGCTTTTTATATTTAACTTGGGAAAGTTGAATAGATTTTATTGAGATTATTTGTTTGATTATTTAGTATGGATCGGTCATCGGACTACTAGGTATATTTATAAATGCTACGGTCTGTGGAAGTTTGTTTGGTACTTCTTTATGCTGGAACAGCTAGACGGATTTAAATAAAATAGTACAAGTATAGAGTAAGACCTGCAGCATACATGGCTACTTTTAGGTATCTATGGACGCATCCGAGAGAAGCGAAGTTGCAAAGTAGGTAGTTACTTTAGGACGACATGTTTGGCTCAGTTTGTAGAGAGCCTACTCGCTGTCGCGGGTTCGAGTCCCGGTGGGGGCATTCGTTTGTGTGATGAGCACGAATGCTTATACTCCAGTCATGGATGTTTATATTTATAATATGTATATATTTAAACTTACATATAGCGTAACAACTATCTGGTATCCATAACATAGGCCTCGTAGTTTACCATGAAACTTGTGCTGTGTGTTAATGTCCCAACATATTTATTTATTTACTAATTACAGTTAGAAATATACCTACCTAATATCCGTATTTTGCTAAAAACTTCTTCATCAAATAATCGAAAATATTCGTTAAATTTAAAATCTTACTTTCAGATGAAACATTGGACCACCAATATAACACCTAGACAGGCTCTACTCGTTTTGTTACTGGCAAACAAAAAGGATACATCCAATTTGATACGATACCGACCAATAATTCTTCAGGGTATTGCCGTGAACAGAATCACACGGAGTAGGGAATTGGATATGGAAATTGAAGTTATCGAAAGAGAAAATTTGAATGGCTTGCCAAAGGTAATGTTTTAAATTATTGTAACCGTATTTGGGTTTTTTCATTGAACATTTTGTTTTTTTTTTTAGTACGATGGAATCGCCTATTTACCTGCATCTGTTGAAAATCAAGACAATCTTTTTGAAGAACTTTGCTGGATAGCGAAAACGACGGTAAGATAAATATTTTTTTTTTACTTGACGTCAATGTGTCTCTTAAAATTCCAATATATACTACTTATTACTTTTTAACTTAAAGGTCGGGAGATGGAAACCTCGAAGTTGATTTTTTTCTTAAAATTTACGTATATGAAACTTACTATAAATTAAAAAACTAAATTATTGAAAACTTCTTTTTTACATATTAAAAAAACCATTGAGTATTATTTCTTAGATTTCCTACTTAGGCATTTTCTTACAGAAATTAATGGCTGTTTAATGAGCATAATTTATATAATCTTACACAGATAGGCATCTTTTGTATCCAGACTCTAGTCATACATTTATACTGTTCAAACAGTAATACTTGCATTTAGACTTACTATTATTTATTAATTAGTAAGTACTTTTGATTTTTTTTTATTCTTTCAGGCGTCGGATTATCAAAAGATCTTCGATGAAACGTCCGAAAAACACCTGAAATCATTACTGGAAAAAAGAAAAAAATTGAATCCTTCCTATCTAAGAGTAATGGCGAGATATATTGGTCTAGGACTTCTAAAGAATCCTAAATAATTTCGATGAACATATTGTTTTCTTTTGTAACAATTTGTACCTATACTGGTGTTTTGTTATGTTATAATTATATTGTATATTTATTTGTGCCATTTTGTTTTTCATAATATATTGTTTTTAAATATATATCTGTTATTTTAAAATTTTACTTTTGTTAGCGTTTAAATACATCCCAGAAATATGTGAAAATTTGTTTGTTTGTCTGTCTGTCCTTCTTTCACGCCGAAACAGTGACGGATTTTTTGTGTGGAGATAGACTGGAGAGTGACAGACTACTTTTTACCGCGGGAGATTATAGAAAAAAAATATGATCGGAATTATTTGAAACTTAGTATGCTTTTCAATACAACTAAACGAATACGTTTTAGCATTTTTCGAAATTCATCTCATAAGGGCGTGAAGTAGGGGATGAAAGTTTGCATGGAACCCACTTTTTTTTAGTTTGTTAAGTTTTAGCGCGAGCGATGCCGCGGGTTCGGCTAGTCTTATATAATATGTATGGATAACTATTTCACACATTTTCGAATGCGGTATTCACCTTAAAAGGTAATGCAATTAGCAATATTAAGTTTGTAACATAGCATTATTATTGCTGTAATATTGTAATTACCACTGGTGAATCTTAAAAAAAATGTTCATTTCTATTGATGAAAGATTTTTTTTAATAACTAATCTCCTTTAAATATAAAAAAATTGGGATAGGACGTTATTAAAAACTATTATAAGTAGGTATATAAGCTTATATTTAAATTTTTAACGACTTTAACAGAATGATAAATTGTAAAAAAAAAATGGAATAAATAAAAGATAATATAGATTTTATTAATTTTTATTGTTAAAAGACTTTCACTTTTGCGGCGCACTCTGATTTGAGCTCTTGGAATCACGCATTGAAGCTGAACGCCTGCGTTTGATTTCTTCTTGGCGACGCACCTGAGAACAAACATTTTGTATATTAAAATAGAGTCATTTAGTTATTTTTATATTGTACAGATAAAGAAAACTTAATATTATTAACTGTTGCTGATCTAATACCTTAGTTTATATTAAAAATATACCAAGGGGTAAGAGACAGCACCTTGCTCTTACAGCTCAGTATGATTTCTATAAATCAATTATAGTCATATGATACTAGCTGTTACCGAGATATATAATTTTATATTTAAAAATAAGCATTCATAAAAAAAATAAAAAAAATTTTTTTGAATTAAAGAAAGGAAAACTATATAAAAATGTAAAAAAAAAATTAAATCAATACTTAGCCTATCTATATTATCTAGAAAATATATTCTTCATTATGTTCCACTTCACATTTGCTACTGTATAATATATACTGTTGTACAATATATTTTATATGTATAAATAAAAAACTTTTAAGACAATTTGTTATTTACATAAAATATATAGATATTTAAAATATTTTTGATGGAATATTTTCATTAACCTACAATTATAACTTACATTTCTCAGTATTTTTCAAATAATAAACAACTTATTAGTATATTAAATTATAATTGTCTCACCTTAGATTCCTTCTTTCTTTGCGCAAGCAACTTAGCATATTCAGCCTCGGAAGTCTTGCGTTTGGCGAGACGCTTCTTCTTGAGTGCCAATCTGTGGCGTCTGCGTTGCAATACTACTGGGGTAACCAGCCTTTGGATCTTGGGGGCCTAAAGAAAATACAACAATAATAAAAATGGAGAATTGTATTTCTTAACATTTTAATTTTTCTCAATAAGTATTATAATAATTATAGCTAAAATTAAATTAATAATATTGCTGTATTTAAAAACGGAGAGCCTAGAATAACAATATTATTTACTATACCTAAAATTTCATATTTAAGATTTTGTTTAAATAATATACATAATAAAGATTCATTTATAAAATATGTTACATATTCTATTGTTTGGCTCACTGTAAAAGTAGACAGACATAAATCTGAATCTTCTGCTCGGAGCTAGTTTTTTATACCCTGATTGTAATAACTGATAGGTTTGAGGACCTAGTCAGTACATATATCATCAGGGAAAATATTAAATAATTATAAATTAAAAATTTAAAGAATACCCCTATGCTAATTAATTGTCATTTAACCAATACACTGGCACGCGTGAAGCACTTAATCAAGTAATCATACGCCAAAACACCATACGTCATTTTGGAAAAGAGCTGATACTCTTACACTGCTGGACCGATATTAACCAAGCAAAGGTAAGAACCACCTCAAGGAAACTGGCTTTCAAATGTAAAACAAACCACATTGAAATCGGTCCATCTGTTTAAGAGCTACGATGCCACAGACAGAGAGAGACACACACACACACAGACAGACAGACATTGACTTCAAACTTATAACACCCCTCTATTTGCGTCGGGGGTTAACAATAAAAATATTGTTAACTACATGTTAATACGGGCCAATTATATGCAGTTCATAGTTTAATTTGTATAAATATTATAAATGTGAAAGTTTGTGAGTATGTATGGATTTTTGTTATTCTTTGACACCAGAACGGTTGGACGAATATTGATGAAATTTGGCACAGACATATAGTCTGGAATAACACATAGGCTACTTTTTATCCTGGAAAAATATGTGGTTCCCGAGGGATAGTTTTGTTTTTTCGAAGCCAAGCAAAGCGACTGTGAGCAGTGAGAGTGTATATGATAACTAGATTTAACCAGCAGCTCAATTCTCATAATAACTATATTGATAAAGAATAGTAGTACTCTATACAGATAAATAAACAGAAGTGTCTGTAATGTCACAATAACAGCTTTTTAATAAATGTACATGAAATTATTTACTGTACTTATGTTCCACCTAATCTTTAAAGCAGCTGGACTGATTTTGTCGGGACGTTAACTAGCAGATAGCAGATGTTATAAGGAGTGACTTTGACTACTTTAATTTTAGAAAAAGAATTAGGGTTCCGCTCAAAAAATAAAAATGTACCTTCAGGGTGCACCCGATCGAAACGAGGGTAAGTCGCTAGTCTAGAATAAAAGCTATTTCAATTCCGAATTTCACTCATAATCAGTCAAGCCATTAGACTAAGAAGAAATAACAAATACTATTTACAAACTTTCACATTTATAATAAAAATTTGGTAATATGGAATAACCGCCATGTGTAATATAATAACCATAAGTATAATTATGAATTAAATTTCACTAAGGATTTTGTCTATTTAACAACAATGCGAGACACAATGTAATGATGAAAATATACTAGCCTTATATCTGGGTTTAGCATTCTCCTTGCCCTCCTTAGCAGGCAGAAGGCGTTTTACGACGTAACGACGGACATCATCCTGTTTGGTCAAGTTGAACAGTTTACGAATTTTGGACGCACGTTTAGGTCCTAGACGACGTGGTACATTGCCATCGGTAAGTCCAGGAATTTCCTGTTAAAAAACAAAATTTGTCCAATTTTTTTACTGGTACACAAAATTATTATAAAAACAGGTTAACTTGTATTAATTTAAGCATGTGTAGAGCTAATTTTGGTTTATCTGCATTACATTAGCAATACAGCATCACCATAGACCAATTAGTATACCCTGTCGCATATAATTACACAGATTTGACGATCTGGGAAACAGTAAGAACAGGGATACTCCTTATATATACATTTGTTAGGAAATTTATTATAAATAATAATTGAGTGAAAAAACTGGCTAAGCTGATATGTATAGAAAACACGAACACAAAAAGAGGATATACCTGGGCTCCTTTGCGGACAATGACAAGGGCGAGTACAGACAAGTTGGCATCCACAATGCATCCGCGGACTGACTTACGCTTCCTCTCACCATCACGACGTGGTCTGTAGCAAGAGTGGCCCTTTGACATCAACAAGCGGACTCGACCTAAAAAGTAAATTTTTTTAAAAAACAACTTTAAACTTAGGCTTTGTAGGTAAATAATAACTTACGTTGACATATAAACTTAAATGTCCCCCATAAGACTAAAACGTAACCTCCAAATGTATCTGTCAACTGTGATTTACATTTATAAGCAATATTGTTCTAATAAGTACTGATTTTATTTTATAAAATAACGATCAAGAAAAGAAATTAAAAACTTACTGTTGGTCAGAACTCCCTGTTTCATAGGGAAACCCTGTTTGTCGTTGCCACCAGCGACACGAAGAATATAACCTTTCCATTCATCGCCTAGCTGGTCGGCTTCAACTTCTGCGCCCATGCGCTTTTCATAAAAGATACGAAGCTTATGCTCATCTACAACTTCGAATAACTTCTGACATCCCGTTGCCGGGTAGGAGACGTTCAGCTAAAAAAACAAGGAAACGAGGTTATAGTACACATCAATCACTATACTATTAATTTGTATTATAAACACACAACATAATCTAGCATCTAGCAAGTATTTATTACACTGATTCATATTGAAGTTACAATTTAACACTACATTAGGAGATATTTATATTGCATGAGTTTCAAAGTAAGCAACACGGCATTTTTCATCGAAAATTTTTAAAATAATCACAACACATATTAACAAAAACTTTTTAAATTTAAATTGTTTAAATAGCTGCAAACGTGTACATCGAATTATTTCGTTATAATTAAATTTATAAACATATTATTAAATACTTTTTGAGAACCTTCATGACTGCAGTTAGCTCCTTCGAACGTCAGCCATGAAAAAGAACCACAGAGAATGTTGAGCGATGAACCGTCATGTCAATCTGACAGTTAAGGCTTAGTCTACATTTACAGTATTACTAACTTAGTACATTCACACTATCAAGCAGAGATGCGCAAACTAGGTCCTGGAGTGGATTGAACATGGAATAGTTCCTTTCCATAAAGGAACTATGTTCACGAAACATGTTCGCGGAACTATCTAGTTCCGATAGTTCATCCGATCCGATCGTTCCGATTTTAACAGGTTATCACTGTCATCGGTTCCCGAGGACAGCATAGCGGGAGATATAGTTTTAATTGACCGACTTCAAAAAAAAGGAGGTTGTCAATTCGACACGTATGTATATAATATTATTAGAACTGCAAGATATTAACATAATATGATATATTAGGGCTTCGAAGCAAATATACAAAATTTTATAGGTGTATAGATGTATGTATGTATGTATGTATGTATGTTTGTTTGTTTGTTTGTGTGTATGTATGCTTGTCCACGCATTTCGCCGAAACAACTATTCCGACCGACGTGATGATGCCTTTTTATTTGTTGACATTTATTTTAACTTAGGGAATAATAAGAATTTCATCAAAATCGGTTCAGTGGTTTTGAAGATATGGATAAAAAAAGTGTATTTTTTGTAATTACTACTTTTTACAAAAACCATTTCAGTTTTTACTTAAAACTAAAAATTACGAAATAAAATAGGTTTTTAAAAAAATTAAACCAACTTCAAAAAACTATGGTGCTTTCGCGCGCAATGTGAATCTAGACGAACGCAACAAAGTACAAAAATATTGAGTCAAAAGTGGAAGAATATTAAAATTTAAAAATATATTATTAATGTTTTAAAAGTTCAAAACGATAATCAGATTTAATCAATGAATTATCGACTTTAACGCACAGTGAAGTAGGCACATTATTAATTGTAATAGCATAGTAAGAGATGACAATTATTGCGAATACTCACACACGCACTAGTCACTACAGTAGTTTACCTAACATTTTTTAACATGAAATCATTTTAAACCCACGAAAAAAAGGAGAAGGTTCTCAATTCGACACGTATAAATATATTTTTTTATTGTTTGACCTCTTCTTACTTTGGTACTAGGTACTTACTATATCTACACTAAAAATGGAAAATAAAAACTTAAAAAAAACTACTTCAAATAAATAAAAATATTGTAAAATGATTGTTTAACTTATGAATTATTTTATTATATACATTGATCTTAATTTTTTATTTTTTTATTGTTATTATTTTATTAATTATAAATTCCAATTCATATTAGGTATTGTAAAAATTAAGAAAAAAGTTTAAATTAATAAACATTCTTTATATACATAATAATTAATATAACATTAGATCTAATACTATTATTATAATATAACTGAATATGAAAGGATTTTATTAATAATTAATAAATACCTACTTTCTTAAATGGTTTAATAGAATTTTTAGTAAGCGCAAGAAATGAAAGGCTTTTTTATTTTAATTTAATTTATTTATTTAATGTATTTAGTTTGTGTTCGGTCATCGGTGTTTGGCACAAGTTTATGATTCTCGGTGCTTGTGGCAAGCGCCCAGCATGTGGACGCGGCTTAACAGATGTTTACTAAAAAATTTTAACTCTTGTGAGGAAGCACCTTAAAATTTAATATACAGCTATAGCTCGGATAGATTCGGCAGGAGTCGGTTACGTTCAGTTCAGTCAGTCGCTCCGGTGATCGGTCCAATATATTCGTTTACTCGCTCCATCTCACTCCTGCACATGTGGAACTGTATGGACTATGGAACTGTGAACCTGTTTCAATTGACATCGCGGATTGGAACGATATCGTTCCGGCCTAGGACATAGTTCCGGGAACTATTTCAATCCGGACCTACGCATGTCTACTATCAAGCCCTAATATGGGTAAAAATATAAAAATAAATATTTCAATATACTAAAGATATATAATAAACATAAAATGTTGTGATATGGTTCCTTTATCCTTATTCTGCATCGCTAGCCACCGGTCGCTAAGATTTTTGTCCCGGGTAACATCAATCATCAAGGAATGTGTTCGGCTTCGATTTTTTATCTAAAGCATTTAAATATCTATTATATAATTTGACGACACGTTTATCTCAGTTTGTAGTGACTCTACTTGCTGTGCTAGCGGTCGCGAGTTCCAGTCCCGCTGGAGGCTTTTATTTGTATGATGAGCACGATGTTTGTACTCCAGTCTTGAGTGTTTATCATGGAGTATATTGCTACATATATAAAGTGTTTATATTTATAATATGTATACATTTAAAGTTATATGTGCGTGTGATATACGCGTGTGGCTCAGTTTGTAGTGACCCTACTTGCTGTGCCAACGGTCGCGGGTTCGATTCCCGCTGGGAGGATTCATTTGTGTGATGAGCGCGAATGTTTGTACTCCAGTCATGGGTGTTTATATTTATAATATGTATGTATTTAAAAGTTATATATGTGTAGTGTATCAACTATCTGGTATCCATAACACAAGCCTCGTAGCTTAGCATGGAACTAGATGGCACAGATTAAACGAGCTAGATGGTGCTGTGTGTTCATATCCCGACATATTATTATTATTACCTATAATAAACGAACAATTAATTTTTATAGAAGCATTACTTTACTTTGCATAAACACATTATATTCCCAGCATAACATACGTTTAATACAACATATAATAATTTTTGTTTATGGATTCAACTTATTAGGTATCTACTTCATCTTAGAGTTGTCATTTTAAATGACATTACGTCCACGATAATGTGATTGTCACATTACACATACATATTACATATGTCATCTTTATCATGTTACTAAAATTTCAATTTTCATTCAGTAACTTTAAATTAATTATAAAAACCACTTGTGTAGTCCAAATTTTTCACAATAGGTATTTAAAAGAATAAAAATTTTAAGTGAAAATTTGTGATTTCTACTGTTAAAGTCATTCAGATGTCTGCATAGTAAAAATATATGTGATTTATGTGTCGCGATTTTTAGCATTTTATTTGTTTATAAAACTTGAAGTGATTTAGAAAAAAGTTAAAATGAACAACGAGGAAAACAAAAACCTAGCACATAGACAGCATGTTAAATATTTTATGAGATTTCTGAATGTTTTACCAGCTTCTCTCTCATCTCATGATACAACCAGGTATTAAAATATAGTTATAGTAAAGTGAAAGATAAATACGACTTTTCTGATGCTTATCAAAATGTTCAAAGAATTTTAGAAATTCAATAGTTGATTACAATTTAAAGTAAAAGAATAAAAAGTGCTATCTAATAATTGTTTCTTTTTTTATTTACTTTATCATATGTTTATGTAATGTAGTTTTAATTAATATTATATTTAAACAGTTTATATGTACATTGTTTTCAGAGTAACAATAGCATATTTCTCAGTATCTGGATTAGATGTGCTTGGGTCTATAACATCAATATCCTTGGATTTACAGAATAGAATAATAGAATGGCTGTATAGACTGCAAGTTCACCCCAACAAAGATAGTAAGTCTCTGTAATTGTTATTTTGTAATTTTAAGTTAGATATGGGAGCTTAGCTATGAAAATTCTAAAATACAAAGTTTTAGAATCTTCATATTAAGTCTCATGAAATAATTCTGATAAGAAGAACTTATGAGTCATCAATTATTTGTTGAAAAGTTCTAATAATTATTGAGCCGGTTCTAACATATATATATATATTTTTTAAAATGAGTTACAATATAATGTATGTGTTTAATTATATATGAATAATTTGAAGTAATTAGCTCAAAATGACTTAATATATATTTTTATTTATAATTGACATGACCTTTAAAATCTGCTAATATTATGAATGTATTAAGTATTCCTTATACTGCTTCAATAACTCCATTTTGTCTCTATTTATATAGTTTTCTATTTTTAAACTTTTAGTGTTATTTTATATTTGTTACATGTGAAATGAAACTTTATTCAAATAGAATTATTATGAGCACTTTTGAATGGTCAATTTAATTTAAAGAGAATCTGCGTAGTCAGTCCGTGAGGAAGCTACCACTGGCTCGGAAAGTAGTTCTGCTAAAAAGACGTGATCGGAAACTCGACAGTTGCTCTTTTAAATATTGAAGTTACATTATAAACATGATATAATAGATATCCCGACATGAGTCAATATATCTTAGTTCCAAACATTTCCTTTAACAAGCAACTCTTGAACATAGTAATACACTTCGCTCAATAATTTGAGTTATTATGGGACAAAATTTGTTTTTTTTTATTGATTCTGTATGGTCCTAGCTAAGCACTTCTCCTCTAATGTTATAAATAGGTAAAGCTATTAACATTGGATGTAGCCACTGAACTGTTTCTGAATATAATTTAACAAATTGGAAACTACATAACTGCCGAGTGCTATATTTTATTTTTATTCTGATAAAACGTTTTTACTGATAGAAATAATAACTTTAGTTGAAGTTAATAAGAATGTGAGTTACTGTAAATGAGTAAGAAATATATAAAAGCAATATATTGTAGGACAAAAAGATATCCAGGATCTGAGCGAAGCCAGGGTAAGTCTCTAGAATATTTATAAAACGAAACGTAATTTAGAAGGTTCATGAGTATTTTATAACCATGCTTTAAATGTGTTACAAAGTTTGATCATGTATATTTACATAAGATATTAGAAGTGTCCTTGTTTTTACACCTCTGTCATGGATCTACTACTTATTATATAATCTAATACTTATTAAGATAAGAATACAATATATGGCAATACTCAACAAATCTCAAGACTTTATTTACATATTTACGATTAGAGGTCTCATTTGACTAATAAAAGTCTTTAAAAGCAATAAACTTAAATGCGAGTTCCTAAATATATAAATATGTGTAATCTATATACATATATATAAACAATGTTAAACAAAAGTCCTACTGTTTCTTATCTGTTGTTTATTTATATATTTAAATAGCCTTCTGAATTCTGAGTGGGTATTTCATAAGTATTTATTTCAGAATAAGCTTTACACTATAATCATTTAATTTAAGGAAACTTTGTCTTGTTTAAATAGTACTGAAATACATGATAATGATGATGATGTTCTCCTGACCGATTCCGGCCACGGCGCCCAATCTCATTGAGACTAGCCAACTGCGCAGGAGATATTATAGTGCACAAGTGTACGCGCAGACACAAGTGCACTCTCTATTCCTGTCACTCTCATACTCTGATGGGACGACCACTTGACACGACCAGTGAGAGTTAAGGCGCAGGACCGACGGCTTTACGTGCTCTCCGAGGCACGGGGGTGAAACACCGCCAACTTCCCAACTCCGGGCTGTTATTGAGTCTTACTATACAGAAAGACTCAATAACTAAACTTGGCCCGACCCAGGACTCGAACCCAGGACCTCATGATAATAATAATTATGTTAACAATTGTACCAAATTCATAGAGGCGTTAGTTATTATCTCCATTTTGTTCTACCGAATTTGATTAACAAGAACTAAATATGACTCACACTACAAATGAATCTTATTAATTGTATAGTGTAAGATTCAAAGTAATTGAGTAACGTTTAACAATTATATTATTAGAAACATACATATGTATATGTAGCAAGATTCGCAGCAAGGATAAAGGTTAAAACATTTCTATCTCTTACTGCATTATACGATGTTCCTTTGTCAACTTGTCTCCATCTTTTTAGTTCGCTTTTTACGCAGTCGGGTTTTTTTTGTAAATATTTTTTCTATTTTAAATATTTTAATTGCCTTCAAAGTAGCACATACTCAGCCCTATTTTTAACGTCCGACTGCTGGGCACCGGTCTCCCTTCAATACGATGGGATCAGGCTATAGTCCGCTACACTGGATAAGTGCGGGTTGGCGGACTTTACACGTCTTTCGAAAAATTGCTTGGTTCTCTCAGAAATGCAGGTTTCTTTACGATCTTTTTGTTTCACCGTAAAACTAATGACAATCATGTTAAGAAATGATTCGCACATGAAAATATCAATAGGTGCGAGACCCGGGATTTGAACTCACTTCACTCGGTTTCTCAAGCGAGCGCGTTACTATCAGCTGCTATTTCATCGCAATACAGAATGTATCTCTCGTAATTTATTATAATAAGTATTAGAAGTAGATAACGTTGCGTGTCTGTCGTGACATACTGTTTAGTTTTTCGTCGACTTATGTTGCTAATTCGGTCTCCCCGAAAAGCCCTTTTATTTTAAACTAGCGACTCAGCCTCGCTTCGCCCGGGTTCGTTCCTCGCTTGCTTCCCAATACAAATTTTTATCCCTATTTTCACCCCATAAAGAGATGATTTCCGCGATAAAAAGTATCCTATGTCTTTCCCAGGGTCTCAAACTATCTTCTTAGCAAATTTCATCTAAATCGGTTCTGTAGATCCAGAGATCACCCCCCACAACGTCACAAACACAAATTCACAAGCTCGCAAACTTTACCTCTTTATAATATTAGTTTTAAATAAATACCTATTATATCTATGTCGACCATGAACGTCCATTTTATATATTAGTCGAAGAATTTTGAAATTGTATGAGTAGTTTTAGAGATCACCTCTACAACAACATGAAAACTTACAAACTTTACCACTTTTTAATATAAGTGTAAGTAAATTATGAATGCTGTAGGTACATAAAATATACCTTCATTGTTCAAGAAGTAGATAAAAAAACAACGTATATTGTTATTTGTAACCTTAAAATGTCTTTCAAATATATAAATATTATTCAATTTATTGTTTTTAAACAGGTGCGCTGTTAAGGATAATACTCTTATTTTATTATTTAAAAAGCGATTTAATTGCAATTATAAAATACTAGCAGCGTAATAGCCTGAATAACTATTTATTTGGGACAGATTTAATGTATATTGAAAACTAGCGGCATACGCTCGCTACGTTCGGATTCGTCCATTGTTCCCTAAGGCTAAAGAGCTAAAAAGGATAGCTTTTGCCGCGCGGTAAAAGCAAGAGCGGCGGCATGTGCCCGGCGGCAGTGCCGGTGGCACCGTGTGTAGGAGCCTTTAGTAGTCTATGTGTTATTTCAGATACGATCTACGAGTATCACTGTATTACATTTCTTACAAATCCATCCGACCGTTTTAGCGTGAAAGAGCGACAAATATCCGCACACAAACATACAAGTTTTCTTAGTTATAATAGTATTCCCATGAAATATCTATTTCACTGTTACTCTTGATTGATGAACTCTCTATGCGAAAAACCAAGTCGTTCTTGTGCCTAAATAAAAGGAGGAGAAAACGACACATTTATGCAATAAAAATATTAGTAAAGTAATAAAAAAAGTATTTTAAATTTAAAGTAACAAAATATGAAAATTAAGTCCATTGAAACATCTTGAAGTCGCATTGTTTATAAATATTAAACTCGCTTTGATCAAAGGTCAAATCAATAATAATGTCAATAAGAATGCTCTCGATACATTCATATGTCCTTTTAATGTGGCATTTTAAGGTCTTAAAGTTCGTATGTTTAAGATTTTATATACAAGTTTCTGCCTGCGGCTTTACCCAATTATTATTCCGCTGATTGTAATTATACTTTTATATTTAACTAGTATTGCCCGCGGCTTCGCCCGCGTTCATATGACCAAATTCTTAGGTTTTACATATTAGTATACTCTAACATTGCAGTTTTTGTATTTTTTCTCAGAAATGAGATATTTTCCCGTGGTAAAAAGTATGCTATATGTTGGTTGACCCGGATAACCAGCTATCATCATACCAAAGTTCAGCAAAATCTCTCCAGTGGTTTTTCTGTGATGCGGTAACAGACAGACAGACAGACAAAAATTCTAAAAACTATAGATTCGGCCTCTGTATCGATAATAATGTTTATTTCAATAAGATTTTCCAAAAACTATTTAATGTACAGATTCGGTTTAGTTACAATTTTATTATATGTATTGACTACCGACTTACCCTCGCTTCGTTCGTATGCGTCTTCAGGTTTAAGTAATCTAGGAACGCATTTAGGACAAACGTCCGATGAATTTCGTAGGCGTACATACAGAATAATTCACCAGTGTTTCAGCACATAGAGGAATAACATACAAACATTAATTTTTATGTATATATATAGATAGATTTGTATTCTCATTTAAAACAAAATAACTTATTTGTTAGTTTTATTTTTATCTGTCAATGGATAGGTATCCATAAATTTTGATACTTTATTCAATACAAGTGATTTAAAAGCTGTACATTTTCTAAGTGATACTATAGCGTAGCCTGGAACATATTGTGTATGTAATTTTTTATTAACTATTCCAGATGGTGATATGTCGGCTTGTGGCTTCCAGGGTTCCTCGACAATAAATATCGACTTGGAAGCAGAAAACAGGCATTACAGATGTGGTCATTTAGCTATGACGTACACGGGTTTGTGTATCTTGCTAACTTTAGGCGATGATCTGTCAAGAATTAATAGAAAAGCCTTGATTGAAGGTATATGTTCATTTTTTATTTTCCTTCTTCATATTTGTACTCATAACATAAACTCGTAACAGTGATTAGAAAGTTTGTATGAATATTACAGTTTTAAAACCGCGTGCAGCAGGTTTTCCATCGTCTCATCAGTAAATCAGGTTTAAAGTCAGAATCTCTAGTGATATTGTGCCTATAGATTCCGTTTATATGGAAATTTGTAAGACGCAGTGTTTAGGAGTCTTTTAATCTACTCGGCCTTACTCTTAAAGTAATTCTAGATCTTGTAATTTATTTCCTGTATCACGAAAATGGCTCTATCGATCGATCAAATTTTCTGTTTAGATAAGGTTTTGCTTATACTTCATATATTTTTAGTCTGACAAAAACGGAATATTTCACAATAAAGAAAAAACCTTTTTATAACTAATTATTAGAGCCTTTTTCTGTCTGCTTTCATGTTGACGATGTCAAACAGCGCCATCTCGTAAATTTTGGTAGTCCTTGCATTGTCGTCAATCGAAAAATTATAATAATATCCATTAGTTAAAAGGAATAACGTTTTTATTACATGATATAAAAATTAATACGTACATAATATTAAATCCATACGTTGCAATATATCAAATGAATATCGTTGAAAGATAGATTAATACATTTGAGAAATAAATCATAAGAAGTCTTTGTAAGCCAATTGGTAGGGTGCGAGGCATTCCCGAAACAAGTATCTTTGATTGCTTACTGGGAAGGCTCAGCGTAAAATTTTGTAACTACGATTTTATGAATAAAGGTCATTTTATTTTGTATTTTTTGAAGTTATACTTCTTTTGGCACGTTTGGAAAAAATTATGACAGTAAAATTTTTATGATGCGTGCGCACACCGACAGCCAACAAGTGACATGATGAAGTTAGCTGCATTCCTTTTACAAACAGAGAGTCTTGACATACGGGATGATGTATTTAGCTATTTTTGTTCTGTTACGCCAAAGAAGTATAACTTCTTACGTGCGTACATAAGTACACACACACGTATTTTTTATTTGTAATATGACTTTATATTTTTAGGTATAAAAGCTTTGCAAACGGATGAAGGCAACTTCGCAGCGACCCTGTCTGGCTGCGAGTCGGACATGCGCTTCGTTTACTGCGCGGCATGTATAAGCTATATACTGAATGATTGGTCCGGCTTTAATATAAAACGAGCAACGGATTACATTTTAAAATCCATAGTAAGTGGTATTTTTTATTATCATTATTGATATAAGAAAACATAGATGCCTAATAAATAAAAGTGGCGTCGATATGTCACGTTACGTCATTGAACCTAATAATAACATTCAAAAATCGAAAATTTAAATTGTTTTAACACAACTTCGCACTTATGCTCATCACATAAAGTACTTTTTTTAAACGAACCATCGTGCGTTTTAATTTTGTAATCCGAAAAGCAATAAACAAAAGAGATTGCAAAAAAGCGCATGTCAATTTCGAATTGTGCACTTCTTTTTGAGGATACCTTTAAACGCTAATAATGTATCGGAGTTTTTTGTATACCAATCAATGATTATGGTATTAGGAATGCGAACAACCTCGTTGTTTATGGGCGCGAGCCCTGGGTTCGAGTCCTCGGTCAGGTTAAAATGGTTACTGGGTTTTTTATCATGAAAAACTCAGTAGAAGTTTGGAGTTGGGAATATGGCGGTGTTACACCCCCGTGACCCGACAGGGTATCTCACTGTGAATGAGAGTGTAAGGAATAGTATAGTAAGTTTCTGCGCGCACGCACTGCACTATATTAATTTATAATATTGTTTATAAATTGGTCGTCGTCATTTAAATCGAGTTAGATGATTAAATAAGTGCTCAATTAATACTTTCTCTGTTTGATTTTATAAGAGCTACCATGATGATGTGATACCTGCATATATTTGTTTGAATAAGCCCATATTAAAAATAACTTACATATACGATATGTATTATTGAAAGTCATTGAAACCATTATCGTCGTGTTGTTTACTTTAGTGATAGAATAAATGATATAAAATTAGTATTAAAAACTTTGTTTTATATTTTTCAGGGTTACGACTATGGTATAGCTCAATGTCCTGAACTGGAATCCCATGGAGGTACAACATTCTGTGCGTTGGCAACACTGAGTCTAACGAATCAGTTGGACCAACTTTCCGAACAACAAATAGAAGGTTTAAAAAGATGGCTGCTTTTTAGACAGATAGACGGTTTTCAAGGAAGACCGAATAAACCTGTAGACACGTGTTATAGTTTCTGGGTTGGCGCTTCTTTAAAGATTCTAGATGCCTTACATTTATCTAATTACGCAAATAATAAAAGCTACGTGTATGAAACACAGGATTATGTGGTTGGTGGTTTTTCAAAATGGCCGGACACGTGTACTGATCCTATGCACACCTACTTAGGCTTGGCCGGTCTCAGCCTAATCGGTGAAAACGGTCTACTAGAAATCGTGCCAACGTTAAATATAACAAAAAGGGCTCACGATCACCTAAAAGCCTTACACGAGCAATGGGCGAGTGAATCATAGCTTTATTTTTAAACTGTATAATGTTGCCATTGTAAAATAGACTGATGGCGTCGTTGGCCTTCGAAAATCAATTTTAAAATTAAATGTTTTTAAAATATAATTAAATTTAGTATATATTTTAAATTGCTGAAACGCTCGCGTTAGTTTTAAAGCGCAGTACAGTATATAGTGTTAGTACTTAACAATTTTATGAATAACAGGTGCTAATTGTTAAAGCGAATAAGTTTTACAACGATTTCAGCAATCAGTACAATATATGTATACATATTAAATATCGTATGGTGCCATGTTAACTATGTAAAATCGTTTCAAGGGTCATATTTGTACATTGAACTTATTTTAACAAAGCACAAAATTATATAAAAATTATAAAAAAAAAACTATTTTTCGTATTTTTTTTGTGACGTCACTATATTTGTTTCCACTCTTTGCATTTTATTTTTTTGTTATAAAGCAAAAAAATAAATTATTAATTATAATATTTTTGAATATTATAAATGTTTTGGTTTGTTATTTTAAAAAATGGATTAAATAATGTTAATCCCTCCACGACCCCGGACACGCCGGTGTTACAGTTAACAATAGGTTTCTTAGAAATTTAATTAATTTCTTAAAAATTTACGTGGAGGTGTTAATGAAATAGAAAGAATCATAACTCAACGGTTCCTCAATAAAAAAAAAATAAGGAAAAAATATAAATAAATACTGAAATTTATAAATACATATTATATCAGAAATAATATTTTTAAAATTTATAATTTTCAAACACGGTTACACAAAAGAGATATGTATTACAATTTTTTTTGCATACCATAAAAATATATTTATTATGAAATGTCGATCTAGGCTTAATTTTCTCATCTATACACTTAACTTTTTAAATTAAATCTCGGGTAATAGCTAGTTTTATTTATATTTTGGCGTTTGCAGTTTTCATTTATAGTTCATAGTTAGGCAAATATGAAATTATTGCACAAATTTTAAAATGATAAGCAATTTTGTTGTTACTTAAGACTTAAGACACAATAAAATACGCAATGGGAACACAATATAACTATAAAGAGTAGATTGGATATGATCAGACGGTTGTATAATTTAAGGTTCGCTTATTCTAAGTCATGGTATTCTTTACTTTTTAGTCTGTTGTAGTTGCCAGTTAAAAAAAAAATATATTTATGGAGTCTTTGTTTTTTTTGATAAATCGTGTCTTAAGATTCGTTCCATTAATTAATTGTAAAATTATTACCACTCAAGATACGAATGGTTTGAATTTTTTTTGTATTTTTTTTTAATTACACATTAAAAATTAAAGTGTGTTTCTATGTTTAAGCTAATTTATTACGTCCTGATATTTATTCTACTACATACATATTTTCCAAGACGGGTACATTCGTTACCGACTACCGTTCACACTCATATCATTATATCTAGTGTTCTATATTAAAAAAATATGTATTAATTTCTAGTACATAAAAATATTCTGATTTTAAACGCTTTAAAATTAGATATATTAAAATTATTCCGTGATTTTTAAATTGATTATGAATTTATATAAATTATTATATTTTTGTGCGAATGTCTATGAATATCATGAAACAAATGATATTATGGAATTGAGAGTGTTTTTTTTATATAAATTATAAGTAATTAAATTATATAAATCCTTAATACGTTTTAAAAGTGACTATTTTTCATTTTCCATGCTTCTAAACGCCCCTCTAGCAGATACTAATGCAAACTAAAGTGGTCAATACTAAAAATTATGATAAATATTGTCAAAAAATATCGTGTTTAAGGCCACTTATTAATGTGCTTTATAGTTTTTATAATGTTAAATACTCTTAGACAGTAGATACTTATATAGATATGTAAAACACTGCTCATTTTAGTTTATTTACTCTTCAAATAACAAAACAGGCAGCGCAAAAATGGCCTAAATCAAATATCTGAATTGACCTAAAAAAAATTATCAAAAGCTTATATGTAATTTATGCCATTATTACTTCAATAGCATTATTTTACAAATTTACATCCGTATATGCGTTGCTTCGAAACAATTAATTGTTTAAGCCTTAGACAGAAAGGTTAGGCTGTTTTTGCGCAGTTTCAATTTCACACGAATGCGTCAAATACACCTATTGTAGGGCAAACTATAAAATATTATAGTAAAAGTATATTTTTATAAATTGTAAGGGGCTTACTGAAAAATACAAATCAAGTAAGTTTTTTTACCATTTATTTTTAATTTATGGGCCGAATAAATGTCTGCATTTTTCAAAAGTAAATGATTAAAATTAAAAAAAAAACCTATTATAGCAAATATACTTTTAGTATAAAACATTGTCAATTTTGCTTATATATTGTTATTACACGCTGTTATCATTTCGTTCATAAAATGACACTGGCTATGTAAAAATAATTTATCATTTTACGGATCTAAATTTGTAATGTGTTACATTTGTATGAATGATATTATTGCGTAAGTTTTTTTGTATATAAATCAAAACATTAAATAAAAATATAAAAGAACATCTTTTTTCTTGTATATATCCCGTTTTAATTTAATTAATACAATTTTGAAGACATACATATTAAAATAATCTATTTCATCTATATCTCACAGATTAAGCAATAATTTAGACAGAGTGTCATAGAACTAGACATAGAGCCAAATAATAATGTTCTAAAATAACATTTAGTTTTAAAAGTTTTAAAATATTAACACTCATTACTGTAATAAGTAAATAGATATTAATAAACAAAAATAACTAAGGGATTTTATTATAAAGAAAAAAAAGCTAATATAAACCAATGTCTCTTTCAAGGAGAAGAGAACTAATGCTTAAAAAATAGAAATGAATTTAATATTATTCATATTATTCATTATTATAATTTTCCAAAAAAAAAAATATGGCTTCCGATTCAAAATTTCCCTTTTTGTAAACAGCAAATCGCGCTACTACTATTTTTGAACTACTGTATTTTTGACTTTTGACTTTTTTTTTGGCGGGCTCCGTCTATATTACATTCTTTAGTCTTGAGTTAATTTATGCATATAATAAAATTCTGAGTCGAATCTGTATATTAAATATTTTTTTAAAAATGTTATTGAAATAGTCAATATTATTGATAAAAAGGCCGAAACTATAGTTTTTTGAATTTTTGTCTGTCTCATGTCTCATGATTTCGATGAAATTTAGGATGGTAGTTGGCTATCCGGGTCAATATATATATATATATATATATATATATATATATATATATATATATATATATATATATATATATATATATATATATATAGGATAATTCTTACTACGGGAAAATATCTCATTTCTGAGAAATCTATACTAACTGTAAGTGGCAAAATATCTTATTCCCGACCGTGGTCACAGGCAAATTCGCCCGCGCGTTTATTCTCGTACGCGTTTAATCCCATATCTAGCCCATATCTAGTGTCTAGTTCTTATACAGTATAATATACATTACGTCTAATTAATGGTATATAATGTATATATAAAATAATAATAATAATGACCTCCTGACCGACTTCGGCCACGGTGGCGAGTCTCATTGAGACTCCATCTGTGCAAGAGAAATTATAGTGCACAAGTGTACACGCAGACACAAGTGCACTCTCTATTCCTGTCACTCTCATACTTCAGTGGGACAACTACTCGACAGGACCGGTGAGAGTTAAGGCGCAAGACCGACGGCTTTACGTGTTCTCCGAGGCACGGTGGTCTCCCCTCTCTCATTCTCCGAGGCACACTCGAACCCAGGGCCTCTCGATGTGCAGCCGTACTTGCCAGCCACTACACCACCGAGGCAGTTACATACTGTGATGATGATATACTCCTAGCCGATTCCGGCTACGGCGGCCAATCTCATTGAGATTAGCCAACTGCGCAGGATATATTATAGTGCTCAAGTGTACGCGCAGACACAAGAATAGTGATACAAAATAAGTAAATACATATACATATGTGTATTTCAAACTTCAAAGAATATTAAGTTTTTTTTTATGAAAAAAATTATACGAAAACAGTATCGAGTTGATACAAATATTTTTGGATATTATTTTGCATTCACAATATTTTATTGACAACTTAAAAAATGTCTATGTAACAAATATACTACTACAACCATTTATAAAACGTTAATGATTAAAGTAGAAAATAACTTTACGCTCCTAGTACAAACAATAACAGCTACTTAATATCTAATATTCTTTTATCAACCGACTTCAAAAAGGAGGAGGTTCTCAATTCGACTGTATTTTTTTTGTGTTACCTCAGAACTCCGTCATTTATTAACCGATTTGGACAATTTTTGTGTTGTTTGAAAGTGTATACTTCCAGATAGATTGGTCTCATTTAAATTTAAAAAAAAATACCACCCCTAAGGGTGGAAAAATAGCTAATGATGAATTTAACCTACTTCTAATTGTCATATTAACTTTAAATTTGCAAGTGTTTTTATTTCCGTTGATAGTACAGTAGTTCGGTATTGTTGACCTGATCTGATGGTAAGGCCAGAAGGTGGATAGGTGGAACTCTTCAACGGCTAATAGTAGATACTTTGAGTTTGGGCTTATTTTGTTTGATTTGACAAGCCTAACACGTTGGAATTCTTACTTTGCTACTACTGTCTACACTAAAAAGGGAAAAATAAAAACTTTTTAACAAAAAAAATATAAAAACCGACTTTCAAACAAAAGCACTAAAAAGTGAAAAATAACTGATTGGTAGTTTTCATTTACTATACATACCTAATCAAATATTTTCGAAGTCGGTGTGCTTTGGCTAAGTAATTAAAGCCTACCTATTAAATACATACCTAATCAAATATTTTTGAAATCGGTCCCAGCCCATACAAAGCAAAGCATACCGACTTCGAAAATATTTGATTAGGTATGTATAGTAAATGAAAACTACCAATCAGTTATTTTTCACTTTTTAGTGCTTTTGTTTGAAGTCGGTTTTTATTTTTTTGTTAAAAAGTTTTTATTTTACCCATATCGGTTGCAATATGGTGTAACACCTATCTATACCATATATATTGATTCAGAAATTTAAATATTCTTAATAAAATTTACTTCGCTCAGGATCGAACCTGTGATTGTTTATTGAATAACCAGTCCTCTACTATTTGTCTTACAACCGTAGCTTGTATTGTTTATAGCTAAAAGCGGCAAACTAACAGATGATCAATTTAATGGTCTTTGTCGTGGTCATTGATCATGGCTTGTATATATGTATATATAAGAGACTAGGATATTTATGGTAATGTACTAAGTTGTACCCATAGGAAGGTACTGGGGTTATAAGCAGCTTAAAGCTTCAATCACGGATTATGTAGCCTCTTTCCTATTACTGAAAACATTTTCAAAAACGAATAATTTGTGACTGTTGTGTGGTTTATGAAAACACCATTAATAATTTTTAAGGCTTTAATTCTTTACACTGTTAATTTTTATAAACTGTTACTTATTATATTATATTATTTAATCCCCAGTGCCACGCCTAAGTCTAATCTACTATCTTCATTCTGATTGGTCCCCGACCATCGCATGACAAATGTCTTGGCGCCACCGAGCACAGATTAAATATAACTTTAATATAGCACATCTTCCTTTTTAAAAACAAATAACACTTATCGTTTATAAATCAAATATAGCACATCTTCCTTTTACAAACAAATCAAATCTTATGATACTTATCGTTTATAAATCAAATATAGCACATCCTCCTTTTACAAACAAATAAAATCTTATGATACTTATCCTTTATAAATAAAATATAGTATATCCTCCTTTTACAAACAAATCAAATCTAAAGATTAATTGATTAATCTTCATAAATTAATTAATACAAAACGTAATCATTTAGATATGATGGTAATCGAACTGTCCTCTTAGAAGCACTGGGTACATTATTAACTCGATGATCATTACACACCTGAACAGCATCATGAGTGATTCGACGCGCCCAATGCCTCTGAGGGGAGATCTGAGGGGAGGAGGGGACACCAGGACATACATTCAGGTTGTTTGGATGTCGGCTTCCTTTAGATTTAATGAACCAACTGTTCCTTACTTTACTAGAGCCATCATTATCATCCTTTATTGTTACAGACCTTGGGTTTATATTTAATTTTACAATTGTAGCAGGTTTCCAAAATATGCTCCTTTCATTGTCTTTATAATAAACTTTTTGACCAGGTGTAAAATTCTCTGTTCTAGGCTTAGAGTCTAAATCATAATATTTTTTGTGTTTTAATGCGTTTTGTATTAGTTGAGGCTTGAAATTTGGAGTTAATTTAGGTTTTAACAATGTTTTATTTATAGGAAGTTTAGTCTTACAAATTCTATTGAATAACAGTTGTGATGGACTGTAAGGTGACTGACAAATAGGTGTGTTTCTGTATTCTAATAAGTAACTCTCAATGTCTGATTTTGTTTCATTACACTTTTTTAGCATATTTTTACATATTCCTACTGCATTCTCAGCAGCTCCATTACTTTGATGATAATGAGGACTGGAGTAAATTGGTTTAAATTGCCATTCGCGACTAAATGCAAGAAATGAGAATGAATTAAATGGCATGTTATCACAATAAACAATTTCTGGAATGCCATGTAAAGAAAATATATTTTTAAGAACTTTTATGGTACTTTCAGCTGTTTTACTTAATAGTTTGTGGAGTTCTATCCACTTAGAGTAGTGATCAACCAATGTTAAATAATTATCATTACCATATTGTAGAATATCTATTGACACATGCTGGAATGGTAATTCAGGTTGAAGTCTGATTAACATAGGTTCTTTAATATTGTTACGAGAAAATTTTTTGCATAATGTACATGCAGTTACAAAGCTTTCAATGTCATTATTCATGCCTTGCCAAGAGAACAACATTTTAGCTCTGGCTTTAGTTTTATTAATTCCAAAATGACAATCATGAACTTTACATATTAATAAATTCCGTAAACTTTTGGGAATATATAATTTTTTATCTATATATAACAGGTTATTCTCAAGACTAATGTTATTTCTAGACATAAAATAAAATTTAATGGAATCTTCAACTTTTGTTTTTGATTTAGGCCAACCATTTTTTAAATAATAAAATAACTTAATAGCAACAGTGTCATTTAGTAAGGCATCCTTGATTTTAGTCAACAAGTCGTCAGATACATTTATTGAGTGAATTACATCATTTAAATCCTTATCACAGTCACTGCTGGCTTTTGAACATGCTCTGCTAAGTGCATCAGCTATATACATTTGAGTACCTTTTATATGCCTTACATCAATATTATATATACATAGTTTTAGTTTTATTCTTTGTAATCTTGTAGAAGGAATACTTGCAATCTCTTTTTTCATTATTGATATTAGTGGTAAATGATCTGTTTGAACTAAGACTTTTCTGCCATATATATATGTATGAAATTTTTTACATGCAAATAAAATTGCAAGGAATTCCTTCTCAATTTGTCCATAGTTAATCTCTGTGGGTGTAAGCGATTTTGATGCAAAACATACTGGTTTATTATTTTGTAGTAATACACAGCCAATTCCTGTTTTACTAGCATCTGTTTGTATGATTATTTTTTCATTAGGATCAAATGTTTGCAACACAGGATAACTTGTAATACAGGACTTAATTTTTTCAAAACAATTAGTATGTATTTTTTGCCAGTCAAAAACAGAGTTTTTTTTTAACAATTCTCGTAGGGGTGTATTTAAACTAGCTAGATTGGGAATGAATGAATGCAAGTAATTAACAAGACCTAAAAATCTTTGTAAATCATGCTTATTAGTAGGTTTATCATAATCAATAACAGCTTTTATAGAATCAGGATCAGGACTTACTGTTCCATTCTCAAAAATGTGACCCAAGTATTTGACTTGAGTGACCATGTATTGGAATTTATCTTTGTTGAATTTTATGTTAAATTTCCTAGCTTTATCAAAAACATTTTTCAATATATTATTCATACCTTCTCTTGTATCTGAAAATAATAATATGTCATCAATATAATTAATTACACCCTCTACATCAGAAAATATATCTGACAGCATTTTTTGAAAGATTTCAGATGCAATATTAATACCAAAGGGTAACCTATTAAATTTAAATGTTCCAAAGATAGTTGCGAATGTACAGTATTTGGAACTGTTTTCTGTTAATGTAATGTGCCAAAACGAATCTTTTAAGTCTAACAATGAAAAGAATTTAGCATTTTTTAGTTTCACTGATAGTTCAGATAAAGTTGGAATGGAACAGTAGTCTTTAACTATTGAATCATTTAAATCTTTTGGGTCTAAACATATTCGGATTGAACCATTGGGTTTCTCAACAATAACTATTCTATTCACCCACTCCGATGGTTCAGTTACTTTTGATATAATATCCAACTCAATTAACTTATCTAACTCAACTTTTAATTTTGATTTTATTTTTAATGGAACTCTATAAGGTGGCTTCGATGTGGGGATTGTGTTTTGTTTTAATTTTATCTCATAAGGTTTTTGAATTTTGCCGACCCCGCAGAAAAGATCTAGGTTTTCATTAATAATAGTGTCTCTACTTACTTTGCTAATTTCTGATATTTCCATGCGCTGAATCAAGTTAAGCTTGACACAAGTATCTCGCGACAAGATTGGAATTGATTGTTTACCACCTGCTACACAGAATGTTTCTTCAGTGCCTATGTTATTTGTTTTAATTTTAAGTTTTATTATACCTTCTATTGGGGTTTTGTACCCATTCCAGCTTTCAAGGTTAGCAGATGTTTTGTTAAGAGTTAAGGGCTTGGATGAATTCTTTATGATTTCTTGAAATAAATTCATGGGTATGATGTTGACATCCGCACCAGAATCGAGTTTAAAGTTAACTTCTGATCCTTCTACATTAATTTTCTCATACCATGCCAGTGAATCAATGAAGAATGTTGATGTTAGTGCACCACAAAAGTAGTTATCTTCAGTTTCAGGATCCAAATGCACTTCAGAGACATTTTTGTTGGTGCTCTTATTGCTGGACCGACACACTTTTGCAAAGTGGTTGGTTTTTTGACACTTTGCACATGTTTTACCAAAGGCTGGACATTGAGCATAATTATGACTATAGCCACATTTGTTACACATTTTTACTGTATTATTATACATTTCTTTACTATATTTAACTTGTTTATCTTTAGTATATTTATTTGTATGAGATGATGACACTGAATCAATTTTATCATGAGCCTGAGAAGAGTTTTGAATTTCCTTTATATGGTTGTTTGTAATTTCCGCTGTTCGTAATGAAGCAATAACATTTTCTAACGGGGGGTCTCCATTTTTAATTAATTTTTCTTGACTATCCTTATCGATAGTTCCAAACACCAATCTGTCTCTTATCATCTCTTCATAGCATTCTTTTTTGAAACCACATTGAGAGGCCTTCGCTTTAACATCTGTTAAGAAATTGTCAAAGGATTCACCATTTTGCTGTGTCCTACTGTAGAACAAGTGTCTTGTATGTAGAATATTTGTTTTGGGATTACAGTACAAGTGAAATTGCTTCAATACATCATCCAGTTTACGATCTTTTGGCAGTTTCGGAAAAGTATTGTAGACTGCCAACGCATTTTCGCCAACAGTATTTAGAAGGATGGCAATTAATCTAGTATCTGATGCTTCATTTAAGCCTGCTGCTTCTAAATATATTTTAAAACTTTGACTGAAACGCCGCCAATTCTCTGATAAATTTCCTTCAAGACAGAGAGGAGCTGGTAGGTTATACGTATATGCCATTGTGACTTTTACCTTTTACGACTGCGCCATGTGTGGTTTATGAAAACACCATTAATAATTTTTAAGGCTTTAATTCTTTACACTGTTAATTTTTATAAACTGTTACTTATTATATTATATTATTTAATCCCCAGTGCCACGCCTAAGTCTAATCTACTATCTTCATTCTGATTGGTCCCCGACCATCGCATGACAAATGTCTTGGCGCCACCGAGCACAGATTAAATATAACTTTAATATAGCACATCTTCCTTTTTAAAAACAAATAACACTTATCGTTTATAAATCAAATATAGCACATCTTCCTTTTACAAACAAATCAAATCTTATGATACTTATCGTTTATAAATCAAATATAGCACAACTGTAATTTACCTCCTACACATAAAAATAACGAACTAAATCTCTTTATAATATTAGCGTAGACAACTACGCATTATGTTTTATTTCCAAGGAAATTTATTTTCCGGGACTACAATTATCCAGCCGAGTTACAATTTACTAATGTATGAATAAATGTTTACAGACTCGTTTCTCTAGAGTAATGGCGGTCGGGATTAAACCGTAACTGTGTTGTATTAAGTACGCAAGTTAAAATGTAGTTACACTATGATAAACAGTAATTTAAACTTTTCTTGACACTTGCCAGGTAACAAAATTTAAACGTCGTGTTTTATTTCATCCGGAAAGTTTCTGATTAAATGCTGTACCATTATATGTATTATTTACCTACTTTATATTGTAGGATTTTCAGTTTTTTTTACTAAGATATTGTAATACAAAATATACAAATATTCGATTTCTAGTTTATAATATTTCAATGGATATTTAATTTTATTGAACAAAAATAAATTAAAAATTGAAATTAACACTTTTGCGTTTATTTTTGCGGTAAAGATTAGCAATAATAACCTCCTTTATATTGGAAACAGGTTATCCATCCATACATATATAATAAAATTGTAACTAAGTCGAATTTGTACATTAAATATTTTTTTGGAAAATCTTATCGAAACGTACATTATTATCGATAAAGAGTCCGAATCTATAGTTTTTAGAATTTTTGTCTGTCTGTCTGTCTGTCTGTCCGCATCCCGAGAAAACCACTGGACAGATTTTGATGAAATTTGGTATGATGATAGCTGGTTATCCGGGTCAACATATAGGATACTTTTTACCGCGGGAAAATATCTCATTTCTGAGAAAAAATACATAACTGCAATGTAAGAGTAAACTGATATGTAAAACCTAAGAATTTAGTTCTTGGTCATCTGAACGCGGGCGGAGCCGCAGGCAATGCTAGTTTTGAATAAAACTATCTTGTCGGATTTTGTGCGGATTTATTTTGATTTTTGGATCCTGACTTTTCGAATGCTTTAGGTACAGCAATCATGGTCACGGGAGATTCTCTCGAAAAGATAGCTTTAAAATGTCAAATATTCTCGTAAATCTAAGAAAGTATTATCTAAAATATACGCAATATTACGTTTCACATAGAAATCCATGGCCAAAATCTTCTTTCCATTAATTAAACAAGAAAACAGATCGGCTAGATAAAAGGACTATAAATCTAAATGATGAATAGGTGAGCTCGCTTCGTGGATCAGAATTGTAAATTGCTTATTTGTGCGTATTTGCGGCGGCCAGATAGCTGAGCTCACGATAAAATGTATCAGACTTGCGGGCTGACAAGCCGAGATTCTAGTGCTTCCAATGCAGTATTTACTTATTTACAGGTAAATTAATAGTTTCCTTACTTTAAATTCAGGTAAGTAAGGTAAATAAAGTTAATTCGGATAAAGAATTCGCTTAAATACATTTTTTCACGTCAAGCGTCTTTCCAATTGTACAATATATGATAATACGATTGTACGTACTAAAAGTTACGAAAAAATCATCGGCAACCAATCAGAATAAGCCTCAGCACCTATGAAAATAAAATATATTTTCTTGAATTAGACTTTTATAAGCAATGTCGAGTAATCAATTTTTAAATTTAAATTAAATGTCCGTATTATAAGCCCACGAGGATTCTATTGGTTTGAATCAGTTTTACGGAGTCTCAAATACGTTTAATAGGATTTTAACGGGACTTTGATTAATAGATGGACAGAGGCGAGAAGAACATCGGCTACTTATTATTCCGGGAAAGAAAAAGATATAAAAAAATAAAGATATATGAGAAAGATTAGATTCGGTTGAAACTGACATAGCTTACTTTTTATCTTGGGAAAAGGAAAGGGTTCCCGTAAGATAGAGGGTAGAAGTTTTATGAGTTTTCTAGCACGAGGTGTAATGATAGATGAAGAAATCTGACCCATAATAATTTCTACCAATAAGTCTTCGACTTGAAGAAGACTATTAATTATGTTAATTATATCGGTGATGCACATGTTCATTTCGTTTTTCTTATTTTAATACCTTTATTTTAATTTGAAAACTTCATATCATACCTAATCGAAGGTTTAAAATTGCATTAATAATAAAAATAATGTATTTAGCTCATGTTTGTTGATTTTTGTTTCTTCGTATAACAATTGTTTTATGTACTCGTAAGTCTCAAAACGTAGGTATAAGGTAGAATTAGTTTTAAGTCAGTTTTTCAAATAAGTAACGAATACCACAGACATTTTGTCCGTGCCTTTTTTAAATTTATTTTGTCATGATTTTCTTTCCTTTTTTAAAAAAATTGAAATAATTTAATCTCGCGTTCTTTAAGAATCAAAAAGTTTTATGATTAAGGTTTGAATTCTCAACGCTACTATTCGGAGTTTTAAGAGGAAGTCGGTGATGCGCTCCCAGGTCTTCATTGTGTGGCTTTTTTTGTAGGATTCCAGCTTCCCGACTTTCGACACACAATGTTCGAAACTGCGACTGCTTTAATATATGTATATGTATATATATATATATATATATATATATATATATATATATATATATATATACATATATATACTATCATTGCCCGCGGCTCCGCCCGCGTTTAGATGACCAAAACCTAATTCTTAGATTTTACATATTAGTATACTCTTATAATGTTTTTGTGTTTTTGTATTTTTTCTCAGAAATGAGATATTTTCCCGCGGTAAAAAGTAGCCTATATGTTGACCCGGATAACCAGCTATCATCATACCAAATTTCATCAAAATCTGTCCAGTGGTTTTCTCGTGATGCGGTAACAGACAGACAGACAAAAATTCTAAAAACTATAGAGTCGGACTCTGTATTGATAATAATGTCTATTTCAATTAGAATTATTAAGCGTAATTTTGATGACAAGAATCTCTTAAGCTAAAAAATAAATTAGCGAATATAAAACGAGAATAATTCAATTTAATTAGTTTGTTTTCTGAACTTAAAAATGTCTTCGTATAGCGTAGGCACAATAGCCATTAACGTTAACGATAGTGCGGGCACACTGATAAAATGTCTGTTACACTGGCTGACAGTTGGGATTCGGCCACATTCGACTCTTGATCTTAGATACCAGCTTTTTAATTACGGGACTGAAATAGTAGTACATATCTCAATTTGATTGTATAATTTACTTTAAGCCGTATCCTTACATATAATAAAATTGTAATTGTCGAATGTCTGTACACAGAAAAAAAAGGCTAAAAACCGAGTCAGGGGATGTAAGAAGAAAAATAGAACAAATCCAGTTTTTTTTTTTCAATTTTTTTGTTTCTCTGTCTGTTTGTCTGTTTTGTGCGGGCTTAATCTAAGGGCTCCTTAACTGTTGGACCGATTTAAGTGAAATTTTGCATGGTGATACCTTATATCCCCGGCCACCATTTTAGATACTTTTCATCCCGGAAAAATATACGGTTCCTGTGAGATAGATTTGTTTTTGTACCAATTAACTAGTAACTTATCCTCGTTTCAATCGTGTGCGTCTCCAGGTGCTTAATAAGTTACAAAATGTTACTTATGTTTGCTGTAGTTGATATATAAATATATTTTTATATCTTTATTAAATAGGTTTATCATTAAAACATGGCATGCCGCTCTCACCTCTGGTAGGTCCACATACAAAATTCTTAAAAGTAACTTTTTATAGGTACATGGTCATAATAATTATTTTAAAGAATATTAATGTAAATAAAATATACAATATTTTGTACAAAAAAAAAAAAAGATTTAGTAATCTGACCGAAGTGAGCATCTGGTAAGTCTATAACAATTTGATAGTTATAATACCATTAAAAATTTGTTCCAATAATATTCCATTCCATTAGTCAAAGATAATTGACGCATGAATGAATGAAAAATGAAATGAATGTAACGGATTATTATTTTAAATCATTATTTATTCTAATTATATGTCTAATTATGTAATTTTTTATATTTCAATTGTCATATTAATTAATTTTATAATTTAATTTCAACTTTATTTATTAACTTATTATGATTATTTAATTTTAAATTTGCATCTTGTAATTAAATGTTAGGCAGTGGTAGCCCAGTGGTGACGCGCTCGCTTGGGAAACCGAGTGAAGCGAGTTCAAATCCCAGGTCTCGCACCTCTGATATTTTTATGTGCGAATCATTTCCAACATGATTACCACTTGTCTTAACGGTGAAGGAAAACATCGTGAGGAAACCTGCATGTCTGAGAGAACTTAGGAAGTTTTCAAAAGACATGTGAAGTTCGCCAACCCGCACTTGGCCAGCGTGGTGGACTATGGCCTGATCCCCCTCGTATGAAGGGAGGCCCGTGCCCAGCAGTGGGACGTTAAAAAGGGCTGAATACAATACAATAATACAATACAAAATATGAATACATACAATTAAATGTTATTGACGTGATTTAAAAAAAAGATCATGTTGTGATAACCTAAAACTAAAAGAACATTTACGAAAATTGTTAGTACATGAGTATCATAGCGTTTTTAATGTATCTTTTGTTGGTTGTCCTTTAATAAATAAATAAAAGATTCGTAACTACTGTAATATATTTATATATACTGTAATACACACAATAATATATACTGTAATGTATTGCATTATGTTAGATCATATAAGGCAAAGAGGACAGTGTTAAGCGTTACCGCGATCTTTAAAGGGGATAGGGGCTACTTCATTTAGATTCTGTTAAGTTAACTTTCTAGCCCCCGACGCCAAAAAGATAGGGTGTTATAAGTTCGACGTGTCTGTGTATGTGTGTCTGTCTGTGGCATCATAGCTCTCGAACGGATGAAGCGATTTTGATTTTGTTTTCTTTGTTTTGAAAGGTGAAATAGTCGGAAGTGTTCTTAGCTATGTTTGATGAAAATCGCTGCAAGATGGTCGGGGGTTTTTTAATTTTTTTAATTTATCATTATTTATCACAGCTTTTGTACTATATTACACTGTCACTAAGAGAATATATAAATGTACTCGTATGATAATAATCACTTTTTTTTCTTCCACACCTTGAATACTATCACTTACATTAGCAATCTTCAGTGTACTTAACACTAATATCAGGAATTCCCATCATAACATTTCCATAATAATTTACTTTTGTATGTCAGTCAACTGTGGTTATTAAATAGAACTCTTGTAGCTAAATATTTTTATAACAATTTTTGACTATTTCACAGTAACTGTAAATAAAAATTAATATAAAATGTACCGGGATGCCTAGATGCTCCTTCATGCTGTAAGTCATTTGCAAATGATGATATAAAATGATGATAATGTCATACAATACAATACTAGCGACACATCTTCGCTTAGCTCGGGTTCGCCCCTAGGTAAATTATAATTTTTTTGAGCGAAATCCTAATTCTTTTACTGGAATAAAAATAGCCTAAGTTACTCCTTATAACATCAATTACCTGCCAGTGAAAGTCCCGTCAAATCGGCCCAGTCGTTTTGGAGATTAGCCGGAACAAACAGACAGACAGACAGACAAAAATTTAAAAAATTGTGTTTTTCTTATAAATACCGTATATAATTCCATATGCATTTAGTAAAAAGCTATTATTTTGACATTACAAACAGACATTTCTATTTTATTTATCTGTATAGATGTATAGATAACTGCTCAAAGTGACCAAACGGAGTCACCCTAAAGTATTGGGGCTTTTGATTATAATATATGATGTTACAAAATAACTTTGTTCAAAGCTCAATAGTTTAAATCGTAATAGCTTTCAAAGTAATTCAACCGAAGTGTACCTACATATATTATCTTCTTTAGAATTACTTTGCTTAAACTTAAGTAATTTTAATGCTAGATACACACGTACGTTTTTAAAATAAGTACACTGTGACCAGTGAAGTACCTGCATTATAAAAGATATGACGTCATATACATAATTAAAAAAATGGGAGGCAACCATGAACATGCTTTAATAAGTAAAAAAGAGTTTATTCTGTTCTAACCCACATTTATATTAAGAATATAAAATAAGTTGAAATGCAAATATTAAAGCAGTAAATAAATAATATAAATAATTCAATAATAAGGGGGCAGACAATATCCATTGTACGATCGTTAAAGACTAGATATTTTAAAATTGTATTGAATTTACAAATTGAATCGTTATGTCATAGAATATTAATAGGTAGGTCATTCTAGTGATACTTCATAACAGTGATGACTTAGAAATAAAAAAATAGGTCATTATCATAATGATATTTTTAACCGACTTCCAAAAAGGAGGTGGTTCTCAATTCGTCGAAATCTTTTTTTTTATGTATGTTCACCGATTACTCGAAGACGACTGAACCGATTTGGAATTTTTTTTCGTTTCAAAGAGCGTACTTCCCAGGTGGTCCCATATAAATTTTATCGAAATTGGTCAAGGGGTTTTTTTAAATGGACAAATAAATTATTTTTTAAAATAAATTGCTCAATCAAACATGTTTTAAAAAACTTTCTTTTAACAGATTACCTGCTTATTACGTCTACTTAGTGTAGAATATTTGATTAGGTATCTATTCTAAATGAAAATCTCCGTTTAGTTATTTTTTACATTTTAGTGCCTGGAAGTCGGTTTTTTTTTAAGTTTTTATCTAGATTTCCATTATTCAACGATTAGAAACTGACATCTTGTCAAGACCTTAACGCTTGAGCTTGTAATAGACATTTTCCAATTTTGTAACGCTTCTGATTGGAATGACGCAAGAGTAAAAGCAACAAAATATAATGTAAGTACCTACCTAAGCTCGTTTTAATATTAGTAAAACCATTTCATATTCTCAACGATCAAAATCCTATTCGTTAAGTCTGGACCGAGCTTTATATGCAAGTGTTCTGCAACGATAGCCTTACACTCAGTCGAACCTGCAGTTCTCTAGAGGCTGGTATAGCTAGGATATCTGAAAGCCAAACTGCCGGTATAAGTAATGAAGCCTACGAAACGGCGAGTGAAACGCTTTAGAGGCGATCTAAAGGCTTAAGTGTATTCGCCTGACTTATAAAATGGAGCACTTTGATTCGTAAAAGCAGTTCAGGTATATAAAAATGAAAATATGAACTATTCACGGGCTGCTTTAGTTAAACTTTGATGTATTTTATGTACTGCTTATAAAATACAGAATTACTTGTTCTAAGCAATACTTGTAAATTCTAAATGTTGAAAAAATAAACAATGTTCTATGAGAATGAGTGGTTAATTGGTGTATCGAATTTAATTATGTTGTATTATCACACGTAAAAGCAGATTTAACGTACATAAGTTAATGAATATTAGTTTATTTTCCGTAAGTAAATATTTAAAACTATATGTGACATTAATATGTGACATTAACACACAGCACCATCTGGTTCCATGGTAAGCTACGAGGCTTGTGTTATGGATACCAGATAGTTGATACACTACATATTATAAATATAAACACCCATGACTGGAGTACAAACATTCGTGCTCATCACACAAATGAATGCCCCCAGCGGAACTCGAACCCGCGACCGCTGGCACAGCAAGTAGGGTCACTACAAACTGAGCCAAACGTGTCGTCAAACTGATCCCAAAATATCCCAATATCTACTTTTAATGAGTTGTTTTTTGTACCTATTGTTTGTGGAATCGTCCAACATTATATTTAAATATAGGGGTAATATAAAATACATTTCAGACTTTCGCATGATTGGGGAACATTTTACATTACCGTAAAATCATACTAAAGTAAAATATAATAATTGAAAACATATAAAACCTTACCTAGTAAATTGAGCACACGGTCAACACTAATTTTTTATAATACTTTCTTAGATTTACGCGAATATTTGACATTTTAAATAAAAACGAGAGAGTCTCTCCCGTGACCATGGATGCTGTAAAGCATTCGAAACGTCGGGAAACAAAAATGCAAATAAATCCGCGACAAAATCCGAAAAAAATAGTTTTATTTAAAACTAATTTTTTAAGTAAAAAATTGATTATTTTTGTGTATAATAAAGATAGTGACGCTTATATAGAAATAAACACCGAGACGCAACGTAGCATATTTCTTCCTGATACTGTCTTCTATGAGAGAGGTCACGTGTTCAATTTTGCAGTTACCCTTATAGTTATAGGTTATCCACATTTGTAGCCCTATTAAACTATAACTAACACGTACCCCTATTAAATTTCCCAGATGACAGCGATCCTTTTCCCTAGGACCAGGGGATTCCAATAAATAAATAAATATGTTGGGACATTAACACACAGCACCATCTAGTTCCATGGTAAGCTACGAGGCCTTTGTTATGGATACCAGGTAGTTGATACACTACACATATATAACTTTAAATACATACATATTATAAATATAAACACCCATGACTAGAGTACAGACATTCGTGCTCATCACACAAATGAATGCCCCCAGCGGGACTCGAACCCGCGACCGCTGGCACAGCAAGTAGGGTCGCTACAAACTGAGCCAAATGTGTCGTCAAAAATCACTATTAAATCAATTTTTAGCAAACCATACTTTATATTGAGATTGATTTTGACGAAAAAAATACATAATAAGTATATCTGCGCACGACAAATTCTATAGTAATTCGTCTTAGATCAAAGAATCCCACAGGACGTTATGAATGTTCTGACGTAGCACCGTATCGTATACCAGTGATTAAATGAAAGTTTATACGCATAATATATTACATAACATGTATGTACAATATACATATATAATAGGTTAGCGAAAGCAATTTCACGCCCGCTCATACGGCTGTCAGGGCTATGCTAATTCCCTCGTTCCAAGGCGAAGGACTGCGATGTACTCAATTAGTACAGTTACGCTAATTGCTTCCTTTGGCAAATTAATTGACATTTCTTAGTAAGTACCTAATGCCTGTTCCAAACTAATTCTTGATATTTCGCACGCTATCTGTTTTATCTTGTTTGTTTTAGTTCATTGTTTTGACGTTGCTATTTCTACTATCAAAATAAACATGAATAGTTTGGTGCAGTTTTCCTTTAAAAATAACAAATTATATGATAGCTTACTTTCTTTTCATATTTACGTTATTTCAGGTTTAAACGTGAATCGTGAAAAATTGAAGCTGTTTTCATGTTTATGTTGAATTATTCTTTTATATTCATATGTATATTTGACAAGTGCGTTGAAGCCGCAAAATGATTTCATTACGACAGGATTGAGTGAACGTATGTTCCTGACATGTTGTACATCTAGACGTGTGATGATAAAAATCCCAAATGTATGTATGTGTGTGTGTTCAGCCCTTTTTAACGTCCCACTGCTGGGTATGGGCCTCCCTTCAGTACGAGGGGGATCAGGCCATAGTCCACCACGCTGGCCAAGTGCGGGTTGGCGGACTTCACATGTCTTTCGAAAACTTGCTAGGTTCTCTCAGACATGCACGTTTCCTCACGATGTTTTTCCTTCACCGTAAGACAAGTGGTAATCATGTTAGATATGATTTGCACATGAAAATATCAGAGGTGCGAGATCCGGGATTTGAACTCACTTCACTCGGTTTCCCAAGCAAGCGCGGTACTGGGCTACCACTGCCTGTATGTATGTAGGTTATGTTAATTAATAAGTGGGAAATTAAAAAACGCATCTATTTATTTTTACAGATACGAATCTACGAGTATGTACATGAAAAGGCATTTAAATATAAAGACATGTCTAATTATGACATAACAAGTAATAGATACTAAATTTTTCTATCAAAATTGTTTTTTTTTAGTTTAAAAATGTGTAAAATCAAGTACCTACCTATACTAAGGCTGATCTCAAACTCACGGTTACCTGATTTGATTCACGAATCCGTTATTCAAATTCGACAAAATTTCATACAAAGTTTTGTACCATATGTTCTTACTTCTTTTATTTTCTGTGCGAAAACAAATTCCAACGTTCGTTTCGAAAACTAGTCCGTGTCTATATAATATACTACATTATAACTTTATTATAGAAAATATGTGGTTAACGACCAAACTGTAACTGGAAACGACTGGCAGACGATTAATTCGATTTTCACTTTCACGTCTTGGTTAAGACAACATACGATGGGCTATTATGGCTATCACATCAACAATCACGGCATAAATTATCTCCAATCTGATTTATAGCGAGCTGATGATAACCGCGACATATGAATGGAACCTAATCAAGCTATTGTAAATCATATCCCTTGATAATTAGCTTTGTTATGCTACAAATTAATGTTGCTAATTCCATTACATTGCGATTCCTTAGTAATTATTAGACCTATTGTTCTTGGAAGAATAATGACTTGAGTTATAATTGAACCATAAACAATTATTATAGGTATGTGAACTGTAGAACAGATGAGGATATATGAGGATTAATCGAAATTTTATATTGTTTACAATAAAGAATGAAAGGAAAAATGAAGTATAAGATGCCATGATCTTACTGGGCTGAAGAATAATGACATGGGCTTAATGTTTATTATTCTGGAAATATTTCAATTATCGTTTTGTTTTTGTCTGCAACATAGCTAATATATAACATAAGAAATAGACAAAAATATATAGACAAAACCAATAAATGCTAAGGTGGTAAATCTTCGGTTGCAGATTAAAAACAAATATGGGAAATGCATAAATTGTCAGACTTAACAATTCTGTATATCTATGTAGCTATGTTATATGTGTGAGGATCTAACTCATGAACGCCGATGCAGGTTAGATACGTGACTGGTGCGAGGTATGCCAATATCGTACGGCATAGCATCTTTTATCCAGAGTCATGTGTCATTTAAAAAGGAAACATGAACGGGCCGGCTCGAGCGTAGGAGTTACACTTTTCATAGAGTATTGAAATGACTTGCATTTGACATGAAGTAAAATTGTCGTAAGAAAGGCTAATCACTACATAGTATAAAACAAAGTCGCTTTCTCTGTCCCTATATCCCTATGTATGCTTAAATCTTTAAAACTACGCAACGGATTTTGATGCGGTTTTTTTTAATAGATAGAGTGATTCAGAGGAAGGTTTTAGTATATAATTTGTTAAGTTTTTGTATACATTGGCTAAAATATAACTATATTTGTTGGAGGTGTCGGAAAAAATAAGACGTCTGGGAGCTTTCAACGAAAACGCTGCCTAAACCCTTTGAGATGTAACAAAATAATGTATGGTGGAATTGTGTATCTTATATAGGTCTACAGAAAAGTCCACGATGGTATATGTCTATCTCTTAAGGATAACATACTATACCCATATTAATTTAAAACGTACCGAGCGAAGCGAGGGTGAGTCGCTAGTATAATATAAACATTTTATTAGTACCTACATGTTACCAAACTGTAACTTGAAATGCTAATACAAACGCTGTGCGAACAGAATTAAAGATAGCTTTAAACAACAGTACAATGTTAGTAGTACAACAAACGAATTAATACTGCACTAAAACAATTCCAAAATACTTTAGACCAGAGCGATTTATTAAATGCTCGAAATCTACGCATACTAGTTATGGTGCAACGTTTAAACTTGCGGACGTATCATTTTATTGCGTTGTAAAGCTGTTGTTTGACCGCGGCTCGGGAACGTCGGGCTCGGGGCACGGGACGCGTGTCCGTTATAGCGAACACGTGTTTAAAACTGCTAATTTAGAAATTTATTTCGGTCCTATATCCAGGCGAATTTGATGATATTTTGGACATTATTTGCTAAAAACATTATTTTTAATGGTTTTTGCTTGCATAATCTAAGTATAGATAGAATAAAATAAATGAAATTTTCGTATAAAATTTACGCTATTTCTCTTGAGGGATTAAAGACGAAAACTTTATGTTTCAGATATAATAAAAGTATTTTTCTCTATTTATAAATTAATTCTTCGTAACTAAATTTATTTTATATTATCACAAAAACTGCTAAATAAATGGTGTTCAAACATTCTGTTACGCTTTATAAGTAAAATATTAGTAGGTACATTTTTAATTACAAATATTCTCTTACACCCTGTACGCATATACAAGCAGAAAGTCTGTACTGTTACAGTAAAAAGCTAACCACAAAATGTACATAAGAGCTTGTAAAGGTGGAGTTCGTTAGAGAGAAGCTGGAATCCACTGAAAGTACTTTGTAAAAACATAAATCTTAAAACTTCATTACTTCCCAAACCACGAGTTGGTTTTCTTGCAATTTGCAACGAGGCAGGCGCCGATGTTTACGATTTAAAAGGTTCCCGGCGTAGACGTGAAATATTACCTCTACAGACATTCCAGGTTTTCTTTTTTTAGAATTTATACATTTTATTAGACGGTTTTGTTAGTTTATTATATAAATAAAAATTAAAATATTTGTAAGTATTGAAAATATATTGAGAGGTATGTATGTGTTATTTCTCCTTTGCGTTTAATTAAGAGAGTATATTTTTCATTGTTGTATTAATTTTTCGCTAAAATTTCAATTAAAATATGTTTTGACTTTATTAATTTACTTTTATATATTATAAATAATAAATAGCGACCCACCCTCGCTAAATGGCTGTCTGGTTGTACGTCACAGATCTTAAAATAAAAAAGTAAAATTTATAGCCGACTGCTCCAAGGAAGGTAACACTTTTCAAGACTACGTATGTATGTTCAAGCCGTATGTTCGCATGTAAGTCTGCAAATTTTTGAAAATAGATAATTGAAATTTATTTATGCATATAAAAATAAAAGTAATCTGGTAACAAATAAGTACAGTAAGATAATGAAAGGGTGGATAAAAGGTATAAAAATCTTTCTTTTTACAACTCAGGGTATGCGCTGCGGTTATGTCATTAGACCATCTTAGCCCACTTGAAGGTTTTACGAGCACTTTAAAGGCTTTCTTACTGACCTCTGCGAAGTCCTAACAAGAGGTCATTATAGGATCGTAAAAATAATGGAACATCGGCAAAATATTAAGATACGGAGACGTCTGCTGAAATTTCCATCATAAAATGAACAATTCTTATAAGCCTTCTTAAACATCATTAGGTCTATACAGTATTACTGAACTTTTTTTGGGGATGCTTGAAATACGAGTACTTTCTAATATACATAAGGAATTCGAATTGTTTTCACGGATTCGTGTTAGATCATATCGTTGTTATTTTTTGCTTGGATAGGTATATTTTATGGGCCGAAGCGTGACAAAGGTTTTCGTTTATTCCCGTAAATCAAGTGATTCCTTTATCGATTATAGTCAAAAGTTGCCTAGGGACCTGACATATTGTAAATTTTTAATTTATTAAATAATCGGGTATTTCTATAAATACTTTATAAAAAAAAGACTAGCATTGCCCGCGGCTCCGCCCGCGTTCAGATGACCAAAACCCAAATTCTTAGGTTTTACATATTAGTATCACATTGCAGTTTTTGTATATTTCTCAGAAATGAGATATTTTCCCGCGGTAAAAAGTATCCTATATGTTGACCCGGATAACCAGCTATCATCATACCAAATTTCATCAAAATCCCTCCAGTGGTTTTCCTGTGATGTGGTAACAGACAGACAGACAGACAGACAGACAAAAATTCTAAAAACTATAGACTCAGCCTCTGTATCGATAATAATGTTTATTTCAATAAGATTTTCCAATAAATATTTATTGTACAGATTCAGCTTAGTTACAATTTTATTATATGTATAGATTATGAAAATCGACAAAAATATCAATATTTATATAATCGAATCAAGTCTCTCCTATTTGAAGTTGGTGAAAAACTTTGTGTTAAATACCTCTTTATCCTTTAATTACATATTACCCTAAGTCTATGGTGTTGACTTACTCGTTACTGTCAAGACAACGAACGCCCGCAGAAAGGATAATCTTTATATATATAATTCTTCTGTGAGTGTGTATGTCACTGAACTTCTCTCAAACGACTGGACCGATTTTGATGAACTTTTTTGTGTGTGTTCAAGGGGATCTGGGAATGGTTTAGATTCACAATTTTGTCCAAAAAGTTTGAAATTTTCAAATTAAAGACGTGTAGACAGGACAACGTCTGTCGGGTCCGCTAGTTTTATATAATTTTCTTTGTTTTCAAGCTCTTAGGCAGAGAAAGTGAATAAAGTTTAAATTACGAGCAGATATGATTGTTGGAATGCAAATGTGTTCACTGTGAGAAAAGAAGTTGTCTCAACAATTTGACAACCATCTAAAATTGTAGACAGTATAAATTTTGCATCTGTTCAGAAAATAATACATAAAGGTGTCAAAGGTATGATAAACTTGAAACCGCTATTTTAATGTTACGATGTATTATACAAGAACCTTATATCCCAAAATTGAAAAATAATAAAAAAGGCTTACTTGCAGTGTAAAGTATCTCAGCCTATTGTTTACATAAATAAAATGCCGCTTAAAAATATTTTCACGCAGAAATTACTGTATTCTTATGTTAAAAGAATATTTTTTACATTTGAATTTGGCGCTAAAACACCACTCTTTTAACAATCGTCCAGCGTGACGTCACTTATCATACAGAGCGTGTGTAGACTATAAAGAGCTCGATTATATTCCGTAATCTGTGGGCTCGATCGATTAATTATTAATTGAAAAGGAAACAAGAATATCGAAAATGAGTACAATTAAGTATTATCAGTATTGTTGAGTTCCCTTATGTGAAAATAATACCAAAAAGAACTAAATCTGAGAAATTGTTTATACCTGTGCTTCATGATAAAAATATGCGAAAAAAGTGGATGAATCTGGCAAGGCGAGATTGGAAAAACCAATCCATAAAATCAATGATTTACGTCTGTGAAGATAATTTTATTGTAAGTATGCATAACAGTAAAAAATATTCATTGAACTATACTTACATATTGCCAGACGCGACACTGGACACTTCTGTAGGTATTACCAGAAAGGTAAGTAAATTTAAATATTACTTTACTTAAACGATTAAAACATTGAGATTACAGAGAATTGAGTTTTCGAAACTACACTGTATACACAACAAACTAGCGCATATCATATAATACTATATTAGACACTAGTGACAATGATAAGTGACGTCACGCACCGTAATTGGCGTTTGTAGTCACGTGATTCGGATGTTAAAAATAATAATTAATTATGTTAAAAATAAAGAAGAATCATGATTTTTATTTAATTATTCCTTTTAGTAATGAATTCTAGCCCCGTAAATTACCGCTATACAAAACATCACAGCATTTTATTACTACAGTCCAAGACCCTGTTGGGGTTCCCTCTGGTGTTTGAGAGCAGATATTGAGATTTTAAAAAACCAGGGTGCATTAACAATTGCCTGAAGAATGTGGTTCGTTAAAATATGTAGTTTGTTACTTTTACTGGTAGTACACCTAAGTTAGATACAGATTCAGATTGGTTTTTAGATGACGTTATATTTAAAAAAAAAATTGCTATCTATTGGCAAAACAAAATTCCTGTCAATTAACCAGTGTAAGCTTCGAAAATTTATATTGATCGCGGGACCCTGGCTTAATCCTAGCTTACTGCCTCGGTGGTGTAGTGGCTAGCATGTACGGCTGCACACTCGGAGGTCCTGGGTTCGAGTCCCGGGTCGGGCCAAGTTTAGTTATTGAGTCTTTCTGTATAGTAAGTCTCAGTAACAGCCCGGAGTTGGGAAGTTGGCGGTGTTTCACCCCCGTGCCTCGGAGAGCACGTAAAGCTGTCGGTCCTGCGCCTTAACTCTCACTGGTCGTGTCGAGCAGTCGTCCCACCGGAGTATGAGAGTGACAGGAATAGAGAGTGCACTTGTGTCTGCGCGTACACTTGTGCACTATAATATCTCCTGCGCAGTTGGCTAGTCTCAATGAGATTGGCCGCCGTGGCCGGAATCGGCTAGGAGAACATCATAATCCTAGCATATATGAACAATACATACCATATCTTTACATACCTATAATAGAATTGTAACTTAGCCAAATCTGTACATTAAATATTTTTTGGAAAATCTTATTGAAATAGACTTTATTATCGATATAGAGGTCGAATCTATAGTTTTTAGAATTCTTGTCTGTCTGTCTGTCTGTCTGTCTGTCTGTCTGTTACCGCATCACAGAAAAACCACTGGAGGGATTTTGATGAAATTTGGTATGGTGATAGCTGGTTATCCGGGTCTACATATAGGATACTTTTTACCGCGGGAAAATGTCTCATTTCTGAGAAAAAATACAAAAACTGCATCCTAAGAGTATACTAATATGTAAACCTAGGAATTTGGTTTTTGGTCATCTGAACGTAGGCGGAGCCGCGTGCAATGCTAGTACAAAAATATATTTTACAGTAAATAACGAATTTATTCGGCCATAGTACTATTTTCACATACGTTAACACTAATTGACAAACAAAGTTCATATTTGTATTACAATATGTTATATGCTAAAAGAAAAAAACACATAGGTTATTGAAAATCAGTATTGATCTGTGAAACAATAGAGTCTGGCCGCCATATTGCTATCAAGTGCGGACAATTCGATTTGCAATTAAGACCTTTCTTTTTATTATAATTCGAGTTCCGAAGTATTCAATAAAACGGCTCTATTCATTAGTTGACTCGCCTCTTTTATTGAATTTTTGTTCAATGAGTTTTATAAGTTTGCTTTTCGATTTTAAAGGCTTTTATGTTTTTTAAATATCATGAAATCATAGCTACTGCATAAAGTATTTAAGACAGAAGTGCTTATATGTTCAGCGGTCGATTGTATAGTGGCGATTGTTTTTATGATAAATAAATGTGTTTCAAATATAGAAAAACTAAAGGATTGATACCAACTATCCATTTGAAATATATTTATTTGTTTTGATGACCGAGAATATGCTGTAAAGCTAGAAAATCACATAAAATGTTATATTGCCGCCTTCTGTTATGATGGTTAAAATGGATTTTTTTCATAACATTATGTTTTTCAAAAATTAATGCTAAGTCAGATAATAATAAAAGTTTTAATATGAAGCATAACATTAATAATATACTTCAGAAGGACAACAATTTTATATTTTACTAGCATTGCCCACGGCTTTGCCCGCGTTCAGATGACCAAAAACCAAATTCTTAGGCTTTACATATTAGTATACTCTTACATTGCAGTTTTTGTATTTTTTCTCAGAAATGAGATATTTTCCCGCGATAAAAAGTATCCTATATGTTGACCCGGATTACCAGTTATCACCATACCAAATTTCGTTAAAATTCCTCCAGTGGTTTTTCTGTGATGCGGTAACAGGAAGACAGACAAATTTTTTAAAAACTATAGATTCGGCCTCTGTATTGAAAATAATGTTTATTTCAATGAGATTTTCCAAAAAATATTTAGTGTACAGATTCGGCTTTGTTACAATTTTATTATATGTATACAGTATATTATATCCAATTCTTTAGTGCACATAAGACTTCTTAGTAGTCATTCTCAACATTCTTGTAGTAAAAATTAAAAAAATATGCTAAAAAATTTAAAATTTTTAAAGTGGTTGGATAAGTCGGTTCTAAATGTAGGTGTAGCTGGAAGCTATAATGCTTAACTTTTAGACATGCTAACGAACCTTGGTCCAACTCGTCGCTTTTGTCCCGCACCCTGTTAGTGATAGTTAACTAAGCTATAGAAACTTTGAAACTCCTTAGAGCGTAATCGAATAAAGCTGATCAAACACTCCGATATGGTAATTTGCGATCAAAGAGAAATTATGATCGTTGCCAATGTTCTAAGACGAATGATAAACTTCATTATTAGAACAGTTCAGAAATGCAATAACGATACTTTTAGTATATAAAAATATACAATAGATATAAAACGTAAAACTCTAATGTCAATCTTGTAGTCGAATGATGATGTATTAAGTAAAAAATATAACAGTTAGGTATTTGTATGCTTAAAGTAGATTTAAAATCATAGGCTTGCTTGCGAAACCGAGTGAAGCGGGTTCAAATCCCGAGTCTCGCACGTAATAAAACATGCATGTCTGAGAGAACCTAGTAAATTTTCGAAAGACATGTGAAGTCCGCCAACCCACACTAGGCCAGCGTGGTGAACTATGGCCTGATTCCCCTCGTACTGAAGAGAGGCCTGTGTCCAGCAGTAGGACGTTAAAAAGGGCTGAATAAAATTTAAAATTTATACATCATGTGCTCCCATGAAGCTAGTGCTTGAGTTGATATAGTCTAGTTATTACTGTGTATGTTTGTTTGGATGAATATGATCCACTTTATTACTCAGAAGAGCCAGGATGAAAAGCTAAAATGAAGTAAAATGTTACAAAGTTATAAAAATAGCAGTAGGTACACAGTATGTATTCACCGCCACACCATTTTCAAGTTTATGCTTCTATGAAACCTAATAAACTTGGAAATTTAATTTATCCTTCTGAACTTACAACAAAAACTATTATTACTTTGATTGAAATTGTACATTGTATTAAAAAAAAAATTGTTTACTTAATATTTTCTTAGATTTACGCCAATATTTAGTATTTAAAAAAAAAGTATTTCTCCTGTGACCATGATTGCTGTAAAGCAATCAAAACGTCAGGAATCAAAAATCAAAATAAATCGGCGAAAAAATCCGTAAAGATAGTTTTATTTGTTTACTATTAAGTATATTTTTATATAGATTTTAATAGTTAAATTAGTGACCATATGGTTATTTATAAAATCATTTTTTATATTTATGTTGTTCTTTTTTATATGACAGAATCCTTTCATTAATCTAGTTAATTTTATGAAAAAGTGGTTTTATAAAAATGTTAAAGAATAATAAGCTTCTGAAGAATTTAGATTAATCTGTAAAAGGGTTTCGATGAAACTGGTGCATTTATACATACACATATAAATCATGTGCTATAACACAGGGTTGTTATGAGTTATATATATAATGTAATGAGAATTAATTACATAAAAATATTTTAGTTCTAAACTTCGTCATTCTTCAATAGATGAAAGAACATTGAAAGAAAGAAAAAATAGCCGCGATTAGTAATTAGTAAGTAGTAGGGACTGATAGATTTTTTTTACTTTAACACTATTTAAGGAAGGTCTAAACGTCACTATATTATTCAAACCAGTATTGAACAAAATCGAATTATCGACCTCCTCTTTTTAAAACACACACTACAATTATATTTGTCAGGTATCTAATATTGACACACGTATATTTCTGTGAATGTTATTGTAAATCAATGGTCGAAAGGGTTTGTTTGTAGACAGAAAGAGGTCCGGTCACGTCCGATTGGCGTTGCGACTGAAATATTTTACTAGGCCAAATAAGAGGAAGCCAAATGTGATTACGCACAATAGCAGACGTGTTTGCACATAAAAATATGACTGAGTATCAAAAATAGCTGAGTAAATAAAGGTATGTGCTACGTGTCCTTTTTATTCCTTTAAGTAGCGAACGAACCTGACTTCGTGCTCATGTAAAATGACACCGATAAGTACATATAAATATGTACCTATATGTTTATTCAGAGTTCAGACTGCTAACTCTCACTGATCGAGCACCTCTTATCGTTCATTAAAAATTATACTCTGTGCAATCTTTGCAGGCCCATACACAGTTTAACTGTCTGTTCGTTTATCTGTCAGTTAATTTAACTCTCAGTATCAGTCTCAGTCTAATGAACCAGACAGTTAAACTCACAGTTAATACTGTCAGTAAGTTTAACTGTCAGTAAGTGTAACTGTCAGTTAGATTAACAGTAAGTTAGATTAACTGTCAGTTAGTTTAACTGTCTGTTCATTTATCTGTCAGTTAATTTAACTGTCAGTGAGTTTAACTTTCAGTTTCATTGATTGTCAGTAAGTTTAACTGTCAGTTAGGTTGACTGTCAGATTGATTAACGGCTAGCAAGTTTAACTGTCAGTTAGTATAACTCTCTGTCGTTTAACTGTCAGTTATTTTAACTACCAGTAAGTTTAACTGTCAGTTTGTTATACTGTCAGTAAGGTTAACTGTCTGTTAGTTTAACTGTTTGATCGTTAAACTGTCAGTTATTTTAACTACCAGTAATTTTAACTGTCAGTTTGATATAATGTCAGTAAGGTTAACTGTCAGCAAGGGTAACTATAAGTAAGTTTAACTATCAGTTTATTTAACTGTCAGTAATGTAACTGTCAGTAAGACTATCTGGCAGTTTTATTAACAGCTAGTATGTTTAAAGGTCAGTTAATTTAACTGCCAGTAAGTTAGACTGTCAGTTAGCTTGACTAACAGTTTAATTGTCAGTTTGTTTAATTATCAGTAAGTTTAACTGTCAGTTAGATTAACAGTAAGTTAGATTACCGGCTAGCAAGTTTAGCTGTCAGTTAGTGTAACTGTCAGTTAGATTAACAGTAAGTTAGATTAACTGTCAGTTAGTTTAACTGTCTGTTAGTTTAACTGTCTGTTCATTTATCTGTCAGTTAATTTAACTGTCAGTGAGTTTAACTTTCAGTTTCATTGATTGTCAGTAAGTTTAACTGTCAGTTTGATTAACTGTCAGTTGATTATTGGCTAGTAAGATAAACTGTCAGTTAGTATAACTACCAGTTAGTTTAACCATCAGTAAGTTTAACTGTCAGTTTTTTTACTGTCAGCAAGGGTAACTATCAGTAAGTTTAACTGTCAGTTTGTTTAACTGTCAGTAATGTAACTGTCAGTAAGACTAACTGGCAGTTTTATTAACAGCTAGTATGTTTAACTGTCAGTTAATTTAACTGCCAGTAAGTTAAACTGTCAGTTAGCTTGACTATCAGTTTAATTGTCAGTTTGTTTAATTATCAGTAAGTTTAACTGTCAGTTAGATTAACAGTAAGTTAGATTAACGGCTAGTAAGTTTAGCTGTCAATTAGTGTAACTGTCAGTTAGATTAACAGTAAGTTAGATTAACTGTCAGTTGATTATTGGCTAGTAAGATAAACTGTCAGTTAGTTTAACTACCAGTTAGTTTAAGGAACTTCGTTTCAATAATAATTGAATGCGGAAGATTACACATTTATTCAATGACTAAGCTCGAAAACTTCTTGACATATGGAGTTAAAATCAGGCAAGTTGTTTTTATGTAGGAGATGTTAAATGTGAACGAAAGAGATTTGGCTGCAAAGCCTTTAGGGGCTCTTGTATAAATCGTAAGTTTACATGAACGCGGGCTGAACCACGCGCTACTGTGGATAATAGATAAGATATGAGCCAAGTAAAAGTTTCAGAAGGTTGATAATTATGATGCCCTAAGTAATGAATATTAATAGATATTTGAATATTTTACAATGGAAATATTTCATATTTTAAAGGTAAAAATGCAAATTGAACCGCAGCGACACCGGATTCAATGTGTCAATCAATTACGAATACGTTACGTGATCTAACCGAACGTCCGACTGTCTACCATTTGTAAGCGTCACGTCACGGCTAACTTTGCAACTGGTCAACGCCATGAGCCCGCAACTTGCATTTTGCAACTAAAAAAAATTTACCTACCTTTAAAAACCTTTTAAAATATCTGAAAAATACGTTAAGTATAATTAAGAAAAATCGCCTTTTTTGTATGTATGTATGTATGTATGTATTCAAACTTTTTTAAATCATATTAATTAAGCTTTATAAAAGGATACTAATTAGAAACTGGGTGAGCACTATCTATTCCTTTTACTCATATGGTAGTTTAACATGATTGCTAAAAATTAGACGCATAGCAGATGCCTTTACTTACTCTTTGAAAGTTCTAAGAATTTCTTAAAACTCGATAACTATTTTTGGTCTTTGTAATTGTTAGATAAAATTCAACAAAAAAGTTTCAACGAGTAACGCCATAGCGAACGTAAAGTTTTTATACAAAAAATTCCCTCAGCTTAGCGGGCCTTCTTTTATCCTTAACTCTACTCCGCAAGAGGTAGGATTAGACTGTTGTTGTATATTTGCTTCCAAAAATTCATATGTAACAACAAATGCGAATCGAGTATAGAAAAACCTTCTAGTTTTATTTGACAAAGCTCGACTCGTAACGCAATACACGTCAGCGAGACTCGAATTTCCCGTGGCGGATAGAAATATAATAAAACGCACAATTTTCTGCACTACGATATTTTATTTCCCTTTTTATTGCAGTTCCGGTTATATTTCAATATCATCTATAAATCGCTGAAGGTTAGGCTCAGGTCACAAAATATTTTATATGACCAAGAACTATTTTATACCTTTAAAAGATCGGGTTAAAAACTTTTTCTTGCTTCATTAGCTATTATACATTATGTCTAGAAACTGACATAAAATCAATTTTAATAAGAATATAGTGCAATTAAAATTTTATACACGTTAGTAAAATGATGAGAAGTAATTGATTTTTATTAATAAAATAATTTATTTATTTATGCGAAATATACAAATAAAAAACTAAATAATAAATAAATAAATAATAAATATGTTGGAACATTCATACACAGCACCATCTACGAGTAGTTGTCCATAATAAACTGCAAGGCTTGTGTTATGGATATCAGATAGTTCGTTACGTACACTACACATATATAACTATAAATACATACATATTATAAATATAAACACCCACGAATAGAGTACAAACATTTGTGCTCATCATATAACTGAATGCCTCCAATGACTCGAACCCATGACTGCTGGCTCAACAAGTAGGGTCACAGACAAACTGAGCCAAACGTGTCTTCAATGTAGATTGCATTTTTAAAATAATAATATATTAAATAAAACTATCTTTTCGGATTTTTTCACGAATTTATTTTGATTTTTGGTTAGTTTTATTTAAAATGTCAAGTATTCGCGTAAATCTAAGAAAGTATAATAATATATTATTACATCAATCTATACGTATTTGAGTAAGTGAGCGTAGGTTGCATGCAGCAGCTTATTCAGTGTAATCTCTTAATCAAAAGCAGCATTCCTTTTAAGTGTTTTAATAATAATAGCTTAATAATATGGTTACAGAATAAAGGAATAACAGAATGTATTCCAGACTTGTTCAAACATTTTGTCAATATTATGTATAATTTCAAATTAAAATCCAACGTGGTTTTAGGTATATATTAGGTTTAGAAATATAAAAAGTATTTACTTAGGCATTTATTAAAAAATGTGTACAAATTGGATATCATGCTTAATTATGAAATAACGTCAAATGTCACAAAACTTTTCTGTTTTACGGTTGCAGTTTCCAACATCCACTTATCATGATTATCTATTCTAATATTATATATAAATAGGAAAAAACTGTTTTTTTTGTTTGTTTGTTCGTTTGTATCGAATAGGCCCAAAACTACAGAACCGATTTAGATGAAATTTAGTAAGAAGATAATTTGAGACCCTGAATAAGACATAAGATAGTTTTTATCCTGAAAATCTTCCCGTAAGGCGGTGAAAATGGGGATGATAGTTTGTACGGGGAAGCAACCCGAGCGATGTCAGGGTGAGTCGCTAGTTCATTATATAATAATATATTATAATAAACTTACTGTATTACCGCTATTTAAATTTTTAGTTATCGCCAGTAAAAAGTATTTATAATTTATCGTGACCTTCATTTGTTGCTGTGGTTAATTTTCACTCGCCTAATAAATTTTGCGTGAAGTGCGATTAAAGTTAACCGGTGATTTTACATATTAATTAAGGTATTCTATTAAGTATTCCTTAAGATTAATGATTTTTGTTCAACCATTTTATTTTTATTAAGAACAGGTTTCAGACATTTTTTTTAGTGCAATTGTTCTGCGGAGATAGCGCGGTCAAAATCCTTCGAATCAGAGCTTACCGGTAGGCGAATGTAAACCGAACCGCTGGAATATGTAATGAAGCACCTAAAACGCGAAAGCAGTGGGGAATTGATCGCGAAATTGAATACTAAAAACGTAATGCTTGTCCTTATTGAAAAATTCTAACGAAAAGATGACTTTTTTATTATTTACCAAAAAGTCCTTTAGCCGTGACGTAACAATTAGGTCATATCGGCGATCCGTACTTTTCTATCTTTTTATATAAAATGTAAGAAATTCGAATTAAGTATCATGCTTTAATTAATTGCCACTAAGTACATAAAATTACTTAAGTCTCAAATGGCTAAGTTATGGCTTTAGAAAGAGAGTTTTCAAGATATTAAAACTCTACGTAAAACGATGTATAACAACTTTACAGGCTCTAAAATCTCTGTTAAGGGGTTAACGCTGTAGCGTGACTGACTGAATCTCGCTGTGAAAGCAAGTGTCAATCGTGATAAGATAAACCAATGATCCTACGGCAGTGACAAAGCGACACCAAATCGATTTCTTGTCGAGGTGACACACGGGCATGTAGAAAGTCGATAAAAATTTAAACATTAAAAAAATATACATTATAAAGACTCTTTTAAATATTTTCAGCGTCGATGGTCTAGTGGCTAGCTACGGCTATAGATCCGGAATTCCTGCGTTCGAGTCTCGCGTCAGGCCATATGTAGTTATTGGGTTTTTCTATAACGTAACAGCAATGTTCTCAGTAACAGCCTGGAGTGAAAAAGTTGGCACTGTACAGTGTATACCCTCGTGCCTCGGGGAGCACGTAAAACCTTTTGCACCAGATCTCTCCCGTCGTATCGAATTGTGTGAATACCGGAGTGAGAGGATCAAAGTAATAGCGAGGCACTTTTATTTGCACGCATAATTGGGCACTATATACCCTCTACGTATATGTACAGGGCTAGCTTTATAGGCTAAAATGGCCGCCGAGGAGATAAGTTAAGAGGACTATTATAATTATTATTTACACAGAGGACTAAATACTATAAAGTAACTGTTGTTAAAATAAATTCCAGTGCGGCATTCACTACATGAACCTAAGTCTCTTTTCCGACATTCTCCAAATAATCTTGCGGATGAGGGCCCGCGTGTGAAATCATCTGGTCGTCTAGTACACTCACTGGTCACTATAGTATACGTACGATTAATCGTAGCACGATCGTTCGTAGACCAGTCAGCTGGAATAGTCCGTACGTGAATAGCGGCATTGATTCCCGCTAACCTACACTCACTGACACTGGAAAATGGGCTATATTGAGTCAACTATATATTACCATAATATTATATATTGGATTAGAATATACGCTACATAGGTATGTATAGTTATATATTATAAGGAGTAGATTTCCATCTGATAAGGGAAAGCACTTGAACTTGATCAGTTATTCAAAGTCTTGATATTCCCCTTTTGTATTTCAGCAATAAAATTAAGCACGCAATAATATCGTAACGGGTGAACATTTCTTTTACGTTAGGCTTAAATGAGTCTTATCAACGATTTTTTCTTATCAAGCAAAATCAATAGATTTTTTCTGTTCGGTTTATCAAAACTTGACAACGGCTGAATGGAGTTCAATAGAAATTTTTATTGTATTTTAAATTAAGAACATAGCTAATTACTAGCGACTTATCTTCGCTTTGCGGGGGTTCGCCTCTAAATAAGCAAAAACAAATTTATCCCACGGGAATCGTACATTTATCTGTGATAAAAAGTAGCTTATCTACTATCCCAGACTATATTCTATCTATGTGCGTAATTTCATCCAGATCCGTTCAGCCATTCTAGCGTAATTGAGTAACAAACATTCATCCAAACATATACTTTCACATCTGTATACGAGTAAATATTATAAATGTGAAAGTTTGTGAATATGTATGGATGTTTTATACTCTTTCACGCCAGAACGGCTTAACGGATCTAGATGAAATTTGGCACAGAGATAGATTATAGTCTGGAATAACACATAAGCTATTTTTTATCCCGGACAAATATACGGTTCCCGAGGGATAGATTTATTTTTATTTTTCAGCTAGTTTATAATATTAGTAAGATTATTTTAACCGGCTAAGTTGTTTTTAAGTCTGTCCGTTCAATGCACTTTCATGTAAAGTGAGTGAGTGAGAGTTTCATGACAAGTGGTGGATTATTTAAAAAAAATCGTATTTTTTCGCGGCTTTTTTTGATTTTTCGTTCCTGATGTTGACGACACGTTTGGCTCAGTTTGTAGTGACCCTACTTGCTGCGCCAGCGGTCGCGGGTTCGAGCCCGCTGGAGGCATTCATTTGTGTGATGAGCACGGATGTTTGTACCCAGTCATGGGTGTTTATATTTATAATATGTATGTATTTAAAAGTTATATATGTATAATGTATTAACTATCTGGTATCCATAACACAAGCCTCGTAGCTTACCATGCAACTAGATGGTGTTGTGTGTTAATGTCCTGACATATTTATGATGTTTGAAATACTGTAAGCATAGTCACAGAAGAAATTGTTGTTTGATGTTCTATTAGACCTTTTTAAGCATAAGAAGATAAATAAAAATAAAACCACGAAAAAGTACGAAAGAAAAAATCAAACAGACGAAAATAGAACCACCGCCTTTTTGGAAGTCGGTTAAAAATAGGTTTAATTAAAATGCCAAATATTAGCGTAATTTTAGAAAGTATTAAGTACTTAGTGGAATAAATATAATTAAACTATATAGCAATATAATATACTAGTTTCCACACAAAGTTGGACAATAAGGACATAGTATATGTATACACTCAATAATATACACACAGTTATTGTTGTATTATCCCTTTACGACAAAACGTTTGTATATTTTTAAGAAAATCGTTCTCCAATCATAATAACAAAATGCGTCAAAATCTTCCTCTTTGAACGGCCTGAAGGAAGAGCGCTTTTTAAGAACATGAAAAATGCATTTGTGATTCAGTCATAAACGTTTCTTCAGTGAAGGAAGTACGTGATAACGTTTCCGACTGACTTGTTATATTGTTGTTTATGTTCTAGTGCTGGGATTACATTTGTAATATTTATTTTTTACTATCTGACTCGATTTTTTTTGTCGAGAAGATTTTCCAAAAAAATATTTAATGTACAGATTCGGCTTAGTTACAATTTTATTATATGTATAATTTATGGTATAACAGTTCCTTTGCACGTATTAGTAGCTTTCCATGCTGTTATACTTTAAAACGATATTATACCTGTTAAAAATATAAATAAAACACATTTTAAATATTATATATTCTTTGTAATTTAGAAATTTCACTTTTGTTTGTTCAAATATACTATATATATTTAATTCTAATAAGGAAGTCGAAAGAGCATAATAATTATTAAAAATTTGAAGAAAATATATTATGAGTAAAATTTACCTACCTATATAGAAAAGTAACTGTTTCTAATTTTTTTAATTGATAACAATAAAGCTCGGGTAGTTAATAGCGCTAAACAACGAAAAAAAGAAAGTAGTTAGATTTTTTGAACAAGAATTATTTTTAATTCATTGGCAACCACTTAAAAAGTAGGTACGTGTCGGATACGCGTAACGAAGGGATCCATAATGCCACAAAATTATACATATTTACTATTAAAAACTTAAAAACTTTTTTACAAAAAAATAAAAACCGACTTCAAACAACTAAAAAAGCACTAAAAAGTTAAAAATAACTGATTGGTAGTTTTCATTTACTATACATACCTAATCAAATATTTTCGAAGTCGGTGTGCTTTGCTTTGTATGGGCTGGCACCGATTTCGAAAATATTTGATTAGGTATGTATTTAATAGGTAGGCTTTAATTACTTAGCCAAAGCACACCGACTTCGAAAATATTTGATTAGGTATGTATAGTAAATGAAAACTACCAATCAGTTATTTTTTACTTTTTAGTGCTTTTGTTTGAAGTCGGTTTTTATTTTTTGTTAAAAAGTTTTTATTTTTCCCTTTTTAGTGTAGACAGTAGTAGCAAAGTCAGGATTCTAACGTGTTAGGCTTGTCAAATCAAACAAAATAAGCCCAAACTCAAAGTATCTACTATTAGCCGTTGAAGAGTTCCACCTATCCACCTTCTGGCCTTGGCATCAGATCAGGTCAACAACACCGAACCACTGTACTATCAACGGAAATAGAAATACTTGCAAAGTTTCAAGTCAATATGACAATTAGAAGTAGGTTAAATTCATCATTAGTTGTTTTTCCACCCTTAGGGGTGGTATTTTTTTTTGAAATTTAAATGGGACCAATCTGGAAGTATACCCTTTCAAACAAAACAAAAATTGTCCAAATCGGTTAATAAATGACGGAGTTCTGAGGTAACAAACATAAAAAAAAAAAACATACAGTCGAATTGAGAACCTCCTCCTTTTTGAAGTCGGTTGAAAAAAAAACCAACTTCCAGGCACTTAAATGTAAAAAATAACTAAACGGAGGTTTTCATTTAGAATAGATACCTAATCAGATATTTTCGAAGTTGTTGCTGCATCCAGCCGATGCAAAGCAAATCTAATATATTATGTCGATACGTAAAATACATATTTACCTATTAGATATTCATGTCTTAAAATATTGTATATAGGCTGGCACTGACTTCGAAAATATCTAATTAGGTATCTATTCTAAGAGAAAAACCTCCGTTTAGTTATTTTTACATTTTAGTGCCTGAAAGTTGGTTTTTATTTATTTTTTAAATTTTTATTTTTCCATTTTTAGTGTAGACGTAATAAGCAGGTAATTTGTAAGGAGAAATTTTTTAATAACATATTCAATTAAACAATTTATTTAAAACAATATTTATTGTTGATTTTTTTTAAAAACCATTCGACCGATTTTGATAAAATTTATATGGGACCACTTGGGAAGTATATCCTTTAAAACAAAAAAAATCCAAACCGGTTCAGGCGCCTTCGATTAATCGGTGAACATACATGAAAAAAAAAAAGATTCCGACGAATTGAGAACCTCCTCCTTTTTGGAAGTCGGTTAATAAAATAGGACTTAAATTGAAAAGTGGTTGAAACCTCTAGTACTAATTTGATTTACATGTGGTTATTTTTTAACCGATTTCAAAAAGGAAGAAGTACAAAAATCATCATGAGGAAACCTGCATGTCTGAGAGAAGCCAACAAAGTTTGAAACGACATTTGAAGTCCGCCAATCCGCCAGCCAGCATAAAGGGATGTGGCCTCATCCCCTTTGCATTTACGGGAGGCCCATACCTAGCAGTAGGGCACATATTTTATAAAAAAAATCAACAGACGAGCTATTTAATAATGCAACCCTTTAAAAGCAGGACAGCTAGACTAATAATAAACCCTTAGAGTACGGAACGCTTAAAAATGATACCGTTTTATGTGAGGCTTCGCCTTCTGTAGTGACCTGCACATAAATTGTTAATTTACCGACATAAAATTGTTATTTTACTTCCTAAATAATCTTTTCCCATAATGATTTGAAAGATGGTCTCTAAAAAATACACAGCTAAAGTTCCTAAAAATGTTTGATTAGCCTCTAGTTTTCCACAAAAAATATAAAAAACTAAATATAATAGGTACCTGATAAATTAAGCAATATTAAATGAGATAAAATTCACAACACTTTTATAAATAAATATATGTAGATAAAACAGTTCAGTACCTTGTTCTGCTCTGTTTGTCAACTAATTTTCTTTTCTGTTTTGTTTACTAGCTATTGAGGAGCTTTGATTTAGTGAGATTTAGTATAATTTCGATAGAATTTCAACCACTAGGCTAACAGTAGTTATTATGATGAAAATAGTACCTACGTATTGATTTCATTAAGGAATGATAAATTTGACCAACACGGTTCTATTTGAATCGAAAGATTTAACCTAACCTTTATCTATAGATTAAACTTTATAGGTGACGTAACTCCACTCCCGTAATGCGTGTCAGAAGTCGACTAATTTCCTTACTACAGTGCCAGCGGGAGTTGTCTAGTACTATGCACGCTTAATTAGAATAGTTACATTAATGGTTTCCTTACTGAATTAATTTCCCTAGTAGGTGATTGGAAGTGAAGTTTTAACATGCTATTATGTGCTCTGGTTATAATCAGTTAGCAATTATCCATATAAGGTCTTTGTATCCTATGGGTCCTTTTAGAACTATAACTATTTAAGTCTACACGTCTTTTAAAAATATAAATCAAATTAAAAATTGATATTCTCTAAGCTTTATTTAAATAAACGCCATAACTATAATAATTCTTGATATTAAAATTAAAGATAATCTAACTTCATATGAAATAGTTTGAGCAACTGCACGCAAACCCCCCTAATAAAAAAAAACGTCTCATAAGACACTATCTATCACAGTAGGGTTATTCTGTCATTAGTGCCGTACTATGTAATTTGTTTATGCATATATATACATATATAGACATTATTTTATTATTATGTTATATATATATCATAAAAATATATATGGTAAAACTAGTATTTTATATATGTAAATTTTTATGTATGTTTATTTATATTAAGTTTTAATAATTTGCACTTTATGCAGCTTTCCGCTCACTTATTTTCTTATATCCTTTTCTATCGGTTGCCTGTAAGAGATCACTTTTAGTGATAAGGCCGCCTATGCATATCTCTTTAACTGTATAATATTTCTTTTTATGTGAATGTACTATTTTCTTGTGCAATAAAGTGTTATAAAAAAAAAGAATAATTTCTATTTGAAGATCATCCAGTAATTAATAAAGTATAAACTCCTATACATTACAATTTTTTTTACAGGATATATGTTAGTATATTAAATTTCTTAATATAAAGTATATAAATATATATTTTTTTTAATTTTTGCCCTCTATTCTTTTCTAAATTATTCCTATAGTGAATCTACAAAAATTGGTCAAGTATGAGTCAGACTCAAACCACGTTCAATCAGTGTTCTATAGGGTCCTTTTCATTGTTAAATTCGTAACAAACGTACATCAAACTACCTAATATTAAAAGTGTGAAAACAAGTCTGTATATTATATATTATTTTACTTTTTGACGCTTAAATAACAACATAACACATATTTCTGTTTGATATAGATTGCATCATTGGAATGGACTTAGGCTTCTTTTTATTCCCGCCCCGTTATCTCGTCAAAATAAATAAAATGCACACAAAAAAAAAATTTGCAAAAAAACATTTCATAAAGTCTGAATTGTAGAAAAAAAGTCTATTTTAATAGACGTCGCAAAACGCGTAGCTAATAAAGGTGACTCATTAACACTTTTATCAAAGTCCGAGTAGCTAAGCTTAGTCTTTGTTTGTTACATTTAGGGAAAAACAATTAAAGGAACTTTTTATCAGTACTTTTCTTTATCCATCAAGTCTTACGAAAATAAACGTTTGAGACAACACAAAAACTCTGAAATGTTTAGGACTTTAACAAGTTTAAGAAAAGAAAATGTCCGTTAACTTTACAAATTAAATGCTTTGTGCCATTATTTGGCAATTTGTAAGAATTAAAGTTAGTTCGAATTAATTTCAAAAACAAATGAGATAATTTCGTGTTTATGGATTCGTTTTAATAACTCATTATTAGCTACTGCATTCGGTTTCACTTGCCTATATACATATTTGTATTGATTCTTTTACTATCAGACTAGCGACTCACCCTCGATCCGCTCGTGTTCGTTCCTAGTGTAAATTTGGGTTTGTATGTATATTTTAATGCCGAATCATAAAAAAATAAAAATAAAAATGTTTTTCCAAAAAATAAAATATTTTTTTTTTGGGGTGGACCACCCTTATCACTTAGGCGTATGGAAAAAAGTGTACGTACTCTTCTCAGACCTACTAAATATACACACAAAATTTCATAAGAATCGGTCAAGCCGTTACGGAGGAGTTTTGTTACATACACTGTGACACGAGTTTATTTATATACATATTAAAAGATATAACCCAGGGGCTGTTCAACATGTATCTTTAGAGCATGTACGAAAATCCTTTTTAATTCAGGCTTTATATTAAGGTTAAAATTTAAAAAAAAAAACATTAAAATTTATTTAACCTTTGCTGATTTCTGCTATGTCCAAATAACTATAGCAATAAACAAACAAAAATCTTTGCGTTTTTCCCAAATAAACAAAAAATATATAAAAACTGTTTTGATGAAGAACCTCTGTATTAGCCCATTCATTATTTATTTTATTTAAAGACTAGTGATTTACCCTCGCCTCGCTCAGGTTCGTCCCTAGATGGTTCTTTAAATTGACATAACTTTTTTATTTATGAAACGATTGAAATAAAACAAATACTAAATGTTAAGTGAAGCTTACAACAATACATTAGTGAAAACCGAACTCAAATCGATTAAGTCATTTCTGAGATTTCCGCGCACAAACGCAGAGACAAACAGACAAAAATTCTAAAAATCGTTGTTTTGGGTTCGATTGCGTTAATAAAGACCCCCCAAATAATAGTTTTTCTCAAATAGCTTCTATGTACAGATAACGATCAGTTACATTTTTATTATATGTATTGATTATATTAGAGGAAAAGTGCTATGAAAGGGACAAGTTCAGAATGGGACAAATTAAATTTAAGGCTCTAGGAACCAAGTAGTAGATTTTTGTTTTATAAATTATTACTATATTTACTCAGTAACAAAATTGACGTACATTTAATTTGGTTTTCAAAACGAAAAAATGGCGAAGCGTAGTTTAATTATTTCGTGAGTAAAAGTATTTTATTCGTTGTTTGTGAAGTTTTTTTATTAGATTATTTAAATAATATTTGATAATTATTGTATCGCTAACTGACCATAGGTTTAACTACTTAAAAGGTGAGTGCACAATAATACAAAGTTATTCGAAAATCTTTTTGCTGTGAGGATATTTTTAAAATAGTATGAAAGTCTTGAAAGGGACCACTAAATAGGCCTTGAAAGGGACGAATAAGTAGTAGTTGAGGCAGGATTTAAGCGCCTTGGGTGTTGTAGTGTGTGCGCAAGCGATCCTGCAACGCCCCATTGCACTGCGGCGATGGGTTCCGCTGTGGGTTTTAGTGAGTAGGAGTCTCATAGTACCCTGCCTGTTGACGGCCGGCAGGGTCCCCATGAGGGGTTCCCCAGCGATATCAAAAAAAAAGGACTTAAACGCCTCAATAAGACCGAGGAGGTTCTGTTGGGTTTTAGTAATGGCTGCCCTAGATGATCAGTCCAACATAACCACCTGTATCTATATAGGTGGTATGCGTAAATGCATTTCCCAACATTTAAACGCATCGGCCAGATTTTGATTAAATTTGGTATATTATAGTATATACATATGATATATTATTTATTTGAGGTGTATTAATAAATGATTAAAAAACATAAGAGCTTCTACAATAATTGCTAAGAACTTATTTATAATATGTCCCTTTCATGACTATCAATGTCCCATTCAAGACCACGCGGTCATGAAAGGGATTTATCTTAAGAATTTTTAAATTTGACTGTAATGCTATAATGTTTCGGAAAGATATTATTTTAAGTTTATATTTTGAAAGATGAATAGATATATACAAAAGCTTTTTTATTATACCTCATTTATTGTTCAAAATCTTACACTACAAAAATGTCCCTTTCATGGCACCTTTCCCATATATTACGATTTACATTATACTTTCAAGACAGTAAGACCGTTGTACTTTTAAAAAATCCCTTTCTACATGAAGGTAAAAACGAAAGGAATGCCAACTCTTATTAAGTTTACGGGCCGTGAGATTTCCCTGTAGGAATTTCGACTTTTCTATAGACTAATTCTATGTTTTATTTTATTACAGTTGAATTTTTAAAAGAAATGTTTTGACATGATATTGCGACGTAAGAGTAAGTACTTAATATTTTACTATTATATTATGTAATGGAATGCTAATTATGGATACCAATAAATAAAAAGCCACACCAGCAACAAGAATTTTCGATGTGATTTCAAGATTTTACAAGATTTTTTATAGCTTTTAAATAGTACCTACTATTACTCTTAAGTGCTTCTGTAAGATTGTAGATGTTTCGTAAATTTTAAATCGGTTTAAATTACTATGTTCTATAAATAAATGAAAAATTCTGAAACGTATTTTAACTAAAGGGCTAAATGTAAATATATATGAACTGTGCAATTTTTTTTATAATATGTAAAAAAACTCGCCCCGCCCTACTTAACAAGCAAAATCGAGTGGAAAAACATAACAAACAAAGTAACTTCTGGTAATACTTAAATATTCGACATGAAAAGAATTTACTATTAATTGAAATATAATTTTATATTTATTATTTTAATTGTAGAGCTTATTATTGATTGATGACGAAAATCTCTAGTGTCCACATAATATGTGTATTCAGCCCTTTTTTTAACGTCCCACTGCTGGGCACGGGCCTCCAGTACGAGGGGGATCAGGCCATAGTCCACCACACTGGCCAAGTGCGGATTGGCGGACTTCACATGTCTTTCGAAAACTTGCTAGGTTTTCTTAGACATGCAGGTTTCCTCACGATGTTTTCCTTCACCGTTAGACAAGTGGTAATAATGTTGGAAATGATTCGCACATGAAGATATCAGAGGTGCGAGACTCGGGATTTGAACCCGCTTCACTCGGTTTCCCAAGCGAGCGCGTTACCACTGGACTACCACTGCCTAATAATAAATATATAGACATATTATATTAAAGAAAAGTGTCTTGTACTTAATAAAGTACTAATAATACATATTACTTGTACTATTTAGATATTTGACTCTTCATATATAAAACAAAATTGCTCAAATAAAACCTTATTGAATAGGAAATACAATTTTAAATTATAACCATTCTCGTATACAATTGCTAGCACAATTGAACTCTAACCTAAATCCTTAGTGCAAGTGTTCTGTGGAGATAGCGCTACTTCGCTAATACCTACTGAATCTAACCTGTTCCCGCGAGAGTGCACCAACGATATCTACGAACCGAACTAGTGGTTGGTATACGTAATGAAGTGTCTATAACATAGAAATGAACAATTTGGTAAACGATTTTCCGTTAGACTTGCAATATGGATAAAATTGTATGGTTCACGGATTACTGGCAGTTTTGCCTTTTTATAATATGTATTGTCAAACTGGCTTCGTTTGGTCGGTTTCTAGTTTTGACTTATTTCTAAATAAATTATATTATATTATAATTATTTTAAGTACACGTTTTATATAGATATAGAAAATAATATTTATTCAACATATTTCCATTTTATAATTTAAAAGAGATACTCCATATTTTCGATTTGTGGATAACTAACAATATTTCAACTAAATCGATTCAAGTTAGTAGTTTGAGCCCAGCCCAAATCTTAGTTTCTGCTAAAGAAGTTCTTCTGAATTCAACTTATAAGTTATAATATTATAATTGTATAATGAGTGAAATTTACAAATTAATTTCATATAACCTTTGAAATAAATGTATGAGTTTAAGTAACAGCACTCTCTTTAGACAGCGTTTACGCTCATATTAAATCAAATAGAAAAAAAGAAATCTCGAAATACCGATTCTCACTATTGATGTGAAACGTCTTTAAAATCACAGAGAAACGTACGGGTACCAGGTCAGAAAAGTGGACCGTAATGAAATAGGTTGCATTAGGTTGCCATAGTAAAATAAGATAAATATAATATGATATTCTTCCGTAGCTTTCTTGAAAGATTACTATTTTTACTAATTTGTTCAAATATGCAAAATATTTATAACTAGCGACTCAACCTCGATCCGCTCGGGGCTACGTACGTTTTAATGTTTAGTATAGATTTCTCAAAAATGAGGTATTTTCCTGCAGTAAAAAGTATCTTTAATGTTGAACCGGATAACCAGCTATCATTATACGAAATATCATCAAAATCTATCCAGTGATTTTTCGTGATGCATTCCCAGACAGACAGCCACAAAAATTCTTAAAACTATAGATTCGGCCACTGTATTGATAATAATGACTATTTCAATAAGATTTTCTAAAAAATATTTAATGTACAGATTTGACTCAGAATTTTCTTATATGTATAGACTACTGCTATACTTTATCTTTAACATTAAAATCAACTCGCTAAAATAGACGTTCCACGTTAAACCAACGGCGATGTGCCCCAGCCCCCGACACAGCCCCACCGATTTTTTTTTAGATTCTAGACAGTTATACATGTACGTGTTGAGATTTATTCTAGTATGCTAGGCTTTCATAAGTTAAAATTATGCACTATGAAGGTTAACATAATATTTAATGTTTGAGTTTGCTACATTTCTCTTCAGCTTTAAACGACTAAAATTAAAATGACATTAAATCTCGTACGTTCCGGCGTAATATTCATAATATATTCAAAAATTAAATTTTACCGGGTATCCTATGGACGACCAACCGGTATGCTTTAAAGTGAATATATATATTCTTTTTTAAGGGATAGAACTCCAGGTCACATATTTAAAATGGACGTGAGTTAAATCAGTTCGATTGAAAATTTATTGCAGTTCCTTGCGGAAAATGTGATGTTTTTTATTAATTATAGTAGTTTTTTATATATATATATATATATATATATATATATATATATATATATATATATTTATATTAAAATAATAAATTATTCAAAAATTCTGTTGTTACATGGCTTCACTGACAACGTGCTGTGGCTTACTTCTTGGTCTTTCTAACTCGTGCACTGTTCCGTAGCATGAACAAATGATAGGTTTTCACTCAAGTAAAAATTAAAATATTTGCGTGTAACAAGTTAAACAGTATAATATATGTAAGTTCATGGTATTTTTCAAAGTACTATATAAAACAAAGTTAATTTTTAAAATATTTTAGAAGAAATATTATCTTATTATTTTGCCATATTTTAAAAGAAGGAAAAAATTGAACACAATGTTAACGAATTTAGAAAAGCATAATTTAGCAATTATTAACTAAAATAAAAAAGGTTTTTTTTGAAAACTTGTCTATTTCAGCTATAAAGTGCCAAGAGTCTTCGGAAAAAAAGAAACTTCCCTTATTGCCTTTTGGCTACAGATAAAGAATCAGAATCAATCTTATTAGAAATTAAATATATAATAAATAAATAAAATAAAAGCCTTTATTGTTGATGAGTTTAAATTACAAAAAGTTGTGCCTAGAACTTATTTATCATTATTATTAACTAATAATTTATTACACTACAACTGTGATATTATAAGCTGTTATATGCTAGTAACTAAAATATATTTGAAATAAAAAATATCTAATTTTTTATATAATATCCATTATAACATTCATTCAATTTTTTTCTTATATTCAATGGCTTTTAGGAATGCCGTTTGAGCACCAATAATATTAATTAGTTCATATATATGAAACATATTTTTAAATTTAAAATTATGTAATACAAATCTTGATTATGATATCAGCACTATCTCTGTTAGACTAGACTACGTGTTCGGTGTACACTGTACAAGTAGTTCCACCCAATCAGGTCCGTCGACTATACTCCCAAATGACATTCGTGCGCGTCAAGAGCACAATACATTTGTAATTGAATTTACAAAGGTGACATGGACCCAACGGCGGCTTTGTAGACCATTTGAATTGAATCGAACTTCCATTACCTGGGGTTGCTTTGCTAATCGCTTTTAATGAAATATGTACATAGTTAGAGTTTGTCTAATTGATGAATAGATGTATCGATACTAAAGGAATATTCTTACAGAAATGGAAATATTTTTTTATAAATACGTACTATTAGAAATTAATCATTTAAGGTTATATATTATAATATAGTTTGTAGTGAGTGAGTGAGTTGCCCGAGAGAGTTAATGAGTAAGTGTCCATGTAACGTAGCTATTGCTTAGTTAATTTAGTTAAAAAACACGTATGTATGTGTATTCCTGTAAATATAGCTATAAAATCAAATATAATAATTGCGAACTAATTGAAAAAACTGTATATAACAAACTTATAATGTCTGCCTATACTGAAAAATTGCACAATTAATCCATGTATTCGTCTGTTTTGTTAAATAATAAAATACATTTAAGAGAACTATATGAATCTTGATAGAAAACAACGAATTCGGAGCCTCAGGTGCACCCCACTGAACAAAGATGGATAGACATCGTTCGTTTCGGTTGCACCCATTAACCTTACCTTTAAGATAATGCCCGGCTTCTAACCCAATCTCGATCGCAATCAGTATTAATAAGTCTTGTAAATCTATTGAGATTTGTTTCACTATCGGGTAATGAAATGGAATTCGTGAATCATGGAATACTGTTCAAAATGGATGTACTACGTAATAGAAGAGTTTGTGCTAAGTTGATTTATTTATATAGTTATTTTTATTACACCAAAGGCCAAGTATTTTAAAAAACATTTGTCTATCTGTCTGTTTGCGTGTAATAGTAGTGATGGGTAAAGAATTTAGACAAGGAAGACACAGACGACTTACATAAGCCAGTGACATACCTACTTATTTATATCCTTATATATTCGCTTACTTACTAACAAATGTTTATCTATTTATTTCTATCCCGCAAAAAAGTGTCCTCGGGATATAGGTTAAATTATAATACTGTGTGCGGCAAAAGCGGAGGCGATGCTAGGGCTGGTTGCTATTATGAAGTGGTATACAAATTACATTTTTGATGAAGGCAGTGGTAGCCCAGTGGTAACGCGCTCGCTTGGGAAACCGAGTGAAGCGAGTTCAAATCCCGAGTCTCGCACTTCTGATATTTTCATGTGCGAATCATTTCCAACATGATTACCACTTGTCTTAACGGTGAAGGAAAACATCGTGAGGAACCTGCATGTCTTAGAGAACTTAGCAACTCAGCAAGTCCGCCAATCCGCACTTGGCCAGCGTGGTGGACTATGACCTGATCCCTCTCGTATTGAAGGGAGGCCCGTACCCAGCAGTGGGACGTTAAAAAGGGCTGAATACATACATAAAAATTACATTTTTACGTGAAACATAATAATTTTTACGATAAGTATTTTATGATGAAACAAAAATTGAACATCTTTTTGTAATTCCTACAGGGAAATCTCGGCGCCTATAATGTTAATAAGAGTTCACTTTACATTTCATATTTACCTTATTAAAACAAAGGCGTCGTAAATGCGGTTAACTTAAATCGTTGAGATTTTTTTTGACAGCAGCGGCTTAAATACTTTTCTTATTTTTCTTAGTCTTTAACATTGTTCAACAATCTCCAAAGAACCATATTCCTTTGTTATATTTCACTTCTAAAAGTTTATAAAAATTATATAAAATTACAAATAAAATAAAGACGGGCATTAAATAATCTATACATATAATAAAATTCTAACTAAGCTGAATCTGTACTTTAAATATTGTTTTGAAAATCTTATCCGTCCGTCCGTCTGTCTGCCTGTCTCTCTGTTACCGCATCACGGGAAAACCACTGGATAGATTTTGATGAAACTTAGTATGATCATAGCTGGTTATCCGGTTCAACATATAGGATACTTTTTACTGCGGGAAAATATCTCATTTATAAGAAATATATACTAAACGTTAAAACGTAACGACGAACGGGACGAACCCGAGCGGAGCGAGGGTGAGTCGGTAGTAAAGAATATAACCGAAAAAGCTGCACATTTTCAAATATTTTCCATTTGATGTATAAGATTTAATAAAATGAAATTATGCAAGCCGTACATGCGACGTCCCGGAGCAAACATTGTTACCTGCATCCAATTAGCTCAGCGGGGGTTGAATTGTAAATCCGCGTAACTCCATCGCGTAATACCATTTACAGTTTTTTAACCGACTTCCAAAACGACGAGTACCTCAATTGGACTTGAATTTATTTTGTATATAACGTGATATCCCTGCATATATTTACAACGATTTCTATAACAGCTTCACTAGTGAAATGGTTGATGTTTCAAGTACAGTTCTACTTTAAATTTGTAAAAAGTTTCGACGAGTGTTTTGCTCTATTTGAGTGAGGTAAACTAATGAAGGAGTCCGAAGGTAATGCGGTTCCCTGCAATTTAAGAATTACATATTTTAGTATTCGTATACAGCAGATGCCCTGCGTGGTTGAAGTCATATTGTCTCTCTTAACTGAAACTTTAATGTTACCTGAGTTTGGAACATCTTATTAATATTATAATTAATGTGAAAGTTTGTGAGGATGTATGGATGTCTGGATCTCGGGATGTATAGATGTATGGATGTTTGTCACAGTTTCACGCAAAAACTACTAAATGGATTTTAATGAAACTTTGCAATAATATACAGTTAATACATCAGAATAACACATAGGCTACATTTTATCCCGGAAATATGCACGGTTCCCATGGGATGGATATGTTTTGTTCTTCTAGAGGTAAACCCAAGCGAAGCGAGGGTGAGCCGCTAGTATTATATATATGAATTTCTGTCTAGATTTTTTAGACCAACGGAGCACAGGCAACATGTAAAATGATTGTTATTTAAATATTTACCATACTAAATTAGTTATTTTTGGGTTTATGCTAAGCAATGCAAAAAATTAAAACAAAACGAAAGAAGATTTGCATATAAGGTATTCTGTTTAATTTAACCTACCTGCTTGCTGTATGCAAACTATGTAATAAACATAGTTTATAAACAACTAGCACCTCACCCTCGCTTCCCTTCGGGTTCATCCCTAGAAAAAAACAAATCTATCCCAGGGGAAATGTACATTATTCATGTGCTATTTCTGACTATAATCTATCTTTGTTCTAAATTTATTATTTGACGACACATTTAGCTCAATTTGTAGTGACCCTACATGCTATGACAGTGCTCGCGGGTTCACCAGATCCGATCAGCCGTTCTAGCGTGAAAGAGTAACAAACATCCATCCATCCAGCCATTTTCAAAATCTGTCACATTTATAATATTAGTAGAATTACAAATATATTGCAGGTACTATATCTACCTAATGAGATATGGTAAGGGGTTTTAAAAACAAAAAAAAAACACACACACACACAGAAATGTTTATAGCGAAAAATGTTAATTGTTCTGGAACAGTTTGCAGATTCGACCTCCGAATCACGCGAATATATACGAGTATGTCGCTTTAATGTATTTATAGTCACTTTGAATCACACCGTTAGTTATTGCCATCGCTCACCCATTGCCCTATAAAAACAAATGATAAAACAAATTATGTAAATATTGGCGTCAAATGATAATATGACACAATTTAAATAAAATTCTCAGTTACAATTTTTAAAATAAGCCCTAAGCCCCCAGATTTGCTTTCTATTCGTGTCGGCTACTATAGCGTTTATTAACTTAACAATTTGTTATAAACAAATAATATTAACCGTTATTTTTTTCGAAAACTTCAAAAAATTACAAATACAACCATACATAACAAAATATAGATAACATTCTTTTGTACTTGTTGCTGTAAAAAAATACATTTTTTTTTCTATATTTTGTTATATAGGTTGTTTTTGTAATTTTTTAAAGTTCTCGGGAGTTAGGACTCTTTTATTGAAAATTTCCTCCTCTTTCAGGATCTTTTTTCAAAATTCCTTAAATAGAAAAACTAAATACCTTTTTCTTTTTATCTTATTTTGTTAATAACAATCGCAATTTTTCATGTGCTAATAAACCCTTAAAAACATTTTTCAAGACGTTATTCTGAATGAGCTATCGCACATATTTTTAGGAGCTTTATTTCTATTAACAAGTTTTTGAACTTGTTGAGTAGACTAATACACTGTATCATGATCTTCCACAAGTAGTTTATGTTTAATTTATATATATATATATATATATATATATATATATATATATATATATATATATATATATATATATATATATATATATATATGTATTTCAGTGGATATTTTATAATACGTTTTTGCTCTACGGTATAGTAAAAGAAAAATCAGATATCAAAAATTGATTCCAATTATTGCTTTGAGTAAATATACGGCTTTAGAGGATATTTCGATATTGCGGAAATATTATTACCTGTATCCAATTAGATGTTGAGGCTCAATTGTCAGTCCGAGAAATTTCTATGGGAATAGTGTTATTTAGTTTCCATTTTGCGTTATATCAGACCATCGTTTTTGATTTCTCATTGGATATTCCATCTACTAATATAATGCGATTCGAAAACCTTCTCAAATTTTGTTTGCCATATAATATTTTTTAATAATATGTAGGTATTGTATAGAGCTTTTTATTTATAATACCGTGAATGAATATATGAGCTGTTTGATATGTGTATTCGATATAATATCATTTTCTATTTTCTTATTACGTGTATATTTTTGTTCATCTTTTGTATTGTGTTCATTTGCTAATGAAATGTATTGGATTTCTATCGGTATTGGTATTTGTTTACAACGCTCAGTTTTTGATTTTTTTTTTAAATAATTGGTCGGTTGACGACACGTTTGGCTCAGTTGGTAATGACCCTACTTGCTGCGCCAGTGGTCGCGGGTTCGAGTCCCGCTGGGGGCATTCATTTGTGTGATGAGCACGAATGTTTGTACTCCAGTCATGGATGTTTATATTTATAATATGTATGTATTTAAAAAAAAGTTATATATATGTATAATGTATCAACTATCTGGTATCCATAACACAAGCCTCGTAGCTTACCATGGAACTGGATGGTGCTGTGTGTTAATGTCCTGACATATTTATTTAAAAAAAAAAAAATACTGAGTTTAATTTTATAAGATAACTAATTTCCAGAAAAATAAAAAGTTTTTTACACTTGTAGTGAGTCTAGAATTTTAATAAAATAAAGTATTGGAAATAACTTTAGTGAGGTTTATCCACCAAAATACATGGTACAGACAATGTTGCTTGTATCCAATTAGCTGGTCGAAGCTGAATTGTGAGTTCGCGAAGTGAAGTCTATTTCAACTTCTTGCACCTCTATATTCTGGAATATTATTTGTGTAGATATAAAATGCCTGTACTCCATAGAATTTTCCAATGGGTACTTTATTTAACATTGCAAAAATATTTGATTGCAGATTTTATACTATAAGAAGTGGGCTTTATCCGTAGATATGAATAATTTTCGTTTGTGTTTAACAGGAAATGAAATTATTCGGAGTTAATCGTAATGGAAGCTATTTTAAATTTATGTATATCGCTTGGACGTGGCGGGTTAATTCAATAAGAGTCTCAGAGATGTGAGTTCAAAGAATAAAAAAAAACAGAATATAATATTTTTTTCAGCAAGTTTTTGCACTTGGTTTAAGTAAATCTCTTTTTAAATATGGCTTTATATTTTAGTTTAAATTTAAACTTAGATTTCGAATACTTTGTATGTACAGTGTATGTACATACATAAAAAAAAAACAAGAACAGTTCCTACCAGCCGAATATATCACCTCCTTCTTTTTGAAAGTCGGTTGAATCTGCGTTTTTCCGTTGAAATATCTTTCTTTCATAAACCTTATTTATTTTACTAGTCACTGAAGAACGTGTGGCATGCAATTGGTGTAAAGCATTGGGTGAAATAGAAGTTCGGTACTTTAGTAAGATTTAAACAAAATTATACAATTCGGTACCAGTAAAATTGTTATATAGCTGAAGTGTTGTTACCAAATGAATAGGAACAATTTCCATCCATAGGATTTACAATGACACATCGACGGATTGACGCTTCCCGTTAATCTCACCGAAATTGAGTCCCCTTTTGAGAGCTCTCGATTCGATTTTGATTGCAGCTTTCACAGATTACATCATTCCCTACAATGATTGGATGACGTTATGCCAAAGTCAAGGAATGGTCTATAAATAAATATCCTTTAAATATTGGAGTATTCGCTGCAACACGACAAGCATTAGTATCGCATCCGTCGTAAAATAAATATGTAGAATGGAAAATATTATTGACGTTATGATGATAACCAACCCTGCATGCCTGAGTTCTCTCTCTAACTGCTCGAAAGACATGTGAAGTCCGCCAAACCTTACTTTACCAAAGTCCACGCCCAACAATGGAATATTATATCGGCTTATTAAATATTAATATACTACTACCTTTTGCTTTATGTTCCTTATGGGGTAGTCTGTTGAGACTTTGGGATGATAGTGAGTCCAAATTACCTATTTTGTTTTCCGTTTTTTCGGTGACATTATTATATTAAGTAGAGCTGGTTCATATTAAATCCATCGTATGGGGAAATCCCGATATTCTGTCAGCGTCAATTAGACAATACGAGTATTTTATATTTGAGGATTTAAAAACGAAGAATTAGTCGTTAACGAAATATCTGTAATTAATAAAACATAATTTAGAATATATTTAAGGGTAGGTACGATGGTTATTATTAATTTGTGATATATATCGATTGTTTTGATCATCGAGAACTTTAATTAGCAATTGAAAATAATGGTTACAAATTAGTTATCAGGGTAAAATTATCGTAATCAAAGTATAATATATGGGATGTCCAAACTTTCTTAACGTCCCACTGTTAGGCACGGGCCTCCCGAGGGGGATCAAACCATAGCCCACCACACTGGACAAGTACGGGTTGGCGGACTTCACATATCTTTCGAAAAACTTGCTAGGTTCTCTCAAACATGCAGGTTTTAAGTTACGTTAAGTGAGCTCGTCACCACTAGGTCCTATTAGGCTAACGCTGACTCAGTAAGTAGTACAAAATAAACAGTCGCATATACTAATTTATTTATTTATTTATGTACCAGGAAAAAAACCAAAATACAAAGGATGACTTATCTCTTTAAGAGATCTCTATCAGAAACCCTCAAGCGTGAGAAAATATAAAAATAATAATGAGGTTCGGTGTAGGTACACGCTACAAACATCAATTATAATATAAATATACACATATATACATACGTATATAAATACATACAAACATATTTAGTATTTACATATATACATAACATCATGATCATAACTAAATTCACAAATATAAGTGTCACGAATGCATAATTATAAGTTTAAGTTAAAGCCTAATTAATAAAAGTTACTTTAAATGACTAACTATCGCCGGATGTTTGTTTGAAAGTTGTGAACTAGGAGTCGAAATAGCAAATGCAGACCAAAATAAAACGTCAGCTTCGTATGCATCGCAGACATATTTACAATCTTTGGCGGCGTTACGTCTGAAATTGACGGGAGACCCAAATTGCCAGAATAGCAGTAAGAAATAAAATATTCCAGCGTAGAGTATTGTGCGTTTTACTTTATTCCCAAACCATCGGAAATTCTAGTTTGCTGACATATATAGTGTTGCGATACGGTTTTGTTGAATAAAATCAATGTATTCTATGCGTGTCTCGCGACTCGCAACCTGTTTACTCTTACTCGATTTTACTTTTGATACTCATATATTTCGAATCTAAAAGTTCCTGCCACTAGCGGTTATGTAATGCACAAAGTTTTTAAAATATGTTCCAAGCAATACGATTGCGCTGCAACTTATGCGTCTAAACTTAAAAAGTTTTTTCACAGTTATGATGGCAGATTATTGGAACAAATTCCAGTAACATAAAATTAAAACGTATATAATTTTAATTTAGTTTGCTTTAATTTAAAAAATAACTTAATAAAAATATGTCAGGACATTAACACACAACGCCATCTAGTTCCATAGTAAGCTACGAGGCTTGTGTTATGGATACTAGATAGTTGATACATTATACATATATAACTTTAAATACATACATATTATAAATATAAACACCCATGACTGGAGTACAAACATTCGTGCTCATCACACAAACGAATACCCCCAGCGGGACTCGAACCCGCGACCGCTGGCGCAGCAAGTAGGGTCACTACAAACTGAACCAAACATGTCGTCAAAAAAAAAAACAAAATAGATACAAAATATTCAAAATTTAAAAGCTAGAAAGAGTTATGGGATTAAATATTGTTGTAAAGTGTTTTTAGACGATTCGATAAATTGTTATCCACTAATTAAAACTTTCTCATTAAGGACAATCGAAAAAATAGGTTTTAATAATAGCTAGAAAAGAACAGATCAATTATAAAGATCGTAATGACTTACAACTAACTAATATAACATTTGTAATATATAATTTTTTTTCCCATTTTCGCTACGCATTCCACATACTGTTAATCCTTAGTTAAGCAATGTCTAGAGCTCTTTGATACTTTTTCCTTAACAAAAAAGTTCTATAATCTGCTACAGACATATAATAGGACCTGAATTAAGATAATTAGTATATAAAATATACACTAGATGAATTATTTTGGAGATCAGTGCTTATTCTAAAAAACGTGGATTATATACATATATATCTATACATATAAAAAAGTGTAACTAATCGCTGTCTGTACATAGAAGATATTTGAGAAAAACTATCATTGGGATCTTTATTTACGCAATAGAACCCAAACAATGATTTTTAGAATTTTTGTCTGTTTGTCTGTGCGTTTGTGCGCGCTAAACTCAGAAACGGTTCAACCGATTTGGATGCGGTTTTCACTAATATATTGTAAGCTTCACTTAATATTTAGTATTTGTTTTATTTCAATTGGTTCATAAATAAAAAAGTGAGTCGAGAGAGAGTGAGTCGCTAGTTCTAAAATATTTTTAATATACCTAAGAGATACCTAATCCATTAATGCAGTTAAGAAAATTGTAAAAATAAAAAAAAGAATGGCAAATATTCACATTAAAAACGTACTCAACCCAATTCTATTGGCTTTTTCGACGGGAACCTGTCATATTTTTACCCTCATAAATCATTTCTATGGCTAACCATGGACGTCTAAAATAATTGATTGCCAAAAAATACTAAAATTGAAATATAACTAAAGTCCGCTAATTCAATGAAAATTGATCACTGTAGGGTAATTCTACTTAATAGTATTTAACTAATAATGATTTATTCTCTAATGTAATTAATAGTAGTTTCATCACAATTACAAAGTAATGTATTTTAGCTCTTATATTCACAGCACATAGGCGATTATTGTGTGTTGCACTATGTATAGCAAGCGTGACGTTTATAAATTGCACGCAGATGGACACTGGGTTAGATCACGAATGACATAATTGATGGCTGTGGTTAAAGCTTATATACAGGGATCTATTTAATATAAATGTGTGTTGGTCCTTATAAATGCTGGTAAGATAGATCTATACATATAATAACATTCTGAGTCGAATCTGTACATTAAATATTTTTTTGAAATTTTTATTGATTAAGTCATTATTATCGATACAGATGGCGAATCTATAGTTTTTAGAAGTTTTGTCTGTCTGTCTTTCTGGGAACTTATCACGAAAAAACCACTGGTCAGATTTTAATGAATTTGGTATGATGATAGCTGGTTATCCGGGTACTTTTACCGCGGGAAAATATCTCATCTCTGAGAAATCTATACTAAACTTTTAAACGTAACTAGGGACGAACCCGAGCGGAGCAAGGGTGAGTCACTAGAATTATGTATAAATGATTAAGAATAAAATAGAGCTGACAGGCAATATACCTTTTATTCTTAGTTATCTTAACTAAGAATAAAAGGCACTAAAGCTCGCTGATTTCAGACAACAATAATAATATGGATTGTTTCAACAATACAAAGTATTTTGTTAAACTTATATTTTTGACAAAAAAGGAATATACGTATAAACTTAAGGCAGTCGTAGTCCAGTGGTAACGCGCTCGCTTGGGAAACCGAGTGAAGCGAGTTCAAATCCAGGGTCTCGCATCTCTGATATTTTCGTGCACGAATCACTTTCTAACATGATTACCACTTGCCTTACGGTGAAGGAAAACATCGTGAGGAAACCTGCATGTCTGAGAGAACCTAGCAAATTTTCGAAAGACATGTGAAGTCCGCCAACCCGCACTTGGCCAGCGTGGTGGACTACGGTCTGATCTCCCTCGTATTGGGAGGCCCGTGCCCAGCAGTGGGACGTCAAAAAGGGCTGAATACATACGTATAAACTATTTCTCTACTAAGTCCACGAAATTGGGCTTTCCCACCTGATTTTGTTATCTCGTATCCACCCCTATTTCTTAACGTCCACTGTTGGGCACGGGTCCCCTTAGTTAGTACAAGGTGGATATTATCTGTGTACGACATATGGATATTATCTATATATATAAAGCAGTAATTTAAAAATTATTAATCTGTAACGTATTTTTTTTAATATTTTCAAAAGATTCGTATTTTATTAACCGACTTTTAAAATAGAGGAGGTTCTTAATTCGTCGGAATCTTTTTTTTATGTGTTCACCGATTACTCGAAGACGCCTGAACCGATTTGGAATTTTTAATAAATCAACAATAAATATTTTTTTTAATAATTTTTAATTATTACGCTTACACAAAAAATTAAAAATAAAAACATAAAAAGAAAACCCACTTCCAGGCACTAAAATGTAAAAAAAAACTAAACGGGGGTTTTCATTTAGAATAGATACCTAATCAGATATTTTTGAAGTCGGTGCCAGCCGACAATATGATGTTCTCCCGACCGATTCCGGCCACGGCGGCCAATCTCATTGAGACTAGCCAACTGCGCAGGAGATATTATAGTGCACAAGTGTACGCGCAGACACAAGTGCAAAACAGACACAGCCGACAATATTTTAAGATATGAATATCTAATAGGTAAATAATTGTATTTTGCGTATCAAAATACTTATTAGATTTGCTTTGCATCGGCTGTACAATTACGTAAACTTCGATTTTTTTTAAGTTTTTATTTATTACCTTTATGATTTTAAAGTGATAGTATATAAAGATATGTAAGTATTCATTTAGCTTAAATACAGAAAATTTTACCAAATCGGTGACGTTTAAATTATTTTACAAAACAGTCTCAACTAGTACATAACATAGTATGTAAACATTTAAACAATAAAACCTTTCGGCTTGATTATGCGTAATAAGACACAAACCAGATTCCTACGTGACTCCAGGGGAGTGGAACGGGTTGGGGTCAACTAATCTCGCCCTGGGCGCACTCTGGGTCAAACAATCCTCACAAAACTATTGTTATAATTAATTGTTTTATGAGGTCTTGTTTGAGATTTGTATGATATGTTATTAGTCAATGTTACTTTGATTTGACTTCTTGAAATAAGCTTAAAGCTGTTTTGAAGTTTTATTTTAGGAACGAAATATTTTTTTTATTCAAATATAAAAGCAGTTAAAAGTCGCCTCAAATATATATATATATATATATATATATATATATATATATATATATATATATATATATATATATATATATATATATATATTCCTAGCAAGAATCACTTCCAGTATAATGTGACATGAACAGTGTCTTCATTATACATAGTAATTTTATAAATGCTAAAGTGCCTCTGACAATTTATATATTCTATAGAATTGGTGTACAAAAGCTTCTCATTTAAACTTTTTAGTCATAAGATATTTTACTTAAGTAAGCACTCTGTCAAGTCAAGATGGATGAAGTCAGAGTTAATTTATACTAAAATCATTACTTATTATAATTTTGCATCTTAAATCCTTGTATTACAAATGATCTTCGTAATATTTTTTTTAAATTTAAATGTTATAAAGCCTCCCAGGGATTTATAAGAATATTCATTTTATACACTATCTAAGCTTTAATTTATTATAAAAGAAAATAATAGTCCGAAAAATAATATAAATCAAAATCCTTTATGTACATAATACATAATAATATAGTACATATGTATATACTATGAATCATGTTGTAACTAGTACATAGCTATTTATATGGCTTTCTTATTATTTCTTTGTAATTCTTACTCGCACTTTTTATCATCTAAGTCTAATTAAAATCAATTAAGCCGTTCAACACACACTACTCTACATACACTCATTTTTTTGGTTTTAATGTCGTACAAATAATTAGATATTGTGTTTAATGGAATAATTATTTTGAAGTTATAAAAAGACTTGTCAATTTTATTTTTAAAGTAGATCCGTTTGAATTTTTTCTTCAGACATGAGACTCCAGTCCCTGCTCATTACCCTAGAGGTTAGAACCTTAGAACCTTCAGATTTAGATAAATATTTCGATAGCATTGAATCTTTAACGGTATAACAAATTCTATTTATTTTATCTAGTTTATTACGATTCTGTACAGTTGAAATGGATTATCAGCTCAACTTGTTTACGCGTGGCTTACATAGTTTTAGCTCTGTATTACCATACATATTACGCTTTTAATCCGCTCAGCCTTAACATTGACCCTACTATGTCGGTATTATTACACTGTGTCATTTAAAAAGTATATAACTATATAACCAATTTGAATTCTACATTTTACGAACTTAAAACCATAGACGAAATTCTATTTCAAGTTATAATTGAGTAACAAGTACCTACTGTGTAGGACAGGGCGTTAGGTTGAGTGTCGGGTCCCTTTGTTCATTAAGCCTTCCTGCAATTTGTGATTTTGACACATTCTAGGAAGTAATAAGCGGCTTTAAGGAAGATTGATAATATCACCACTAACATAGGTTTTGTACATCTATGTCGCATTATGTAGGTGACTTCAGTCGCACACGGAATCTAATCTTGCCATCACAGTGTTGGCAGATTATTCTGTTCATTAATATCTGTTCAGACATATCATGTCTATATAATTATTTTATACTAGCTGACCCGATTAACGTGTTTGGGTTCTTCGACTTTATAACAAAGTTCTACAGAAAAAAGTACTTTCAATTTTCCGGGATTTTTTTCCTGAAAATATAATTCGGCCTATTAAGAATAAAATTTTAAAAAAATTGTCATATCTGTACAGCTGTTCTCAAGTGATGCGCATTTATTTATTATTTATTTATATAATACTAGCATTGCCCGCGACTCCGCCCGCGTTCAGATGACCAAAAACCAAATTCTTAGGTTTTACATATTAGTATACTCTTACATTGCAGTTTTTGTATTTTTTCTCAGAAATGAGATATTTTCCCGCGGTCAAAAGTATCCTATATGTTGACCCGGATATCCAGCTATCACCATACCAAATTTCATCGAAAACTCTCCAGTGATTTTTCTGTGATGCGGTAACAGACAGACAGACAGAGACAGACAGACAAAAATTCTAAAAACTATAGATTCGGCCTCTGTATCGATAATAATGTTTATTTCAATAAGCTTTTCCAAAAAATATTTAATGTACAGATTCGGCTTAGTTACAATTTTATTATATGTATAGATTATAGATTTCATTTTCGAGTTAGCAAATATATGTATGAATATTTAAATATTATCTGAGGCAACTTTAAAGATAAGGTACGTTCGTTCGTATGCAGAAATTCGTTTAAGTTAATGTTATCAACAAAGCAGTAACTTCGCTTGCGTTTCGCATTTTACGGTTATTGTTATATTCGAATTGTTTATTCCTCTGAGTGTCGCTGTCGCTGAACTCTAGTGCTATTTGGTGTGTATAAAAACTGATGACATCACATTTTAAATTAACAAACGGACAACTTTGAATCTTATCGTATGAATAAACCGGTGAATTGTTGATATAAGTATACTTTAAGTAAATTATTATATTACTTATTATATTTTCCTTATCAGAATTATGATATCGTATCAGAAATTCGAATTGCTTTACAAAAATAATATAAAACCTATTTTTTAACCAAAAAGGAACGAATGCAAAACAAAAAAAAAAACTAAATATTGTAACTTACGTAATTTGAGTTATTTCAGTATGCCAATTAGATTATGGTGTAAGGAATAATACAGATTAAATAAAGATATTAATTCTATAGAGACTACAGTGTTGCTAACAATCTCTTACAGGATGGGACAAAAGCGACGAGATGGGGTAAGATTCGTTAACGTTTCCACAAGCTAAATACTATTCCTCAGAGCAACAACGAGATTTAGGGTCGAATTACCTAGCGCCATATTGTCAATTAATATGTGCTTAATTTCGAGAGTTGAGGTCTCATGCGGTTTATTAGATTGTTGCGCAGGGAATCGAAAGTTATTATAACTAGACCGATATTATAAGGATGTCGGGTGTTGATGTGGGTTTAATCATTATGATATGATGGTTAATTAGAATTGGATGGAATCGATATTTAGGGAAGTATATATTTAATTAATTATTTATTATCTTGATATCATAATTTAATCGATCATGTAAATTGACATTGTGTGTGTCAGAGAACTTATTAGATGTTAAAGGAGATGTAATGAATAAAGTCGGTAGCGCGCGTTTGGCAACTACATATGTGGTGGACTATAGTTTACTTTCACTCTCATCTAGGACAGGCTCATGTTTGATGGATTCTCTCAAAAGGGCTGAACTACTTCAAACTTTATTTTTATTCACCTAAAAGCTTTTTAAGCGTGATGATATTAAAAATAAAAATTAAATTGTTAAACATTTTAACAATTTTGTAATAAAACCTACAAAAAAACTTTATTGTCTTGTACCATAAACTGGTTCTATGTTTGTTATAAGTAGTACAGTGTATCATAAGTTACTAATATTAAAAAAAATACTAGAGATATAGACTAAAAGAGTAATATTCTTTATAAAGGGGTGGTATTAGGTAACTAATCGCGTAACAATTTTATCCTTCTAGTATAAACAAATAAATACACGTTCAAGGCGTACACGAGTTGGCCGCTGGGGGGCACCAATTCAATTAAGATTTTCAAAGCTGTAAGCACAAAGAAATTGTGGCAAGTGACTGCAGCGAGTACATTTTATTTTATGCCTTCGCGCAGCCCCTGTGATGCGGTAACGTAATTTGAACAAAGATATTATGGTTCAAAAAGTTTATTTTGTGTTTTTCATGTTTTACATTCAATGTTTTATTTTTTATATATAGAATAAATGTAAAATATCGAAGAAATTTTATGTTTCAAAGTAATGTTTAAAAATATGAATCTTATTAGATTTAAAAATTCTACAAATATTTTAGCCATATTCCTCAAAGTTAATCTATACATATAATAAAATTGTAACTAAGCCGAATCTGTACATTAAATATTTTTTAGAAAATTTTATTGCAATAGACTTTATTATCGATACAGAGACCGAATCTATAGTTTTTAGAATTTTTGTCTGTCTGTCTGTCTGTCTGTCTGTCTGTTACCGCATCACAGAAAAACCACTGGAGGGATTTTGATGAAATTTGGTATGGTGATAGTTGGTTATCCGGGTCAACATATCGGATACTTTTTACCGCGGAAAAATGTCTCATTTCTGAGAAAAAATACAAAAACTGCAATGTAAGAGTATACTATATATATATATATATATATGACAAACCTAAGAATTTGGTTTTTGGTCATCTGAACGCGAGCGGAGCCGCAGGCAATGCTAGTAAAGAAAGAAAGTATGAAATGACAAACAATAATGAACAATCATTACGAATTCATGCATTTCCGAATATATACATAGGTATTTTTTTAAGTTTGTTCCTTATACATAATTTATAATGTTTACAATATGCAGCAAATAATAAATACAAAATAATATATTTTTACTTTACGATTATAGTTTGACTGAAGTTGTATATTCCGTGGAGCGGAGAGGTAGCGGTGACTAGCAAAATTCGAGTGGCTTTTTATAATGAGAGAAAGTGGTTTCATCGTACTCTAATTCTACTGAACTTAATTTAGTTTTTATATAATACAACAAATAATAACTGCTTTTAGTACACGTGGATAAATTCCCGACTACCTCAAAAAGAGGATAATGTTATTATAGGTTTATGTATATTGAGTGTTAATTTCTTTAGCACATCCTATTTAATAGCTTTCACTTTAAACAATAACAATTTTTTTTTCTGTTTTGAACAGAAGAACAAGGCGTTGCTTACTTCGTCATAATTACGCGTATTGCGCTCGACTTTAATAGTACAAATTACATACGAAGGTAAAATATCATTAATATAAAAAGAAAATAAAACAGGATCAAGAATAGGTCCTTGTGGAACACTCATCCTTTGAAGATGATCCAGAATATTTTAAATCAATCCAAATGGAATTCTCTGATAAAGGTAAGAAGCAATGAGATCAAGCGCTACGCTCTGTATTATATTTATTTGCATGCTATTTGACATATTATGCCATATGTAAGACAATTACGCTTAGTACAGATGTGTTTACTAAGCCTTATTGTCTTTTATCCTAGAATCCGCACTTATTGAGTGCAGCATTGCCCGCGGCTCCGCCCGCGTTCAGATGACCAAAAACCAAATTCTTAGGTTTTACATATTATTATACTCTTACATTGCAGTTTTTGTATTTTTTCTCAAAAATAAAATGTTTTCCCGCAGTTAAAAGTATTCTATATGTTGACCCGGATAACCAGCTATCACCATACTAAATTTCATCAAAATCCCTCCAGTGGGTTTTTCTGTGATGCGGCAACAGACAGACAGACAAAAATTCTAAAAACTATACATTCGGACTCTGTATCGATAATAATATTTATTTCAATAAAATTTTCTAAAAAATATCTAATGTACAGATTCGGCTTAGTTACAATTTTATTATATGCATAGAAGTAATGAAAGTACTATTTTTAACAGACACAAACTGCGATATTATAAAGAAATATTTTTTAAATAATGCCATTCATATTACTACTTGAACGAAAACCGATTCCAGTTTTTATGCGTAATTCAATTTGAATCTCTTGATCAATGAGTTGCGAGATTGATTTCGTAATTGAAAAAACTTAAAATAATATCGAAATATTTTTCAAAAAACATTTATTATGTAAATATTTCCATTTTTACTGTTATATATATATATATATATATATCAAGTAAAAATGTACTTGATATATATATATATATATATATATATATATATATATATATATATATATATATATATATATATCAAGTAAAAATGGAAATATATATAATATCTAAGGCACCATAAAATTCTAAATTAGGAGATAATTCTATAGTTGGTTAACTATCTTTAAAAGGTTGTGGGGCATATTGTCGAGTTATAGTAAGATTCGTTAGCATTTCTACAAGTTAAATACTATTTCTGCGAGTAGCAGCTAAACTTGAGTCTGAATTAATGAGCGTCATTTTGACTGAAGCTTAAGCTTTCCTGAAGATTTAAATATTATTTCAGGTACTAGGATATTATAGCGATTGTTATAGTCTAAGAGTAGATAGGTCGCATATAGAAATCCTAAATGTAGTAATTAAATAAAATGGTACTTAATTTATAGTGTTTTTAAGGTTGAAATTTCAATGGTTAAATATCTCTATGAAAATATCATTATTAGTGAATAACGATAGAGTTGCCATATCTTAAAAATAAGGTTCAATTCTTCAGTGAATATTTTTTTTTATTAAAAGTTTATTATTTATTTCTGTGAAATAATGTTAATTGTTAAACTATACTAATATAAAAATGTTTTAAATATATTGTTTGTATTATATTGTTTCATTAAATATCATTTACTTTCGACAACTCTTGACTAAAACAACTATCTGCCAACTAAGCACCGCAACAGTCGGTCACTGCATACTTTCTATGGTATTTGTACATTTTGTGGACTTTTCCAAAAAAAGATAATCAAAATGTTGTTTTTACTAGGCACACAATTCTTCGTTCTATTATAGTGAGTGATAATCTGTTAAAGAAGGTTGACATTTTCCATTGTATCCATTAGTTATGGGGTTTGAAGTTCCCGGAAAATGTGATAAAATAGGACATTTCGGTTTTTTTTATGTTTTTATACCGGGGAGGAAAATTTTGATATTTTTCGACAAGTAAAAAACTTCGTTGTTTTCAGAAAACTTGCCATACCGTATCATTGCAATTTCCTGTTTTACTATTGTAAAAAGTTAGCTCGTTTGTTTCGTTCATTGTATTACAAAAGCTTTTGATAAGCTTTGGAAGTTTTGTGGTTATTGTAAAAATATTATTTTATTAATAATCTCGCTTGCCTCGGAGAAATACATATACATATAGTGTGTTTTATACTCCATTGTGCAAAACGAATTTGTGATATCACGCCGCTATTCCAAGGATCTGTAGACAGTACAATACGCTTTCTAAACAACATGTTGAATTAGATATCTTTTCCATTAATATGTTTGAATTTGAAAGTAGTCTTACTAAATTCCTGTCTCAACATTGGTGGAAATTTCTAAATGTGTTGTTATTTATATATATCATTTGTTTCTTTTTTGTATCTTTATAAATAGTTTTAAATTTGTTTCTCGAAATGTGCCTACCATAATTTTTTCTTAGTTTAAACTTAGTTATAACTTATAAATTCTAATACATAAATGAGAAAGCTGTGGTCTTCTATAAGTGAAAGAGCACACGTGTTGTGAGTCTTATTTGCTTTTCAACCGACTTCAAAAAGGAGGAGGTTCAATTCGACTGTATTTTTTTTTCTTTTTTTGTTTGTTATCTCAGAACTCCGTCATTTATTAACCGATTTGGACATTTTTAGTGATGTTTGAAAGTGTATACTTCCAGATTGGTCCCATTTAAATTTCAAAAAAAAAATACCACTCCTAAGGGTGGAAAAATAGCTAATGATGAATTTAACCTACTTCTAATTGTCATATTAACTTTAAATTTGCAAGTGTTTCTATTTCCGTTGATAGTACAGTGGTTCGGTATTGTTGACCTGATCTGATGGTAAGGCTAGAAGGTGGATAGGTGGAACTCTTCAACGGCTAATGGTAGATACTTTGAGTTTGGGTTGGGTTTGTACTTTATTTTGTTTGATTTGACAAGCCTAATACGTTGGAATTCTTACACTGCTACTACTGTCTACACTAAAAAGGGAAAAATAAAAACTTTTTAACAAAAAAATAAAAACTGACTTCAAACAAAAGCACTAAAAAGTAAAAAATAACTGATTGGTAGTTTTCATTTACTATACATACCTAATCAAATATTTTCGAAGTCGGTGTGCTTTGGCTAAGTAATTAAAGCCTACCTATTAAATACATACCTAATCAAATATTTTCGAAATCGGTGCCAGCCCATACAAAGCAAAGCACACCGACTTCGAAAATATTTGATTAGGTATGTATAGTAAATGAAAACTACCAATCAGGTATTTTTTACTTTTTAGTGCTTTTGTTTGTAGTCGGTTTTTATTTTTTTGTTAAAAAGTTTTTTTATGTTTTTACTGGATGTTGTATATAGTATGTATCTTTTGTTGGAGATCCTAAATAAAATAAAATAAAAACCTATACCTATGTTACCCATTCAGCATTAGTAATATTGTTGTTCTTGTTAATGTAACACGCTAGGGTAATCACATGTAAGAACTAGTACACGAATTTAAATAGTCTAATACATTTTAATGTTGAACCTGAAACGAAATATCAAATTCATGCGCCATCTTTATTTAAAACAAATTCCAATGAGAACAAGTATCGTTGCTATATGAGAACAATCCATGTGTAAGTCATTACTGTTGACATGTGAAACGGTTCAATAGCTTGTAATACAGATATGACGAGCGAGTGGTATAAAACGAGTTATTTTATTGGATTTTCCCTTTAAATATATGTTGGTGTATAAGAATTGCCATTATTTATAAATCTAAGTATATAAATTCACATTTATAAATTTACTAGCAGAACCCGCGGCTTCGCTCGAGCTAAAACTCCAAAAAAGAACTCTACAAAGGTAAGTTTCATATAAACTTTTGCCCCCTATTTTACTCCCTTATAGTATGAATTTCGAAAAATGCTAAAACACGTATTTCTTTAATTGTATTGAAGAACATTAATACTAAGTTTCAAGTAATTCTGAGAATAAATTATTTTTGGTTGTATTATGACGTGTTTTCCCGTGGGAGTGAGATAATCTCCCGCGATAAAAAGTAGCCTATGTCACTCTCTAGCCCTCCAACTATCTCTACACAAAAATTCACGCCAATCCATCACTCCGTTTCGACGTGAAAAAAGTACAAACAAACAAACACACTTTCACATTTATAGTATTATTATTGATACTATATTTATCAAATCAGAGAATAAGGTTTCTATATTCTTTCACTATTAGAGAGATATTTATACTAGTAGTTATTACGGGATGAAATAATATGATAAATACAATACATTATGTATTAAATTAAATATTATGTAAGTTCATAAGTACCTATAATATTATTCTTAATTTTCTCTATTTATATGTTTTGGCTGTTAAGTTTCAACTATTTATAAAATTCTTAAGTATAATGAAGTCCAGTTTTAAAGCTCGAATAGATATGACGATTTTAGGTCAACGTCGATAAGAATATTTGCTTCATTCAGGAATCGAAGTCGTTCCTTTACATTACAAGTTTAGATAAATATATATTTGCATTTTTATACTTTAACTTTATGAGAAAGATTATTTTGTAATTAAAAAAATATATATGTATGTATGTACGATAGGTCTGGTAAAAAAAATATTTCATTTAGAAAGCAAGCTGATCGCCAGCATTCCATCAGAGATGCTGTTTCGCGTTGATTCAAACTTAATTCAAACTAACTTGGACTTATATACAAGGGAAATGATATTAAATTGCCCTCTAGTGTCTCTGTTCTTTATTATTACATATCCTGTAAAGATTCATAGACTTCAAATATAAGAAAACCTACTAACTAACTAAGCTTTAATTAAACTTAGATTTTAAGTCATTCAGTAACTTTTCTATGTCGCTATCCGGTTTATAAACTATCTGCATGCAAAAATCACATCAATTTAATGATTCGCAACAGCGCGGCGTGAAAACGGGAGATACTAGCAAATACTTTTTCGCATTTATGATATAAGTTAGTGGTTTTTTTTGACATGATTACATGAATTTATTGCTAGTGCTGTATTAGCTAGCTTTTTATTATGAAGAAACAAAAAGAAGTGAAGAATTTATAGAAAATTAAACTAACATCGTGGTAAATGTGTCCCACTATATTTGTATTGTTATTTATAAATTTTACTACTACATTAACAATTTTACATAGAATGTACGTAATCTAATATATAAAATTTCCATGTCACAATGTTTGTTACCATACTCCTCCGAAACGGCTTCACCGATTTTTACCAAATTTTATATGCGTATTCAGTAAGTAGGTCTGGGAATTGGCTACTATCTATTTTCCATACCCCTAAGTGATAAGGGTGGTCCACCCCAAAAAAAATGTTATTCGGCATTAAAAAATACATACAAACCTAAATTTTCACTAGGGACGAACCCGAGCGGAGCGAGGGTGAGTCGCTAGTTTTTAATAAAAAACATTCACTTACATAGAATGTAAATAAATGTTTTTTTTAAATCAAAAAAAATTTCGCCGTACTTTAATTTTAACTGAAATTAAAATTATAAAACAAAGATGATAAAAACTCAAAACATCGTAAATAATAAAAATTAAATAAATAAGTAAAATTTTTACATTATTATTTTCTTTAATTTTATTTTATTATCAATATATAGAGACTAAGAGATATTTTTAAAATATATAAAACACTAAAATATCTAATTTTAAACAAATGTTCAACAGACTTCCAGCTTTTATAATGACTCTCCATTGTACGTTAGTAAAAAAACTCTACAAGTGCTCGTAAGAAAGTCAGCTAAAAAGTCTTTAAATGTAACTAGGAAACTAAAAAAAAAACAATTCTTAATCTAGGTATATTAAAGACTATTCAAAAGTTAAATTACACTGCTCTAAATTCAAGCAGTAATTTCCTTATAATGACACCAGTTTTACAATATAGTGTAGAGGGGAATAGGAAACAGCAAAGTGTTCTTAGATAATATAGACACTTGATTTATTTTTATGTTTATTTTGTTTTAAAAAAAAAAATCGAATTGAGAACCTCCTCCTTTTTGAAGTCGGTTGAAAATTACTAAATACATTACGATTCAAACTTAATGGCAGCTTTAAATATCGGATTTTCCGACACGCAGAACGCAATATTAGGTATCAGAAGGGTACAGAGAGACGAGACGCTGCGCTTACCTGCGCTCGCAGCTAATATTTAACTGCGCTTTTAAGTTTGCATCGAACTATAAAAATACGGCTTAATACATGGTTTGGCCTTCTTACCGAATCTTGTTGGGGGGCTTATTAGAGCTCAGCAATCCAGCCGGTCGTGAAGCTAAGAAACGCATTTGAGAGGCGGCCTACTTCGGTGGTGTACCATGTACGTTGCTCTTAGTATTTCTCTGACACAGTGGACTGTAGGAGCATTGATTGTTGTGGTCTGGCTCGGTAAATCAGGTGAACCATCAGTTAAGGCAAAATATGTGTATATATATTATTAATTATTATGTTTATTGTTAAACACAAAATACTTTTCAGCTGATAAAAAATTAGTGAAAACAGTAGTTTTGTATTTTTATATATAAATGATTTATGAAAACTTACATTTTAAAGTTCAAAATTGAAGTTGGCAAGAAGTGGTTGGATCCGAAATGTACTAGCATTTAACAGTCTTAACACAGCAATTTATTTATGTCCTACTTAAGAGAAAAGCCCTTTCTTGATTGTGGGATTTGGCTGCAGCAATCTACTAAAGTTGAGTTTGTTTTGGAAGAGTAATAAAACTTATTAAGTCCTAAGCGATACAGATTTTTGGTAGGTTATGGTATGGTTCATATATTGGTTACTAGCAGTATGTATGTTGTTAGGATATTTTTATGTTTTTTGAGTGGAACCCTAATTCTTTTTCTAAAATAAAAGTAGCCTAAGTTACTCCTTATAAAATCACCTATCTGCCAGTGAAAGTCCCCTCAAAATCAGTCAGAGATTAGCCGGAACAAACAGACAGACAAAATTAAAAAAAAATATTTTTTCCTTGTGAGTACCGTATATAATTTCATTTTTCATTTAGTAAAAAGCTTTGTTTTGATATTACAAACGCATACTTTAATTTTATTTATTTGTATAAGATACAGTAAAGTTGGTGGTTTAATATGGCTACATATAGTACTTTTCTATCATGAAATTATCAGTAGCAGTCCGAAATGGAAATTGGGCGACCCTCTTGGCTCAGCTCACCGTCCTGCGCTTATGTCGAATTTAAGTCCTACCGTGAATAGAGGATGAAAGGAATAAAAAGTGCACTTATATTTGCGCGAACACTTGTGCGCTATAATGTATCCCAGGCGTATGTGCGTATATGGCTAGTTTCAATGATATAGGCCGCCGTGATCAAAATCGAATGAAATGACAAAATAAAAAATAACAAAATAATAAATAAATAAATTATAATATAACTTATAAGTAAAACATTTGAAATAAATTGTTGTCTAAAATGTGTTTAAAATTTAAAGTATAATAATGAAAATATTTATAATGTTGAATAATTATATTTCTTTTAAATTATTAATATCATATTTCTCATATTATTATGTAATCCAATTCAATTTTTAAATGTTTTTATCCCTCTATTTATAAAAATCAATGCATGTTGTGATTACCTTTAAAAAGAAATACAATTATACTGTGATCAATTTATTATGTAAATTATTATCTTTGTATTACTGTTGTCATTTCTGTTGGTAATCCTAATAAAAAAAAAAAAAATTGGTTAAGTTGACATTAAACAATATCTGGTAACGATTTTAGACTTTAAGACGTACATATGTCTTAAGTTTAGCTCATTTAGTGTTTGATCCACATTTTAAGTTATGTTGCTTATAGAAAAGTCAGAGGAAATGAATACCTGATTTACTCTTTTCATTCTCGTCATTTCCTTTGTGCGTGCTCCTTTGACGCATGGATTTGTAAAGGACTTTTAAACCTTTTTAAAATTAAATCGATATATAATGCCAGTGCTTCGGCCAATATATATTTTGTTGTCTAAAGTGTTTTATTTATTTAATGATAAAACATTAACGAAATCTTCATGAAAATCACGTACAAATATTTCATTGTTTGAGATACAAACATGTTGTAATTTGTATAGATTTTTCCTTGCATGACTGATAATAACACCATTCTGGCTATTCTGTAATTATAAATATCGACAGGTGATAAATATTGAAAGGAAGAATCTCGTATATTTTACCTGTCATTTATCCACATCCATCTACACACCATCGATTTTTATTGCATTATAAAGTTAGTAAAGTTAAAATGCATTAAAAATCGATAAAAACACACGTTAACAAAAATAACAAATATTACTGACATACGGATTTTTTCATTCAAAATCTGAATTCTAAAATGTTACAAAATATTGTGTTGCAGAAAATTATTCATGTTTCGAAAAATCCGAGTCTCGTTGACGTAAATTACGTTACGAATTGAGCTTTGTCAAATAAAACTAGCATAGACGGTTTTTCCACACTTGATTTGTGTTGAATGAGTTTTATCAGTATGGTTATGATACGTATGTATGTATATACTCGTATATAGCTTAACTTAACTTGACCCGGCTCAGGATTTGAACCCAGAATCTTCAGGTTACAGCCATACACTATCGAGGCAATATTTTTTAATATGTATATAATGCATTGTATGAAACCTTTTCATTCGTTTTGGCATAATAACGAGATGTTCGCGAAATACGTCTAATTAAATCAGTTTCATCGCTTAGAAGTTTATTTTGGATAAACATTTGAAAATACCTTTAGAATATTATTCAAATTTGCCATTCGCTATTATTAAATATGTTATCTAATATTATTTGTGTATCCTTGCATTATGCAACACTGCAAGACTGTAACGTGATCTGAATTCTTAAGAGCTTTTCAGTATGGAAAATTTTTCACGCGGTGTCGATGCGCGTTCCATCTTCTTACAATGAAACAAAATGATTCAAAAATGTTTTTATTTTTATTTCAAAAATAAGTAATCACACCTATTATTAATGTAAAAATGTGTCCAATAAATTATCCTTCTATCAGTAGTGGGTCAACGATTTTTTTGCGTAGACTTATTTTGTGGACGTTATTTTGCTTAGACTAATATACTCGTACATAGATATTTATACTATTTTATACCTAGTACTTTGGGCTTGGTTTCAAAACACATCATTATATCCCAACTATAGCTATCTGTGACTAATTATAATAAAACTAAGCAAATATGTTATCAGAATCTTAGCTACCAAGTCTGCATGCTAAGTCTAATAAGTGTATGAGATATAAAGTTTGATAATGAAACAGGTACCTACCTTACTGTAAATTTTATTGTCGTCGTCGATTCAATTATATTTAGCGGCTAAGCTATAGGTCTGCGTTACGTCAGCATTAACCCTGACTTGACGTTGATGGATTGTATTGCGCTACAAATTATACACTTAAATATTAATTTGTAAGTCCGCACTTTAACGTACAGTTCTGTCAATTGTAGGTTAGAAAATTCGTATAAGATAATTTTCAACCGACTTCAAAAAGAAGGAGGTTCTCAATTCGACTGTATTTTTTTTTCCAACAGTGTTAGATTTACATTTGTAATATTTAAAAAGTTAACATTAAAAATGCATGTAATATTATGGTAAGAATATAGCACTGATCCAGAGTTTCTTGTAGAAGAATCCCAAAATCTATTTTGAATAAAGTATATGTATTTTGATTTTTGAGGAAACGTGTGGTATTAAGGAATTTAAAAAGGAAGGCATTCTTATTATAATTATAATTAATCTATACTTTATATATAAAGCTGGAGAGTTTGTTAGTTCGTTCGTCTGTTCGTTCGTTGCGTTTTAAAGCTTCTTTATTGAGAAATGTAATAGGTTACATTAAGCTAGGACCTACGAGGCTGGAGTAACTCTACAGAATTAATTGCAATACAAAATCATTTATCACAAAAATACTGTAATTTATCATTTATTTAAAAGGCAAAAAAGGCAGCCACTGTCGAGTGGTGTCACTCTGGCTCTTCTCAACAGAACCGTATTGCGAGCAGGTGGTTTCTTCCTCATAGACTGACTGCCTTTAAATCAATTTGACGTTTCAAAGTGCTTGTGAAAGTTTAGTTTAATAAAGGTAATTATTATTTAATTTTCATTTGGCAATATTTATTCAAAACAGTTTTTTTCTAGTTAAATCAATTCTTTTAATGACCTTATAGTGTTTTATTTTCCTCCAAGAAACTATAGGTATGGTTTATTCTTAAGGTATAGTACAGATAGTCTGTATAAATATATACATATATTTAACTAGTATTGCCCGCGGCTCCGCCCGCGTTCAGATGAGCAAAACCCAAATTCTTAAGGTTTACACAAAAACTGCAATGTAAGAGTATACTAATATGTAAATATTAGTATACTCTTACATTGCAGTTTTTGTATTTTTTCTCAGAAATGAGACATTTTCCTGCGGTAAAAAGTATCCTATATGTTGACCCGGATAACCAGCTACCATCATATCAAATTTCATCAAAATCCCTCCAGTGGGTTTTCCGTGATGCGGTAACAGACAGACAGACAGACAAAAATTTAAAAAACTATAGATTCGGACTCTGTATCGATAATAATGTCTATTGCAATAAGATTTTCCAAAAAATTTTTAATGTACAGATTCGGCTCAGTTAAAATGTTATTATATGTATAGATTTTCCATAGGCATAAAAAAATTTTTTGCTTACGAATTTTAAAGTACGAACATGCACGAACCACACACGTCTCGAATTGACTTTCCTTCTTTCAAAGTAACGTATTTTTATTTACAATAGAAAGTCGAACTTCTTATTGCAAATAAAAATTAAATACGTAGAAGTAAGAGCATAAAATTAAAAAAAAAATGTTAATTTAATAGAGATTATTTTATTATTTAAACCTGAATGTCAAACAATACCATGTCTGTTAAACAATTTGTACTACATTCCTTTCGGTAAAATGTTTCCGTTTCCGAATAAGAAATACAAACAGCCCTGAAGCGAATCATAAAAGGGTCATAAAATGAAAGGATGCCAATAAAAGAGGCTTTTTAAGGCTAGATATTATTTAATGCTGTAGTAATAAGACCATTGATTGTGGAGATGATTTTATTTCGTTTTCACTTTATGAGATAGCACTATTTCTTTTTATTTTTTTGACAGACTTTATTCGTCTAATAACTCTATAAATGATATATATATATATATATATATATATATATATATATATATATATATATATATATATATATATATATATATATATATATATATATATATATATATATATATATATTAAATAAGCTGAAATAGTTAATTCTAAAAGTCAGTGAGTCCTATTGATACATTTTCGTAATATGAAGCATACAATATAAAACTATCAAATTAAAAAAAAAAACGTCAAGGTGAACCCATGTCTAGTTGCTAGTACAATAAACCTATAGTAATTTATTTTGAAACCTCCACTTTGTGTATTTTTGGTTCGAGAGGTAGACGTTTATTAAATGTAACTGATTTTTTTTATGTTGGGACATTAAAACACAGCGCCATCTAGTTCCATGGTAAGCTACGAGGCTTGTATTATAGATACCAGATAGTTGATACACTACACATATATAACTTTAAATACATACGTATTATAAATATAAACACCCATGACTGGAGTACAAACATTCGTGCTTATCACACAAACGAATGCCCGCAGCCGGACTCGAACCCGCGATCGCTGGCACAGCAAGTAGGGTCACTACAAACTGAACCAAACATGTCGTCGATTTGATTGCTTTAAATAAGACCATTTTTTAATGAATTTTTCTATGACATAAAGAAGGAAAGATATAATTAATTACTGAGATTGAAAAATTTTAGAAGCCATATGCAAACACCTTAAATGAATTAGAGACTTCGTTCATGAAAAACACAAATAAATAATATAGGTATTAAAATTTTAAATATTTCAAAAAGAAAGTCATCAGGCAGTAAATGTTCAAATGCTTCAACCAAATATTTAATAGTCTTATATACTTAAGTAAAAGGACTTACAAGCGTTGTATTACGATTGAATTACTTATTACTAAGTTGAAGATTTGCTTTTGTAATCCTTTTAAGACAAAGTCCATTTATGTAAATCTTTTAAGCAACGTAAGAAAATACAGTTGTTGTTGCCTAAAACTCATTCGATTTGATTGAGTCGGTTTTAAGGACATATATAAAATATTTGATTTGGTCTTTATAAAAGTCATAAAATTGTTATTTTATATTATTAATATTATAATGTTATTTGATCATAATAAAGACATTTTTATAAGTTCAATTTGGCTTTGCAAATTATCTAAAAATCTATATGAACATTGCTGTATAAAACAATTTTGTTAGTTAGTTTTAAAAGGAATAAAACTGTGTAGATGAGTACAATATAAGTCAAATCAGTTGTTAAAAAAACACTACTATGGATATATTGTAGATATATTTTTATCTATTGCATGCGATTTCTCACGCATTCTAAATTCTATAATGTTACTTATAATACTTACTTTTGTAAGCATCACTGAGCAGACTCGCTTTCTTTGATCGCGTAAAATCGAAAGCTTAAGTTGTAACTTAGAATCTAATCAATACTCTCTCTGATTAAAATAAAACAGAGTCATGTCTTAAAGTAATTTTAAATACTATTTGTAAATCCGCCCAGACTCATACGTAAGCACCCAATATATTCAATTCTTTATTATGTCGAAAATATTTCAATGTGATGCATCGTTCCTGTAGTCATTAAGTCTGTGCCTGTAGCAGTAGTAATGTGTCGACTATTTAGCTATTTATTCATTTGTATTTAGTCTTTTTTAACTTCCATTGACTTCAAAACAGAGGAGTTTTAGTGCGGGCGTATATTTGTATTGCATATCGTCCGTGAGCTAATGATACCTCCTAAATCAAATTTTGCGCAAAATTTTATTTTAATGCCATAGTCTGGCAAAAGCAACTTAATACTAACTGCATTTAATTATAATATCATAAAAAGACTTAAATACCAACCGGTCGTCTTTTTTAATTAATAAATTAGCTTTCAATGTGAGCAATAGATATTATAGTGCACATGTATCTATGTATGTACATATGCGCTTAAAAATAAATACTCTGTTTATTCCTTTCACTTTAATTTTTTTTTAATTACGGCTTTACGTGCTCTCCGAGGCGAAACACGCTTGTGAAACATCGTCAACTTCCTAACTCCGGGTTGTTTTGACCATTTTTTAACAGAAAAAATCAATAACTAAACTTGTCTCAGCCCAAGACTCGAACTTAGTAACACCAAATCTGAAGCCGTATCTGCTAGCCACTAGACCACCGAGGCAGTTATTGGCATGATACTGCATAGTAAAACTACACTTGACATAATACTTTTAGTGCAACTATACAACTTGAATTGAATTAATTTGTTTGAAAAATCCGGTTGTATTTTAACTCAAACAAAAAAGTATCAAAATTTGTTAATATACTTTTATTTCATTATACATGTTTGATGTTTCCTATTTAATTTGGAAGTCATATTGCAAAGTTCAGCAAATATGAGCACGTGTTTTAATATGGGTGCGTTTGACTTCGTATATTAATTTTTTATTTTTAATATTTTTGAATGACGTTTCAATATAAGGAGATATTCATAAAAAGGTTTTAATCGTCAGAAATATTTACATTCATAACACTATAACATTCATAAACTGTGGGTTTAGAGAAGATGACATTCTACAAGCATTATCGCTAATAGAAATGGTGACAAATAAAGCGATATGTCAAATAGAAATCGCAATACTATTATAAGTGCAAAAGTTTGCATGTATGTGTGTGTTTGTGTTTGTTGTTACTCCTTACGGTCGAACAGAATGGGATGAATTATAGTACACAAGTCGTCTACGATCTGGAATAACACATATTGTTAGTAAACAGAATTTGCCTGTAATATTATAAATAAATTAACAAAAAAATAAAAACCGACTTCAAACAAAAGCACTTAAAAGTAAAAAATAACTGATTGGTAGTTTTCATTTACTATACATACCTAATCAAATATTTTCGAAGTCGGTGTGCTTTGGCTAAGTAATTAAAGTCTACCTATTAAATACATACCTAATCAAATATTTTTGAAATCGGTGCCAGCCCATACAAAGCAAAGCACACCGACTTCGAAAATATTTGATTAGGTATGTATAGTAAATGAAAACTACCAATCAGTTATTTTTTACTTTTAAGTGCTTTTGTTTGAAGTCGGTTTTTATTTTTTTGTTAAAAAGTTTTTATTTTTCCCTTTTTAGTGTAGACAGTAGTAGCAAAGTAAGGATTCTAACGTGTTAGGCTTGTCAAATCAAACAAAATAAGCCCAAACTCAAAGTATCTACTATTAGCCGTTGAAAAGTTCCACCTATCCACCTTCTGGCCTTGCCATCAGATCAGGTCAACAACACCGAACCACTGTACTATCAACGGAAATAGAAATACTTGCAAAGTTTCAAGTCAATATGACAATTAGAAGTACTTTAAATTCATCATTAGTTGTTTTTCCACCCTTAGGGGTGGTATTTTTTTTTGAAATTTAAATGGGACCAATCTGGAAGTATACCCTTTCAAACAAAATAAAAATTGTCCAAATCGGTTAATAAATGACGGAGTTCTGAGGTAACAAACATAAGAAAAAAAAAACATACAGTCGAATTGAGAACCTCCTTCTTTTTGAAGTCGGTTGAAAAGGCACACAAGGACGCACCCGAGTGAAGCGGTGTTATGTCACTAGTAATATATAACTCCCATATATTTTTAATTTTTTATTAGCTATATTGATTGCGTACTATGTTATCTGTGATCCGCTGATAAATTAAAATGCGAAAAAAAAACTAAATCTTGTATTTTGGCAGACAATAGATAATAGGGACTACTAAAAAATATTATTCAAAAATATTTAATGTATTGGCCTACCTACATTTTAAACTCCGAGAAGCTCTGTTTATCCACCTAATTTCTGTTACATTTCCCCCATCAACATTTTCCTTGTCGATTATACTCTTACTTGCTCCTAAAGATTTAAGTCTTCATAAAGCTAATAATTTTTTAAAGGGGATTATCTAGACGGCGTGTCATTTTACTGTTGCTAGTAAAAGCTAATGGAGTAGAAGGTGTAATAGAAAATCTAAAAATCTTTTTACGATTGTCGTCACGATGAAATTGTTTTAACGTTTATTTTCATTTAATTGTATCGCTATTTATTAAAAGGCGATAAAGAATTTTAATCTGCTTTATAAAAAATATTTATAGATTGAAGATAATGATGTATTTTTAGGGTTCCGTACCAAATGGGTACCAGGTGGAATAGACAGGACCTTATAACTAAACTATTATTAACTTAATGGTTTTTTTATTTATTGTTTATTAAAAAAATAACCGATGAAGGCCGAAACCTAAATATAAAGAATGATAAAGAATTAAAACATAAAATTCCCATAACATGTTTTTAGGATTTCCATACAATGTTGTTTACTCGAAATCACTACACGTTATATAATATTAAAGTCCCACGTCGCGCTGAGTTTGTGTTTGTTTAGGCTAATATGAGAATTGAGAAGTTACTGTACGGATTTTCGTATTTTTTCTTGGTTTCAACCTCGTAAAAACCTGGTTTCTGGTAAAAAGAGAGATAATGTATGTAATGTTATTTTATAAATTATAATTTATGATCATATTACAAAAAATAGTCTAACGGTCATCTACCGCTACCATTTGTGAACTAAATCGGAAAAAAGTCGTTCCTTCTGAAACCTTCCGAAATATTAATGAATGTTAAGGGCACTTAGGGATACTAGTTTGATATAATATTGATTTTAATACCTTGTTTCCTCATTATTTTCATAAAATAGTACATATTACTGTTTTGATATGTAAATAATAATAAAGAAAAGTAAAATTATAAAAACCATCCAGATCAGAACAATAATAAAAACCAAAGAGGTATACTCGTATACGATAAACAAGATAATTTTACATAGTATACTATCTTAATACTATAAATGTCTGTCGTTTTCACACGACTCCTATTAAAGGGATTTCGATGAGACAAGGTCATAGATCGCTTTATGGATGGACATGGCTACTTTTTACTTTAACTCCACCCGTTCGATACAAACAGCCATACACACAAAAAACATATATACAGCAAAAATCCATTTGTGGCTATTAGCGCTGTTATAAAGGCAAGTGAGTAAATTCTGTTGTCCTTGAAGAAACAAAAAAGTTGTGAGTGGAAGTATGTTGACTTAGGGAAATTTATTTGCCTTATAAAATTACTTTTTTGCGTGTTTCGAAGTTTTATGATCACAGAATATCAGTCACTAAAAGACATATAGTCAATTTAAAATTGAGTGATATAGTTTGTTTTTAACCCCTGACGCAAAAAGAGGGGTGTTATAAATTTGACGTCGATGTTTGTCTGTGTGTGTGTCTGTCTGTGACATCGTAGCTCTCAAACGGATGGACCGATCTCGATGCATTTTTCATTTGAAAGCCAGTTTTTTGCGGTGGTTCGTTAATATCGGTCCAGCAGTGTAAGAGAATCAGCTCTCTTCCAAAATGATGTACCTAAGGCATTTTATCGTATGATTACTCGATTAAGTGCTTCTCGCGTGCCAGTGTAATCATTAAATGACAATTAATTTGCGTAGGGTTTTTTTTAATTTTTAATTTTATACGTACGGTTTGAAAATATTATATTAAGGCGTTATTGAAGGAATTTCGGTTATGGCAGTCTATCTCACTCAGACTATCTTTACGCAGGAGATTATAGGGCACTTAGTAGTACTAAAGATTTTGAACGCCTTTTAGTAGTTATTTATTTAATATTTTGTATAAAACAAGCTATTATCTACACTTTCGCTCACATATTATGTATTATAATTTAGTCCAATAATGCTTAGGAGATGCGTGCTGTTTGCATTATTTGCGAGTGTAAAGAAAATTTCTTTAGATTTATGTGATCGATGGAAATAAAACTTGGCTTTGTTGTAAATCAACACTATTTTTATTATAAAGACATTAAAACTTGAACATTGGATAGCGATCTGTCTAGCAGTTCAGAGTGTAGCGTGATTAAATACCAGTTTATTTCCTTTGATAGAGTAATTCGCCTTTAATGATAGATAACTCTGCACTGGACCAAATTAGATAACATTAGCTATGTTTAAGCCATGAGTTTTATGGCTAGAAACGTAATGGTTAAATTCCATTTAAATGGATATAATTTTCACGTAAGAAAGGTTACAATATTTGTCTGACCCACCCCAAGGCTGAATGAAGTATACAAGAGTTGTATATAGAGTAAAAATACTGATATGCCTTAATTTGGAAAAGCGATGTTTTTAAATAAGATTTCGGATTTTTGTCTTTAGCAGTATTAGATGATGTATTTCTAGGTCAAAGAGCGCCAATCGTCATTAATATAATAACACGTAGCAACATGACAAAGCATATGAAATCGAAAGCTATATTTCAAAAAATATTATTCGAAAGGGCTAATATTGGTACGTATTATAGCCACTTGGCAATACTTATTTGCGAAAGATTTCCATTTGACTATAAACCAGAGTCGTAAATAGCGAGAAGCGTTCATAAAAGTGACATAATCGTTGCATAAAGCGAAAGGGTGCCAATAAAAGATCCCCTTAGCATAAGATATTATTTACTGCTTCAATACCAGAGGCGTTTGGTGAAATGGTTTAAATATTTTATCTTTCCACGAAATACTTTGTATGGTTCTGCTACAGAAAGCCGAAGAGATTAAATTGAAAACTAAAAATAATATGACTACGTAAATAGCATTGTAAGCAGAATTAGTAACAGAAATTCTCTGTCTTCTACGAAGTACTCCATTTAATAATACCGTTTATCATGCACCACTTTAAGTTTCATTATATATGTATGATCGCAGAATATATAATGTTAGTCGTGTACATGAAAAAAAATACTATCCTATTCAACCTTTATAATAATTTAGTCAAAATAGTCAAGAAGTATAAGGACAGAAAGATAAGGAAAAGGATAATTTACCAGTTGAAAAAGTTGCTTAAGTCACGAAAACGATTTGGAAAAACTTTGAAATAATACTAAGTATGTTCCGTTTGGCTTACAAGCACGCCTTAGCTGGCCTGTGGAGTCTTAGAAGATATGGTAAGAAGGTGGTGAGAAAGCCGTGATAAAAAAGCAAAAGTATAACTAGAAGTATTTACGGAAGTAAAGTGCTTAAAATATAAAACTGTAACACTAGAATGCTGTTACTGTATAAGTGCCGAGTGCATATTAACCCATGTTTCCTGTGAGAGCGTTAGCAATAATAAACTAGGTACATTATAATTATATTTTAAAATCAATCCCAGGTTGTAACAGCTTGCAGTATGAATTTTAGGTCAGTTTGCTAAAAAAATATATTAGTCATATTACTGCAGTTTCAAAGCGGGAATCGAATTCGTGGCCTGTCGTACAGACCTTCTGTGAAATACAAACTTATTTATAAGTAAAATATAATTCGAATATTACATTTATTGGTCTCAATATTTGGTTGTTTTTATTATATTATGCCTAATAGTATAATAACGAGTTTGTCCACAACATTCCGTCTCTTTAAAGCGACCCATCTCGCATTCAATCCAGAATAAACACATTTTATTCCACTTCCATGCTAATAAAATGTAAATCTGCTTAGGGTTTGCAATTTCCTACAAATGTTTCCTATTTTATTTCATACGATTTTCTTCATTGGACATTGATTTAGAGAATTTTGTGTTTACATTGCCAAATTGAATAGTTATAATGTAGTGTACATTAATTATAATTATAATGTAGTGTACATACGTAATGATGATGATGTTCTCCTAGCCGATTCCGGCCACGGCGGCCAATCTCATTGAGACTAGCCAACTGCGCAGGAGATATTATAGTGCACAAGTGTACACGCAGACACAACGTGCACTCTCTATTTCTGTCACTCTCTGTCGCCCTATTATAGTAAGCCATCATCCTTATATAAAAAAAACTTATTGTTTCTAAAAAGTTTTTTATAACTGGTAACACTAACTAAACAAAAAATAAAAAGAAAATCGGTTGACAAACAGAGGAGCAAAAGAAATTGAACTATTTTGTATTTGCCTATTTATATATAGATTTAGAATGTATAACTTTTAAATGTTGTAAAGTCTGTATGTATACGTAATACAGATTAAATTATTACTTATAATTCTAATAAAAGACAAATAAATTATTCTTTTTAAATGTTTTTTCTTTCAATTTCTTTATTCGATGTTCACAAATAAATAACCTTACTCAAGTATACACGTATACACCTATATTAAAAAAACATTACCAGCTTAATTTAGGTTCGTGTCAACATCTCACTCACTTCCTCTACGGATTATTTACTCTGTGACGTAGAGGCAGTCCCAAATCGGGTGCCATTTTGATTGCGCCTCCACCGTGCACCGTCTACAAAATGTTCAAGACATACGACATTTTCTGTTTCATAAATCTCCATTTGGAAACTGCGCCCCGTGAATAGGCTCGTTAGTCATAAATATCCGAAGTCTGGTCGTTATACCTCATTCAGGAGAGGTGAGCGCTGGAAAAAACGTAGTAATTTTAAATGCCTTACATACTTCATTCAGGCAATGGATTAGGCATATTATTATTATTTTTTCAAGTTGTCATAGAACTTTCAAGGTGGATATTTTTTAACATGGCCATGTGTTTTATTTATTTATTTGTTTATTATATATATACTTAACACTAAGTTATAATATTAAATTGAGGAAATATGACTTCTGATAAGCAATGAAATTATATTTGCATAACTAATATCCGATTATAATGTTACTATATATATATATATATATATATATATATATATATATATATATATATATTAAGAATAGTAATAATGAAATTCAGTTTTAAATCCTTGAACAGAAACTCATGTGTAAACAATATAGTATTATAATTTTTGACTAAAATTAAAAATACTAGATTAGACTTATGGAGGACTCTAATAACCGATAGGAATTTGACATAATTTGTATGGAGTTTATATCCTAAGAAAAACTTTATAGATAAGTTTTTGAGAATCGCCACGCTGTTAGGCCTTACTTATTAATTCTTGCCGCACCTATAAAAGTTGTGATACTTATTACTTTTTTATATTACTTTTACTTATAAAAAAATATAAAATAAAATTTTAGTACGTTTTTTTGGTGTTTCTTGTGGAAATAAAGATATACATATATTTTTTGTAAATATAGATCATAATGTATATATTTGATTTAGGTATTATTTTGTTAGAATACGGAAAACACTGTTTGGATCAAGATGCAACTTGGTAACAGTAACGAGTTATTTTATCCCGGGAAAAGAAATGGCTCTTTGGAAAAAGAGATGAAAATTTGCGTGACAATTCTTTACTAGGTACTCTCAGAATAAGAAATTCGAAAATTTGTATATAGTTTTATAGAAAACGTAAAATAAACGAAAGAGAAGTAAAGTACAATCGTACGAGGCCTTGGGAAACAGTTGGAATAGTTTTAAAGGGAAAACTCACTGAGTGTATCGCTAAGCCTTAGCTAGTGATTTCCGGGGCATAAAATATTGCTTACACATATATCGCTTTTATAACAGGCAAGTATTAAGAAAAAAATTGGGTCTTTAATTCATAAATCTGATGGATCAAAACATAATAAAAAAAACAATAAAGCTTGTTTAAAGGTTTCGTAGCCAAAAAGCAAAAATATCGTAAACCTTATAATTTTCCTAATAATGTTCTTCTGTTCGTATGAGATAGTTATTTTACTCTAATATTGTATTTGTACTTTATTATGGCCAAAGTCAGGCTCGCACTTATCCGACCGCGTTCAGATGACCAAAAACCAAATTCTTAGGTTTTACATATTAGTATACTCTTATATTGCAGTTTTTGTATTTTTTCTCAGAAATGAGATATTTTCCTGCGGTAAAAAGTATCCTATATGTTGACCCAGATACTCATCTATCATCATACCAAATTTCATCAAAATCCCTTCAGTGGTTTTTCTGTGATGCGGTAACAGACAGACAGACAAAAATTGTACCTCTGCATCGATAATACATAATGTCTATTTCAATAAGATTTTCCAAAAAAAATTAATGTACAGATTCGGCTTAGTTACAATTTTATTACATGTATAGATTTATTGAGGAAAGTTATAGGTTATCTAATATTACGCTCAATCATCTACTCTTAAAAGTGGCGTAATAAACATAAACTAACTACGCAGGCAGATCTAGAGGCAAAAGTAAGTGTTACATAATACTTGCTGTATTTTATATTTACCAAAATTTATATTTTTAAACTATTACATATTAATTAACGTTTTATCAATAAATATCAATTAAAAATTTGTACCAACAATTAAAAAAATGATTGCTTTAATCATGTATGTAAGAGATAACAAAATAATATATAATTAATGACGACACGTTTGGATCAGTTTGTAGTAGCTCTGTTTGCTGTGCCAGCGGTCGCGGGTTCGAGTCCCCCTAGGGGCATTCATTTGTGTGATGAGCACGAATGTTTGTACTGCAGTCATAGGTGTTTATATTTATAATATGTATTTAATTAAAGTTATATATGTGTAGTGTATCAACTATCTGGTATCCATAACACAAGCCTCGTAGCTTACCATGGAACTAGATGCTGGTGTGTGTTAATGTCCCAACATGTTTATTTATTTCTTTAATGAGTGTCAATTCTCTATTAGTGATTTTTGAAAAATGAGATTTTCACTTGTTAATTTGAATGTTATATTGTTATTTAGTGACAATTCAAAAGGGTTATAAAATAAAACTGAGAAAATATTTTCAGTATTCTTATTTAAAATAAAAAAAAAAAAAACTATGCTCTGATGCAAAAAATATTTGTGCATAAGATATTTACACCATCTACCCCACATAATACTTTCTTAGATTTTTAAAATTGTAATAATTATAATGATAACAGCAAAAATTAAATAAACAATATTCCATATTCAATTATAAAACTAATTAAAATTATAAAAATGTTTAAAGTTATAAAATATTGTAAGGTAATTGGTGCAATTTTTCATTTTGTTAATTGTGGGTAGGCTGTGTGTAACAACTATACCTACGAGACATCTAACACCTCAGTCTCTCCCGCGACCATGATTGCTGTAAAGCATTCGAAACGTCGGGAACCAGAAATCAAAATAAATCCGCGAAATAATACGAAAACATAGTTTTATTTAAAATTGCTTAAAAAACCATCTACCTCTTTAATTTAAGAGCGGAATATACGTATGTACATATGTACCATTCAAAATAAAAAATAAATTTTCTTACTTGTTACTTTAAACTATAACATGAATATATCTATTTAAAAGTATAAAATATTTATACATAAACTTTGTCGTATGTACGTGGCGTAAATGGGTGCTATAAAAATTTGTAACGCTGTAAACCACGTGCAGCCTAAAATATAGGAGCTAAAAGCTTTTGGGTGTAAAACATTAATGTATATCGCCTTTCTGCGGTTCCTTTTAGCTTGATGTTGATGTGAACTCGATCGGTTGCTATTTATTTTAGGCCATTCTTTTTACTTGATATGATTTTACTTTCGTTAGTAAATATATTTTTAAATACTATATATATATATATATATATATATATATATATATATATATATATATATATATATATATATATATAAAAGTGAAATGGTTCGTTGGTAATCGAGACATATGAGATCTGCCTGCCGGATCGATTTGATATTTTTTTTAAATGTTCGTAATAGTCCGAATAAGGTGTTTAGAAAAAACTTTTGGAACAGTAGCCGATTAGTAAATTCGGAAGAAATGGAAAGTGCTTACCTCTGAATTTAAAGATCATAAATTTTATTAAAATTGAGTTAGGATCAAGTATGGCGGGTCAGCTATTTAGTAAATAATATGATTATTATAATAATATCAAATGTGAACGATTGTTTAAAGACGCGTTGCATTCCATGCAAACAGTGGTTGCTAAGACGCACAGGTGTTCCGGTCGGAAGAAGACATTTGAATGGTTATTTCAAAATTTGAGAAAAAAAATACAAATACAAAGTTTTTTCATTTTCAAATATATTATAGACTAGCATTGCCCGCGGCTCCAGCCGCGTTCAGATGACCAAAAAACCAAGTTCTTAGGTTTTACATATTAGTATACTCTTACATTACAGTTTTTGTATTTTTTCTCAGAAATAAGACATTTTCCCGCGGTAAAAAGTATTTTATATGTTAACCCGGATAACCAGCTATCACTATACCAAATTTCATCAAAATCTCTCCAGTGGTTTTTCTGTGATGCGGTAACAGACAGACAGACAAAAATTCTAAAAACTATAGATTCGGCCTCTGTATCGATAATAATGTTTATTTCAATAAGATTTTTTTTTAAATATTTAATTTATAGATTCGGCTTAGTTACAATTTTATTATATGTATATCTACCTACAGTTCGTTTTATGTTTTTTCCTAAATATTTAAATTTAGTGAATGTACTACTCGTAATTTGGCGGGGTAATATATTAATTTAATTATTTTGTTGGAATGTCAGATATATCAAACTGTATTAATTAACAGAATTACCGAACATACATTAACCATACTCGTTTATGTAATTGACTTATCTCAGCCCATACTAGCTACCTTGTTATTAAACTAAGCTCATACGTAAAAGTTCTCAAACTTAACAAAAGATTAATGAGGTGAATGTAATTGTTTATAAATTAAATTATTACAAAGGCTTTGATGTCGGCCTTTCATTTTGCTCGACTTTTCGCTCTCTGGTAGACTTTTTAGATTGTTAGTCTTAAGCTTAGTACTATACTGCTGTAGAAAAAAATAGCTATATTTAGAAAATCAACCCTTTTAATTTGCATCATTCAAAGATTTTCAAGCGAAAAAGCATTAATGTGTTAAGAGAAAACTTTGTTACTGTTTTTAAGGATATTACGCGTACGAGAAGTATCAAAGCTCTTACTATAGCATAGTAAAAGTTTATAGGGAGAAGGACTGCAGAACGCTAAAATTTATTCACTTGCTTTTGCCCGCGGCTTAGCTCGCATATATATATATATATATATATATATATATATATATATATATATATATATATATATATATATATATATATATATATAATTACCTCTTCTAAAAGCTGTTTGTTAGAAAGCCTAAAACTTCCATTAATTTTATACTGATATATAAAGTTGATGGTTTTGTTTGGTTTTATACACGTAAGCTACTTTTCTATGAAACTACGAGTCTAATTGGTTTACGTTTATACTCTATTAGCAATTTGCCTTCGCTTCGCTCGGGGTGTTAGGTGTTTAATATACAGATCAGTCTATCTGTATATTAAATTTCATCCAAATCAGTAAGCCATTTCAGTAAGAAAAAGTAAAAAAAACATGCAAACACATACATAATTTAACATTTTCATGTATTTGTTGTTGTAGTTTGATTTATTCAGGATCTGTACAGGATACCTACGTAAATTTGACAAAATAATTTTAACGTTCAAACTGGCTAAAATATGGTAGATATTAGACTACGGGACGAACTAGAATATTTTATAAATTATCTGAGTAAGAATTTGTATATAAGACCACAATGTGCAGAATAATAATCCCGCTTACCAATAACACTGTCCTATTAGCGCGTATTTAAACCTTAAAGGATTCTCATTTACTTGTTTAATAAACTAAAGACAAAATGCAGCGAGCATTCTTGCCTCCATTCCACACGGACATGGCTCGAACAATATTTTCTTTTCGTTTATATATCTTACATGGCGCAAATTCGGCCCCACATGGAGTACTGTTCTCATCTTTGGGCGGGAGCTCCCCAGTACCAGCTACTTCCATTTGACCGCATTCAACGTAGGGCGGCTCGAGTTATCGACGATCAAACTCTCTCTGATCGGCTTGATCCTTTAGCCCTGCGTAGAGATGTTGGATCACTCTGCATCTTCTACCGCATTTATCACGGGGAGTGTTCCGAGGAATTGTTCGGACTGATCCCGGCTGCAGAATTTCATCATCGGACATCGCGCCAAAATAGTAAATTCCATCCATACCACCTCGATGTCCAGCGTTCCACAACAGTGCGATTTTTAAGGCATTTTCTGCCCCGCACAACCACTCTGTGGAACCAGCTATGGCCGGCGGTCTTTCCGAACCGCTACGACCTGGCCACCTTCAAGAAGAGAGCGTATTCCTTCCTTAAAGGCCGGCAACGCATCTGCAAGCCCTGCGGTGTTGCAGATGTCCATGGGCGGCGGTGATCACTTTCCATCAGGTGAGCCTCCTGCCCGTTTGCCCCCTTAGTCCCATAAAAAAAAACATATACATTTGCTTGTTTTTGCGCAAGAAAATATATGTAGTAATTTTTATTTCTTTATATGTCTGTTTTTAATTGGTTTCTTTTTTAATTATACTACATTGCGAAATCAAGCTTGTTTCAGACGAAACGGTCCTACAATTTTATAATATTTCAATTTCAAATATTTGAACTACGGGAATATTCGAGATTAAGTAGAAGCTAATATAATGTTTTTGCAAGCACATTACATTAAAAAAACCTTCGTTATTTTAATAGAACTTATATTTTATAGTTTTTTTTACATATTCAGTAATATGAAAGTTTCATTTGAACATATTACGTCAATAAAATAGAGAACTTAAGCGTTCTATCCTGTAAGATTCTGTATAAAGCAAGGGTTAAGTTAAATATTTGCAAACTGCATGGAAAACATTTATGCGAAACAGGAATTAGAAGCCAAGCAAACAGCTAAACTATTAATTTTATTATAGAGTTGCTCTAACAATGTTCGTGCTAATTAAAAAATTGTTTAACGAACTTCAAAGAAAAATTTGTATTTAAAAGTAATGACTCAGTAAAATAAGCCATTACTTAATATGTTGGTATCATGTATTCATAGATGGCGTTGTTGTTATTTTATGAGTTGTTTACCACTGTTATAAACGTAAAATCACTGAAATTTAATTTTGCTTGTATTGCATTTGCTATTATTTTTCATTTAGCCGTCGGGGAAATCTTAAGGGGAACCCTATGTCCAGCAGAGGACGTCTTTCGGCTGAGACGAGACAAGACAAGACAGATGTATATATAATCTGTATATATATATATATATATATATATATATATATATATATATATAGTGTATGGGATAAGTAATGCAGTATTAGTCATTTGTGATTAAGTAAAAATTTTAATATCAGTAATTCTGTGGTTTACTCGCTTCATTTAAATTTAAAAACCTTACCCTTTAAAATGTTAGTTAAAGCAGCCGGCAGCTTTAAAAATTTGCTTGTTTAAAAAAATAATATTTTTCGTTAACTGAATTGCGTCGCGCTGTCTACTATGGGATCTTATATAATTGTAATTACAAAGTCATTTTGTACACGCCCGGTTCGCTCACGAGGCCCTTGTTTAACTTGCGGCAGAGTTCCATGTTCGTAATTAGCTTTTCGTTATTTCCTAATTTGCTTAATTTTCATGATGGTTCCGTATTCAATTCATTTTAAAGTGTATGTTTCGTCTGTGTTTTATATATCGCGCTTTAGTAAATAAATGGGTTTAAGAAATAATTTTTTACATTATATTTGTTATTAGTTTTGTTTAGGATTTGGGACCCATATTTAATATATGAGTAGTCACTAAAGACGTCTATTTAAAGGATTAAGGTGAATACTCTTCCGCTGATGGAGAGATATGGGATATTTCTACTCACACTTATTTCATTTTCTAGTAAGGCTCAAATATCTTCTTTTAAATAATTTTTTATAGATATTTATTATTAAACTAACACTATTAATAAGATAGCGGGAGACAAATGACATATAAAGGCGGGAAATAGAATATAAGGAATACAAATGGAGGAGACCTGGAGACCTATATTCCTCATGGAGGGTTCTCATCTACACATATAATAAAATTGTAACTAAGCCGAATCTGTACATTAAATATTTTTGGAAAGTCTTATTGAAATAAACATTATTATCGATACAGAGGCCTAATCTATACTTTTTAGAATTTTTGTCTGTCTATTACCGCATCACAAAAATACCACTAGAGGGATTTTGATGAAATTTGGTATGGTGATAGCTGGTTATCCGGGTCAACATATAGGATGCTTTTTACCACGGGAAAATATCTCATTTTTGAGAAAAATACAAAACTGCAATGTAAGAGTATACTAATATGTAAGACCTAAGAATTTGGTTTTTGGTCACCTGAACACGGGCGGAGCCGCGGGAAATGCTAGTTTAATATATGCCATTGTGGCATAATAATTATTTCGTTCCCGACATTCCCAAAGCTTTACAGTCATCACGGTCACGGGAGATATTTAACAAAAAGTCAAAATAAATCCGCGAAAAAATCCGTAAAGATAGTTTTATATGAAATGATTATAAGAAAGTGAAATAATTATTAAAATGCTTATCATACAACTAAAATACATTAAACAATAAAACAAAAGTATTCTAAAAACTGAATATGTGATGTAACTTAATAGAGTAAAACGTCTAATAAAATTGTTTAGGTTTAATGTAATGCCTACAGAGTATACGCGAATATACGCAATATGTTAACCAACAATTGTTTCAGATTGTACTGCGGCCTAAGTATTCTCTTAATACATTTTAACATGATATATATTCAGTCCTACTTAACGTCGCACTGTACACGTTTCCACTCAATAAGAAGGAGTTCAGGTCATAGTCCACCACGGAGGGTTGGCGGACTTCAAATGTTTTTCAAAAAGTTGCTAAATTCTTTTGTATACGTAGAGGTACAGTCAGTTCTACCCACTAAAACTCAATAGAACCTCCCTCATCTTAATGGAGCGCCGCAAGATCGCTTATGCCCTCAACCACGACGCCACGACGACAGGTATGTCGAAGCCGACCACAGGACCAAGAGGTTGCTCTCGTGGTCTACTCTGCTCTCAAAGATGTACCTGGAGCAACCCGCATGGCATACCGGACACCAAGGTGTACCACCTATCAGAACATTTCTTGGCTTCGCGCCCAGTCGGATTGTCGGACGCTAATAAGCCTGCAAGCCTAAAACGGTAAGGTCATATACAATATATATATATATATATATATATATATATATATATATATATATATATATATATATATATATATATATATATATTACAACTAAAACTATCTAAACTATGTATATTATGACCATGTTATTTTACGTAATATTTTTTAACTTTTAGAGTAGCTCTCTAAGTAGCTAAGTCGCTAGGCGAAGACACATTCGACGATAAATCCTTGCAATCTGTGTAAACTTTCATTTCGACTTAAGAGACGTTTTAGTGATAAATGGTAACATTTTTCAAAAAAATTGTTTGTACTTGCGATATATCTTTAATGCAATATTGAATTAAATATTAAATATCAAGATAATAATAATATACTTGTTATAAAAAATCTTAATAGTAAAATGTTTTCAAGTAATATTTATATGAAACATTTCCAAATATTTTTAGCTTTGTTCTAGTAAGTGCCATCTGGCACTATCGACTAGATCACAGTATGGATCTGGATAGTTGAAGATATGTTTTGATCACAGTCTATTCATTTTCACTTATTTGTATTGCTTTGGTAAGTATGCTTAAAATAAAAAAAAAATACTGTCCATCAACAAGGTCAAGAAGTAGCAAAATTTGAATTTATCTATATGTAAAAGTGAATACCACTACGTGATCACAAAACCTCAAAAAGTATAAATGCTAAAAACTTAAAATTTTGGCAGGTAGAATCGATCCTTTTGGATTATAAATGACGACTATTGTTATCCAAAAATAGGAGATGATGTGAAATTCTAGATTTCGTTGATTTAAAAGTACATAGGAAATCTCTTTATAGAGCTAACTAGCTTTTCCAACCTTTCTCCTGTTGAGCCTCCCCGGACTGTAAAAAATATTTTTTTATTATATTAAAACACACAATATTTAAACGATTTATTTTTTTAATTTTAAGTCATACAAAATAAACTGTCTCTACGCTCTCCTAATCCGAAACCCCGAATCGGTTAAAAAATATTTTCGGACATTTAAATACATAAAAAACGCGGGCAGAGTTGCGTGCAAATGATAGTATTTATAACTAACGATTATGCCACAAATAATAACTTAAACTCTGAGTAAACTTCTTGAATATATACTTCAATTTGTATATTTCGTATGTCATTTATTTTCAACCTAACGAACTCGACAATGCTACCTAATGAATACAATTTGGAAGAGCAAACAATATGAATGAAATCTATTAAGGCCTGTGCAGGTGTGACGAGATAATCAGCCTGCTCTCTGCACACATAGTCCAATTAGTGCCCAGTGGAAATGGGATCTACGTAATGTATTAAACCTATTCGCTTTTCAATTTTGATTCGTATAGTGGTTACAGTATAAACTTTGATACGTTTTCTATGCAGTGCCGGATTCAACCTTAGCGCCGCCCCTGGGCATAGTAAAAAATGCCCAGGGGCCCTAAAAATGAAATAAAAATACCCTATTATCAAAACTTTGAATAAAATTTTGAATTTTTTATTATTATTATTATTTTTTTGACAAATGCAAACAATGATAGAAATTTTTCGAAAAATGTACCTACTAGTTAATCTCTTTTTATTTTTCATTTTTTGTAAAATAAGAAAAGCATTTTCGATAACGCGAAGAAAAATTTTTCCCGCCCTCCGAATTTTGCCGCCCCTAAAAATTTGCCGCCCTGGGCTCTAGCCCCGAGTGCCCCTAGTGTAAATCCAGCGCTGTCTCTATGTGCCGTGGTTGCGATATTTAATATAATTCCTTCAAAATACAGTATAGTACAGTTATAATAGAAAAGTTAAAGATATATTTTATATTGTGATACTAAAAGCAACAGATGCTGTCAATAAATGTTAAGAAAAATTAAATAATTGACCATAATATAACGATTTTAGATTTATCCATCTTTTTTTGGGTATTAATAACCTACCTTTAAGTATTAGTATGTTGGTCTGTAAATATAGGTAGAATTCGTAATGTTGTTTATATTATTATTTTTTTATATAGGCAGTGGTAGCCCAGTGGTAACGCGCTCGCTTGGGAAACCGAGTGAAGCGGGTTCAAATCCCGAGTCACGCACCTCTGATAATTTCATGTGCGAATCATTTCTAACATGATTACCACTTGCCTTACGGTGTAGGGAAACATCGTGAGGAAACCTGCACGTCTAAGAGATCCTAGCAAGTTTTCGAAAGACATGTGGAGTCCGCCAACCCGCACTTGGCCAGCGTGGTGGACTATGGCCTGATCCCCCTCGTATTGAAGGGAGGCCCGTGCCCAGCAGTGGAACAGCCAGTGAGTTAAGAAGGGTTGAATACATACATATATTATTTTTATGTGGAATTTTTATTAGTAAGCTTAGTATTTTTATTATTTTTAGTACAATTTTTATATCTCTATCAATTGAATCCTAACTAGTACTAGTATTTATTTTCCAATATTTTTTCTAGTTTGTTTTTATAAAACTATGATAAGTCTGGCTAAATTAAAATAATATTTGATTCATCTAACGACACATTTTAAATAAGAAAATAAAAATTAACTTCTTTGCTAACTACGAACGAAATGAAGCAGTTAAGTGAAGTTTTTATCATTCTGTGCTATTTTTAAAACACTTCCACTAGAAAAGTGCACTTTGGTCGATATGCGCTGTGGTTGATTAAATGAATTAGATCGTTACTCCTTACTTTAGATGATATGATATATATATATATATATATACACACACATATATATATATATATATACACACACATATATATATATATATATAATTTTATAATAGTACGGTAAAAATTATAGCTTGTGAGCTATTCTCTTAAAAGACTAGTCAGATGTGTTTGCTTTACACAGGTTCTCCCAATACTGTGCGCGATTTACAGTTGGTCTGGTAATAAATCAATATCCCACGGGAATCACTTGTCGGGAATGATAATTACAACATTAAAGCATACTAAACCTAATTTCACATTCTGTTAGGAAAAGAACAAAAGCTCTCTTATGTTCTTTTCGCGACTCTTTGCATAGCAAATACGTGAGTTAAATTTGAAAGAAAATGCTATAGTTACGTACGGTATCTTTTAAAAAAAGTAAATAGTTAATGTAGGTATTTTCTTACTGTAAAGTGGATAGAATCCTATGTATTATTCGATACCAACACTGAATTCCTGCATGATCAAACCTGTGTCCTCCTAGTTCTGTGCTAATAATAATAGGCAATTACAGTCAAACGTACTGTAATGTACGACATTGTACAATCGCAGCTATAATCTTGTAAGATGTCTACAATATATTAAGCACAATGTACCTTTGGAAAATGACGAACCAATCATCTCGAAGTTGTACAAAATAACGAGCAATATACCTACTGTACATTGATGGTACTATGTCATGACCATTCATAGCTACATAACAACTCACTAAAATTTCATCAAATTTTAATTTTCTTCAATACAATACCAATCGGACTATTGGTATTGTATTGCTTATTAGACATAGACAAACAAACATACAATTTTTATCGATATATTAGTTGTAAAATAAAAAATAGATATTTTACATAAGAATAAGCACGACTGTCAAGATGAAAGTTACTATATAGTTGCAAAAATACGTTCTGTAAATAATTGTGTCACAGTTCCGCAATAAATCATGGACCGAAAAGTTATTTGGAAACCATCTGTTTACGAGTGAGGACAGCGTGTCTATTATGATTGTAGCTCGCAGTAAATACAGATAGATAGATATAAGACGTTCTAGAAAAATATTTTCATGTAATACTTTTCTGTTTATAATTTTTATTCTTTTTATTCGTTTTCTACTTGATAGAAATACGTTTTGTAAAGCGTTTCATATCATACTATGAAATGTACTAGTTTCTAGTGATACTTTCTTAGATTTACGCGAATGTTTGACATTATTAAATAAAACTATCTTTTCGGATTATTTCGCGGATTTATTTTGATTTTTGGTTCCCGACATTTCGAATGCTCTACAGCATCCATGGTCACGGGAGAGACTTGTCTAGCATTCGAAACGTCGGGAACCAAAAATCAAAATAAATCCGCGAAATAATCCGAAAAGATAGCTTTATTTAATAGTTTCTAGTGGTAACTTTGCTCGCTCTCTTCTTCTTGACCGATTTGTCATTGAAACTATCCAACTACGCAGGTGTTATATAGTGCGAAAGTGCGGGTTTCGATAACATGAGTGCACTCTCTATTCTTTTTATTCTCAGACTTTGATAAGAAGATAATCGACCCTGCTGGTAAGATATCAGGCACAGGACTCACGGCTTTATGTATTCCGAAGCACGGGGGTGAAACACCGCCAACTTCCCAACTCCGGGTTGCTAATAAGCATTTCTTGACAGAATATCCCAATAATTGTATTTATGTTTGTGTGTAATAATATGTTTCAAGTTTTTTGCGTATTAGTTCGTTTATATTTTCTTTTTTCAATATATTATATCTATACTAATATTACAAAGAGGTGAAGTTTGTGAATTGTGAGTTTGTGACGTTGTAGGGGGTAATCTCTGGATCTACTGAACCGATTTAGATGAAATTTGGTAAGAAGATAGTTTGAGACCCGGAAAAGATAGGATTTTTACCCGGCAAGTATCCCTTAAAGATGTGAAAATGGGGATGAAAGTTTGTATGGGGAACCAAGCTAGGGATGAACCCGAGCGAAGCGAGGGTGAGTCGCTAGTATTTTATAAACACAATTTGAATAACATTGCATTTGTGCATGCTATGTCGTCTACTAATTGGAATATTATTTGTAAATGTGCATCTTAAAATTATTTTTTATATTGTGATGTATTAATGTTTATACTTTTGGGTATCCATAAATAAATAAATAACTGCCCGGGACTTGAACTCAGACTCTCACTCTTTCAGATCGGCAGTCGTATATGCTGCCACTTACTAAGCAGTACCGATGCAAGTACCATACAACCGTCACTTTACGTATTTTATGTGTTACCGTCAAGGGGTTAGAGTTAAGGCAGTGACATTGGCAGATGGAGCTGATTGATATACAAAAGTTACATTTCTAAGTAGTGTTTGGTTTTATTTCTAGTTGCACATTACACTATAGTATCATGTAATTCATCATTGTAAGTGCCACCAATAGATAACAAAGATACATTATATCGAAAACTAGCGGTTCAAATAACAAAAATAAACCTATCCCACGGGGATCCCATTTTTCCGGGATAAAAGTAGCCTTTGTGTTATTCCGATATATGTGCTATATTATTGTAAAGTTTCATTAAAATCCATTCAGTAGTCTTTGCGTGAAAGAAGAACATACATACATCCTCACAAACGTTCGCATTTATAATACCTATTAGTAGGATTGGTAGAGCCATTGTTAAGAGAATAAAATTTTATGCAGCGTTAGAATCCAATCATCTAGGTATTGTTAGCATAGTCATCATAATTTTACATTATTTAATTTAAAATATCTGTATTTATTATAATGAATTAAAATAAATGAATTACAGAGGCAATAATAATGTGTTAAATAATAATTATTTATTAATTCGATTTATATAAATACGATGGCATTGATGGCAACATTCTTTTTTTTATTATTAAAAATGTATGTAACACAACTGTCATAATGACAGAGTGTGACAGTACGAGTAACGGTCCAGTGTGTTATTTCATTATTGTAAATTTAAATTATTTAAATACATTAAAAAACGAATGTGATAATTGGGTATTTCATTTAAAGTGCTATGCCAATACTATATCTTTAGTTCACTGACAGAAATGCTCTTATCTCACTAATCTATAACCGTGTCATAAAAAAAATCTACATCGTTAATATTAAAAAAAATAAGCAAATAATTAATATTAAAAAAGAAAAGCGAAGCTCTCACACATGCCCCGTTTAATTTTTAATATTTATATTATCATTCAATATTATGTATTTGCATGTCGACGATTTTATTTATATGTTTTCTTAGTAAACATGGATTTATGTCTTCAGATTTATCGCCCTTCTACGCGATTTTCTGCGCGAGTGCGCCGTTCATGCGGAGATACTTTTACGAGAATAACATTGAGATATAAAAATAAAATTCGTAGTACTTTTTGCGTAGTTACTGGTAATGTCTATTATACCACCACTCTAGAATACGAAGACTTGTAGGTCTATAATGTATATATTGAAATGTTTTATATAGATATTTAATAAAAATATGATGCATATATATATATATATATATATATATATTATATATATATATATTTATATTATATATATATATATATATATATATATATATATATATATATATATATATATATATATATATATATATATATATATATATATATATATATATATATATATATATATTACTAGCGACTCACCCTCGCTTCGCTCGGGTTCATCCTAACTTGATTCCCCGTACAAACTTTCATCCCCATTTTCACCCCCTTAAGGGATGATTTCCGGAATAAAAAGCATCCTATGTCCTTTCCAGGGTCTCAAACTATCATTTTACCAAATTTTATCTAAATCGGTTTAGTAGATCCAGAGATTACCCCCTACAACGTCACAAACTCACAATTCACAACTCACAAAATCACAAACTTTACCTCTTTATAATCTTTATTTATAGAAGTGTAGATAATATTCTGCATGCACTAAACAAGTAATAAAAAAATACATAGAAAATGACGTGGACAAAGGTAAACTTATCTCTATATGAGATAGTAGATAGTAGAGAGATAGAAATAGTGTTAAGTAACGGGACAGAAAGAGAAAGTGCAAAGAAATGATAAGAAAATATATAAGAATAAGCATATTTAACACAAAATAAACACTCTATATAACCATATAATATACGTACTCACTATATTGCCATTAATATTCATATATTGATTGCTCTTTGAAACTAATTATAGTAGTAATTGCTTAATAAAAAAAATCTACGAATTCTTATATATATAATATATATTATATATATATATATATATATATATATATATATATATATATATATATATATATATATATATATATATTGTTTAATTCGGTTTAAAACGTAGTGAGTAGGTATAGTATGATATCACAAAGGGACTGAATTATCGTCAACAAAACCCAAATATTTACCTTCCTAATTAAATATTAAAAGATCTTACAAATTAATTTCAAGAAATTTCTTTTCTTAAAATTTGACGATATAATTCTTTTTACAAGCATCGATTTTTAGGATTCCGTAGCTTTTTACAATCATCGATTTATAGGATTCCGTAGATTTCTTGGTGAGTATCGATTCCATTAGGGCAGATTCACACTTTCAGATAATTATTTAAGAAGATGCGTGAAGTAGTTTTCAAGAACATTTTCAGTTACACGCTATGTGAGTTCAATAACCACAAAATTATTCTGTTTTTCATGAATAGAAGTTGATTATATAAGTTAAACAACATTTTAATAATAATAATCAGTAGCACGGAACCCACGGAACCCAAAGTGGAAATATCGGTTTTTTTTACATTTTCAGACAGTAGTAGAGTAATAATATATCACTTTACATTCTTATGTATTTATAGGGTTTTCACAATTTATAAATAGATACTTTTAAAACTTAACATTCTCGGCATTCGTTAAAGAATTCGTATGTAATATTATACGTTTGCAACTCGTTAGTAAAAGCGTGTACTTACTGTGTTTGCTTCTTCGTAAATAACTGTAGAGATCCGTCATTATAAATTGGCAGCGCCGTCAGAATGATAAATTTTGAACATAATATGTAGAACATGTTACGTAACGTGTTAATGTTACTTAACAATTTTTATTAATATTTTATAAAAAAAAACAATAAGGAAAGATAATATATATATATATATATATATATATATATATATATATATATATATATATATATATATATATATATATATATATTATGTAAAAATACATGTTTTATGTATCGTCGTCTCAACCCAAACACGTCCGCTGCTGGACATAGGCCTCCCCCAAGTTTTATGTATGAGAATCATAAATTAATTAAAATAAATAATTACACACATCTCAGCATATAGATTTTATAAAGATGGATAGAAAATTAATAAATATGCTTTTATAGAGCGGATTTGATTTAAATGAAGAGCATACTCCGTATAAAATAAAGCGATTAAATACAGCGTGCATCCCAGGAAATTGCAGATGGGATAAAAAAGACGGCGTATTTAGTTAGAAGATAGGGAGCTGTGTTTGAATTTTTTCTTATCTATTTCTTTGAGCAATGGAACGTGAATAATATAGATAAAAAAGTTTTTTAATTCTAATTTGTATAACTTAGCTTTGTATTTTAATTATTTTGTGCAAAATACTTACCTATTTGGTGGAAAACTCCCAAAGATTTAGAATTTCAAAATATGCAAGGTAACTTTTCAATGCTACTGCTTTTAATGTATAATGCAGAAATAATTTTATATTTCTCCATAATATAATACTAAAAGATCCTATAAAGTTATAATTTTATAACATCGTCAAAAACGACTCAAGGGGTAATTGCACTTGAGTCGCATTAATACGCGGTCTTACCAACGGCTGCATTGCGGTCGGTTAAGTGAATTAGGCGTTTAAAATGACTTACTTCAGCCGCTATGGGAGAGAGATTGTGATATTTTAAGGAATTATTTTTATAAAAAACTAGGGAGCAGGAAGTTATATCGAAAACTTTACTGGTATTTTATTTTATGTTCATATAATACCGAGTGAAGCGGGTTCAAATCCCGGGTCAGTTTGAGTACAGATTCATTTTTAACCGACTTCCCAAAAAAAGGAGGAGCTTCTCAATTCGTCGGAATTTTTTTATGTAGGTATGCTCACCGATTACTCGAAGACACCTGAACCGATTTGGATTTTTTTTTGTTTCAAAGGGTATATATACTTCCCAGGTGGTCCCATATAAATTTTATCGAAATCGGTCGAGCGGTTTTTAAAAATATCAACAATAAATATATTTTTAAATAAATTTTTTAATCGAATATGTTATTAAAAAACTTTCTTTTTGCAAATTACCTGCGTATTACGTCTACACTAAAAATGGAAAAACTAAAAACTTTTTAAAGAATAAATAAAAACCGACTTCCAGGCACTAAAATGTAAAAAATAACTAAACGGAGGTCTTCATTTAGAATAGATACCTAGTCAGATATTTTCGAAGTCGGTGCCATCTCGGAAATCATCCCTTAAGGGGGTGAAAATGGGGATGAAAGTTTGTATGGGGTATCAACCTAGGGACGTACTCGAGCGAAGCGAGAGTGAGTCGCTAGTAGTATTTATGTATATAAATCCAAAGATAGATAATAACAGGACAACATAGAGTTAAGTGGTGCAGTTCTAATGAGATAATAATTAATTAATCTAAGTATTAGCTCCGTAAATTAATTGGTTTTATTTGCGGCTTTATTACATATCCTTTGTAAGTATAATATTCTATTAGAGTAGTTGTTTTGTACTTATTTTTTTTGTTTTTAAACTCTTTGAAGTGCTTGTTGGATGGACCTTGAAAGTTTTGAAAATTAGTAATTTTATAGATTTTAATATGATATTTTAAAATGTTTCCTTTACAATTTACTAAAGTGGCCATTTACGTCGTTAAATTGGAAAAATGACGCGTAAAATAATTTTTTGGCAATATCTTCGTTCCGACTCGTTTTACGATGACAAAATTGGTATCGTAAATTTAAGTTGATAAGTGTATGTAATAGCAATAAATTATTTCGTGAAAAATAGATTTGACGTGTATTCACAAAAAATAAAAACTATTTTACAAACCTCTAAGTATATTAAAAATGTAGTGAATTCTTCTTTATTTCGCTATCTTTGAATTTACTATAATTTTATAATAAAAAAATAAACTATTTACTACGAATCTCTCAAAAATGCTTTCAGAGAGATCTCTCTTTGGTTTTACTTTAGATTTTTTTTTATATTTACTGAGTATGGTAATCTGTTTATTTAAAAAAAAAAACGTTCAGCTTCGCTTTGACTTTATTCGTAGAATCTGTATTTGAGCTAAGCCTTGTATGTGCACTGAAATTTTTAAGCCAAATTATTTAAGAATATTGGAAAAAATATATTTTAATGGACTATATTTTTAGTTTTAAGTAAAAATCAAGTAGGTAAAGTACGTGCTAATTTAATAACATCAAAACGAAATTTTACAAATCATCGCATTATCATCTGGACGAGACGTCGCATAACCCTTAAAAATATTTTCGTCGCAACTCGTTGTTTTGGCATTCCATCGATCAATGTCCAAAGTATGCGCCAAAGAAAAATTGAGCGAAAATTTGTTGCTTTTAAACCGGAATCTTAAGAGAAATTTATTCACAGAATAAGCATATTTTTGTAGAAAAAATTGTATTTATATTAATTAATATAATTTTCCTGATCTTTTTTTGTGTTTATAATAACGCTTTGATAAAAAAAAAATACTAAGTAATAAACAATATTTAGGTAAATTAAAGGACCAAAGTGTAAAATTTAACGTGTATATTTATATAATAATTTTATTATTATAAAATTTTATTATTATATAAATATAGATTTTATGCGTTTTAATGCATGGGTCCTATTAAGTGATGGTGGATTAAATAGAAAAACACACAGACAGCGCCGCAGACAGCAACTAGTGCTGAACAAACGTAATATTATACCAGTAAAATGTTATTTCTATAGTTTCTCTTTTTTCAGCTTTATTTCCATCCTATAAAATGAGATGTCTATAGAAAATTTGTTACTGTATTTTAATTTTCCGTTAAGTTTTCTCGAAGACTCAGTAAAGCTTGTCTGTGCTGCGCTGTACGATCTTCGAACGTTCTCATTTACTCTAGTAGCTGCCTGAGTTGCCAAATTACTACCATCTAACTCCCTCGCTGTACTCGACGTATGATAATTACTTCTAGCTTAATATATTTAATACACCTAATTATGTTAAAACTCAATTTTCTTCCGTCAAAAGTGTTATGAATAGATCCATTACTTTTTATTTTTTCAGTACTAACGTAATTTTTCTTAAAACTTTGTGTTCATGTTATACCATATTAAACCCATTTGCAAAAAAAACGGGCACCTGAAACTTTTCTGTACAACTATGGAAATCTTAAACAAAAGAGGTTTTATATGCATTCAATTAATTTAAAACAATTGTCTACGTATTAAAAAGTAGTGGCAAGTAAAATAAAATGTTCTAAATTTCAAAATTTCAAAGTTTTAAAAAAATATTCTATTCGATTTGAGCATTTACTCGCAGTTTGTGTTTAGATATTGTGCCATAAATAAATAAAAAAGGCTTTTTGTAATTTTAATGAATTGACGTTGATGTAAAATTGTTTAAATTGGTTATTCGTGATAAATTTTATACCGTAATATGGCAGACAAGACAATTATCGCTGGTAATATAGTGATTCTTCTTCAAGATGACTGTACTCAATGTTATGTGTCGAAATGGTTTGGTGTTAGTCGTTCCACTGTTCAGAGGACCTGGACTAGGTTTCAAGAAACCGGTTCTTTGAAAAGAAGACCGAGATCAGGAAGGAAACGATGTACTGAGCCCAGGGACGATCGATATATCGTGAGCCAAGCTTTACGAAATCGGAAGTCTACCTACAATAACATCAAAAACAATCTTAAAGATGTTAGAAATGTGTGTTAGCGTATGGACTATCAGGAGGAGACTTCTAGAAGTTGATATACACAGTTGAAGACTAGCTAGGGGTCCTAAATTATTCCGTGGGCACCGTTTTGCTAGCTTAAGATTTTCCCAAAATTATGCGACATGGACCGATGTAGAATGAAGCAAGGTTTTATTTTCTGATGAAGTCAGAATCTCTTTATTTGGTGAAGATTGATGTCGTAAAGTGCTAAAAAGACCAGGAGAATGTTATGCAGAGGTATGTTTTGAAGAAATTAAGCCGTACGGTGAGGGCTCTGTCATGTTTTGGGCTGGAATAACTTCTGAAGATCGTACAGAGCTAGTTTTCGTAAAAAATGGCTCTCGAAATGCACAACGCTATATTACGAAACACCTAATTCCTCATGCACAACCAGCGTTAGCTGTTACAGGTAGTGCTGCTGTGTTTATGGACGATAATGCTCGAGTACACCGAGCGGCCGACGTAGACGCTTATTTAAGTGAAGTCGGGATCCGCCGTTTAGATTAGACAGCACAAAGTCCCGACCTCAATCCCATTGAGCATCTATGGGACTTTCAAAAACGACGTGTTAGAGCTGTACACCCAGCCCCACAGAACATTCAAGAGCTTAAAATTGCTATTACGGCCGAATGGGAGCGTATTCCCAAGTACTCATAAAAAACTCGTCCAAAGCATGCCACGAAGAATTGCAGCAGTTATTTCAGCCAGAGGAGGCCACAATCAATATTAATTTTTTATTTTATTGTTTGTAACTTTTAGTAAATAATGGAGAAAGTCAATTGAAGTTACCTTATTTTTTTGTCAAAATGAGTAATTTCATAAAAATCAAAATAAAACAAACTAACATCGACTTAATTACCAAACAAAAGTGTTTTTACATCAGTAAATAATATTTATTTTATTTTGTTGCATCAAATCCCTTTTACAACTGTTAATACTAAAAGTACTCCAATAAATCGAAAGTGCCCGTTTTTTTTGCAAAAGAGTGTATTTTCGTTTTAAAATTACAAGGATATTAATTTTGATCACATATTATGTGTAATATAAATAAAGTCATATGACTAAGTTGTCCATCAAGCTGCCCGACAGTTAAACGTTCTTTCTCTGTGGGGAATTTTCAAAACTGCTTTTCATCTATCGGGAATTATTTATATAAGTTCCTACGGAAGATTTTAAGTAATAAATTGAAACTAAAAAGTAGCACGTATTATTATGTCTTTATAGATTCCACAGAATCTTCTTGTTTTCCAGGTACGTAAGAAATCCTCAATATTGATATAGAATATAGTAATTATCAGGCCAATTTGCATCAACATTCAAAGTTTCATTTTACTAGCTCCCAAATAACATGGCTGAATTCGTGTTTGCGGGATTGTATTGTCTAAATTCAATATGTTGTACCTAATTGTTATATATTCTCTAATGAGTCCTCAAAGTCTTTTTTCAACCGACTTCCTCAAAAAGGAGGAGGTTCTCAATTCGGCTGTATTCTTTTTTATGTTTGTAACCTCAGAACTCCGTTATTTATTAACCAATTTGGACAATTTTTTTCCAGATTGGTCCCATTTAAATTAAAAAAAAATAAACCACCCCTAAGGGTGGAAAAACAGCTAATGATGAATTTAACCTACTTCTAATTGTTATATTGACTTGAAAATTTGTTTCTATTTCCGTTGATGGTGGTTCGGTATTGTTGACGTCATCTGATGGTAAGGCCAGAAGGTGGATAGGTGGAATTCTTCAACGGCTAATAGTAGATACTTTGAGTTTGGGCTTATTTTGTTTGATTTGACAAGCCTAACACGTTAGAATTCTTACTTTGCTACTACTATCCACACTAAAAAGGGTAAAAATAAAAACTTTTTAACAAAAAAATAAAAACCGACTTCAAACAAAAGCACTAAAAAGTAAAAAATAACTGATTGGTAGTTTTCATTTACTATACATACCTAATCAAATAATTTCGAAGTCGGTGCCAGCCGATACAAAGCAAAGCACACCGACTTCGAAAATAATAAAAATAATAAACATATTTTGGGGTCTTTCTTAATTATAAGAAATGGTGAGTACACCACCATAAAAAAATTTAATTTGTACACACTTATAATGATTAGTACACACTTACATTTGTAATAATAGCGGGAATTGTGTAGAGTATTGGTTTCAACAATTTAATGATTTTTTCATCGTTTTTATTGACTGTGATTGATTAATGCTAGCTTTATGACCATTCTGAACGCATTCACAGTAATCCTTTTTAATTGTTTAAACTACCAAACACCGCAGTGCGGTGTTATTTCTATTTCCCAATAAATCAAACAGTCGTAAAAAGTAATTAATTGCTTCATAATTCATCAAAATTATGACGCATATTGGTTGGATATTGATAATATATTGACACAATTTAAATATATTTGCCGTTTTAAAAATTTATTGATGTGTTTGCTAGTTTGGTAAGGGTTGCCGTATTTATTTTAAGCTCTGAAAATTGGTGGACATATTAATCTACTATATTTTCTTGACTTAACAGTTAACTTACTAACTTGAGTGTTATTTTTTTTCATTAAGGTAAAAAATTTCTTTCGTTTTACCCAGCTGACAATAACTAAAGAAATGAATCAAACATTTCTATTTTGTGTAAATTTTTCAATCAGTTTCTTCAATCAAATTAATGTTGCCATGTTATAAAGCAAAATCTTGTGAGAATTAAATTTCATTTGAATTCTTTAGGGTTTTAAAGACTCAATCGACTTCAAAAATGGAGGTGCTATGTTCGTCGCGTACCAACGGAAAGTTTACCAATTTGCTTAGATATGAATATGAGGTATAATAACGAATGCTAGTTAAAATATTATAATATTTTATTATATATATTTTGTATAAAGTAGTCTTGTAGTCGGCTAGCATCGGCACAAAAGTTTTTTGGCTTGTATTGTGAAAACCTTTTAATTATTTCTTACTTTTAAGTGTACAGAAGTGAATTTTTATTTTAATAAAAAAAGTAATAATATATGCTCATGTTTATCTGCTTTAGTGTTCAATGCTAAACAGAATATGAATTTTGATAACAACTTGTAATATAACTGGCAAATTCTTTTTTTTAATTAGTATCAAGTTAGAATATAATTCTTCAGGTATGTAATCGAATTTAGGTTATTTTTTATTAAAATCATGGAAATTTTAGCAAAAGTAATATATGATGTAACAATTAGTTTATAAGTAAGGTACATTCATTAATAGCAGCGAATATGTGTACGATTCAAAATAAATCACAGGCAATTATTTTGGATGTCATTTCATAAAGATATACGTAGATATTGGCAGTTGGTATATTTGTTAGCGAATTCTCCGCTGAAAAATGGGTTTCTGTGTCAGTTCGAGACATCTTTGAAAACTATCGTAAATATTTGTGTGAGAACCTGTTGTTTCGACACACAATTGATCACTGTCCGAAGCAAACGCCAAGAAAGCTCATACCCGCTATTGTGTTTCAAACAATTTTTCTTAAGTTTAAAGAAAGTAAAGAATTGTAAAAATATAAAATTTATATATAATGTATTTGTTGCGTTTAATAAAACAATATAATTTAATTAATTTAAAAGTACTAAGTATTTTTTTAAATATAGCTATTTTTATTTAATGTCTATTATTACTATTTTAACATAAAAAAGAATCTGTTTTCTATAATAAACTAGCTTATGTTAGCTATTTAAATAAGTTTTTTAACAAGAAGAGATGTCTATGATCTGCTAATTCTGCAACTTCAAAGATCAGCTTAATTCTAGGTAGTTGTTTTAAATACTCTTGAACTATATTATATATGTTTATATATTATATAATATTATAAATGTAGATATAAATTCACGCCTATTTCGTAATCCATGCTCAATTAAAAGTTTTTAGGTTGAAATAACATACATATGCTTTGCAAAAGCTATAGAGCTGTAAACTACAGTTTCTTTTTATATATGAATACTTAGTTATATAAAAACATATTTCAGATTGTCTAATTAAATGTCGCTGTGTTCAAATACAAATTTAATAATTAATAACAATTTTAGTTCACTTCATATATTTACCAGTGTTTATCTTGCGCAGAATGTAAACTGACAAATGTAACATTTGGTTAAGTAGGGTCGCTTTGATAGTGTCACACTAAAACCTAGGACTTTCATAATTATTAGAATAATTATTTAATAATTGATAGCGATGGCTACAGCGATTAACATTTCACACACGCTCTATTGACGTTCAAATCAAGTATTATATGAGTTATTCAAATTGAAAATTTGTAGTTTTTAGCTGCGGTCATACTTCATTATTTTTATTTTTAATCACATTTATAATTTTATTTAGGCTCCCTATAGGCGCTATCGTTTTCTTTCATCATTATATCGGAATCTTATTTATTAATATTTTTATTACATTTATTACTTAAAATTGGTAATAGATAGAAATAAAAATAAACAGCTATAAATATATATTATATATCTATTTGTATAGATATATAAATATATCAAAAGTATACAACATCAAATACTTTTTGCCCATTATTGAAATTATAATTATAAACACATCATTGTGAAGCTCAAATTGTTAAAGATTTAAAAAAATTAATATATTTAAGTATAAAACCACTCAAAAATACACACAAGTCTAAACAATGGTTATCGAATTCCGCTGTTACATTAACAGTGAAAATTAAAAACTAATCCCATAAAAGTAATAATAAAATTGGATTGAGGTAAAGTAACGACTACAGGCTCGCTCGTGATATAAAAGTCGACGTCACTCTTCATAATCGTCCAGAGGAACTGTTTAATTCAATTAACTTAATAATAATTCAAATAACTGATTAAGTCAAGGTACCCGCACTGCGCCATTCAATTCCATTTTAACGGCACATCACACAAATACTTTATTATAATATATTACAATCGCTGTATAAATTGTCGAAGTTTGTGCTACAACCTGACTAAACTATGAAATGTTTTTGCAATTTAAGTGTTCTTTTGGTAGATTCTATTTAGATAACACACCGCGGTCATGTAAAATATACGAGTATATTGGTAAGGCTATCTTACTAATATTATAAATGTGAAAGTTTAGATGTTGGGATGTTTGGATGGATGTTTGTTTCTCAATGACGTCAGAATGAATCTGGGTGAAAAACACACAGATAGATTATAGTCTGGTATAGCACATAGGCTACTTTTTATCCCGGGAAAATTTACGGTTCCCGTGGGATAGATTTATTTTTGTTTTTCTAGAGGTGAACCCGAGCGAGGCTAGGGTGAGCCGCTAGTTATCTATATTTGTATTTTAATGTGTGTTTTGAGTCCCCCAAGGGAATTCAATTCTGTGTATGGAAATCGATTAAACTTTGCCATTTGACCTGAATATTGTTATTGACATTGAATTCGACAGTTGCGAATTGCGATATGCACATACTTGGAGACAAATCGATAATTAATAATCGGAAATGGGTTAATGTGCTGTAACAGTAATGTTTATGTTAAATACCATTATTAAACTATAACTGTAATTAATAAATTAATATATAACTTTTCGTTATTATTTGTAGAGAAAAAATAGGAAAAGGTGACATTTCGCTCCGTATTCATTTTTTCTTTATCTGATCGGAACAACTGTAGTCCGGTGATCGATTTTCGGTCACGCGATTTTATCTCTCTGGGACTAGCCAACTAAGCGGAAGATATAAGATTGTAAACGTGTGTGGACAAATATCGTATAAAAATACGATCGGAGAGAAATCTAGCGTAGAACTTTGGGATATAACACTCTGGGTTGCTACAGAATTGAGAGAATTTCTCGTCATTTACAGACACTAACTTTTTGGCTTGACTCTGAAGCTCGAACTCAGAACCTCGGAAGTGCAAAAAGTGCTCTTATAAGCTACCAACGATCGACGTATTTTCTGTTTACAGATCCGTACCATATATAAAATGTCGATCATCATAAAAATTTAATCTAACGCCGTAATTTATTATAAACTTTACTCATAAATGCAAAAGGGTATTTGTAAACATGGGATCGACGTACTTTTTCTGTACTTAGCTTGCTTGTTGGAAAGAAATATACAAAGCTGTCATGTTATTATTTTATCGCGGCATATCGATTAAGTGCTTATAGAGTCCTTATATGCATTAGAGGAAAGAGTTACTAATATATTTTATAAATGATAGCAAAGGAAATTGTATTTCCTTTTAATAAAATCGAAGATCCCAAGTTCAATGTAAATGCAACTTAAATTATATTAAATTAATAAGTGAATTTACAACCATAAAATAATGATAGCTAGCAAATCTATCTAAAAGTTTAAGCACGTAAAAGCTAACCGTCTACTGTGTCTCTCCTGTCTGGTCTTCTCACAACCCCCGTAAGAGGAGTGGGCAAACGGCATCAGGGCAGAGCCTTCTCGCCATGGTGGCTACCGCCACCCATTAATATGGTCGCGTCCCTGGTAGGTTTATCCGATACCCTTTAGGCATCGGAGTGTAGGACGTGCTGTACGGGCGATCAACCCAGCCAGGTGAGACCCTCAGTTGCTCTGAGGGAAGCCCAGCTAAGCGATCAACCACCGATGGTTGCACCAACTCCTCGCGAATCAGAATGACTTTATCTTTCGTCAGGCACCTTGGCTATTTATAGTAGACGTTATGACACATCTACGTAAGCGTATTTTTTCTCAAGTATCCTAAAAATATAATATCTCAGTAGATTTGATCCGCAAAAGCAGCTTAAGTCGAGAACAGACGAACGAAATATTTTAACAATATATGAGATAGTTCATTTAAGTGAATATGTTTAAAGTAATATTTACTTTGGATCAACGTACTAATAGATGTGCACTCAAGGAGATTGCCAGCGATTTGTAAGCAGATTGGATGAAACGATGACGCTCGCTGCAGATAGAGCGAGCTTGAAATTCCTGATCGTCACTTCGCGTGTGGCGAAGAAAATACTTGTTAAATTCATTGGTATTATAAATTGAATTTGCTTTATTTTTATATTGTCTATGTTAATAAACATATAATAAATTGTAACGTGGACAAAGTTGTACGTGAAATAGTTTAGCAAACTTTGTTTTTGAGGAATATATGGAATTTTTGTAGCAATATTATTTTTGTCTGTTACTCAAAAACCAGATGAATTTCAATAGAAGTTTCTAAAATTAAATGTATTCTTAATTAACATAATATTGTTAAATTTCATTTTAGTTAGTTAAAAATACATAAACTGAGAATCCCTTCCACCTAAAAATTACAAGCGTGCGAAGTCGTGGGCAGAAGCTAATATGAAAAATAACATATGAGTAGTTGTTAAATTTTAATTTAATCACTATACTTGCTTTGTACTTACTTTGAGTACGCGATTTATTAATTCAAGGTTTGTTACCACCTCAGCCCGCGTAGTTTATATATATATATTGTATAATCTGTCCAATACTAAAATCCATAGCGTGATGTTAGACAGCCTGTAAACCTTCCATAATACATAAGATATAAATAGAATTTCAAGAAGAAGAAGTAGAAGTCCAATAACTATGAGTTCGCAATAAAACAAAAATCAATAAAAGCATATTAAAATCTATGTTACAAAGTACCTATAGATAAGCTTTGAAGCAAAGGTACAAAACTTCATAATGTCGATATCCGACTTCGGCCACACAAATATTGTATAAATATTACACTTGAAACGTCTTAACGTACTTGAAGTATTACGAACTGCACTCCGTTTCATCCAAACACAATTGGTTTCTTCAAAAAATAGGGTGACAAAAATTTTTACTATTTCATACGTCTATTTTTAGGATAGAATTAATCAATTGGATTTAATTAATAGATATGGATGTCATATAAATTCTCTAGCTTGTAGATTTTTAGGTTAGTTTCATAAAATATACCTACTAATTAAATTTTACTGTATAAAAATTATGTAGTTTTTGTTGTTTAACTTTAACAAAATTTTTTATACTTATATTTGCAGTTATTGATACTTTTTGGATGATTAATGTTTTAGGCATGGCTTGTCTATTTTTTTAAATTTTAATCATGAGCTTATTGGTCTATTCTCAAGCCTAAGGAAGGAAACGAAGAACTCGAAACAAATATTTGTTTCTACAGAAAAATATTACCAGTCATCACAGAAAAGTAAAATTTCAAATTAAAAGTATTTCTTTAAATTTATAAATAAAAATGATTGTCTGTCTGTGCTTTTTATTTGTACCTACTGCTGTATACTAAAAGCTATTAAAGTCCAAATAAGCATTTATTTTATTGTTGTCTAAAGGTACACTACAAGTGTACTGTTGTAACTGTTGTAACTGTTTACAGTTACAGAATGGTTTAAACATTATAAAGCGACCTTTATCTATACTAATATTATAAAGAGGTAAAGTTTGTGAGATTGTGAGTTTGTGACGTTGTAGGAGGTAATCTCTGGATCTACTGAAACGATTTAGACGAAATTTAGTAAGAATGTACTTTGAGATCCTGGGAAATACATAGGATACTTTTTATCCCGGAAATCATTCTTTAAGGGAGTGAAAATGAGATTGAGAGTTTGTATTGGGAATCAAGCTAGTCCCTAGTTAGCAAATAAAGGTAAACTAGGCTTTTTTTATTTTTACCAAAATGTGATCCGAACCATTAGAGTCATGAGAAAAAAAATACTTTGAGTATTTATTTTGCTAATACTTCTGGACGGATTTGTATATATTTTGTTGTAGACATATTTCTTTTATTACTTTCAATAAAATCAATAACAAACGCACTTAATAATATATACAAGGCGAATATATACTCGTACTTAATTATTACTGTACAAGTTATGTCAGCGTGAGTAAAGCCAAAAGGTATTGCTATATATATGATTATAAATAAAAAAAGAACTTACCTAGGCTAAGCACACGTGTAAAACAGGATAAAGTCACTAGTAATTATTAATAATAAATGAAGTTCCTTTACAGTATCTTATGGGCACACTATCCTCAAGAGGAGCCTAGATTTAGAGTGCACAATGCGTGCGACAGCTTTTCTTCGTAACATATTTATTCAACACAAGTTTAGAGAGAATTCTGTCGACCTCGATCTATTGAGAAGTATATTTGAAATTTTGATGCGCTTTCCTTTGTTTGGTAAAATAAAGTCATGCTTGGTATTCATATTTTACTTCACAACGGAAAGCCAATAGTTGATTTATGCACATATCAAGTTGGCTTCTATGGAGAGGGTTTTCTTAGGCAGCCTTACTATCATTAAATTATATGCTGACCGCTCAAATGTAAGCGTGTATATATGTATACATTTACTTGCCTTAAAATATTTTTTGTTACCTACTTTGCTACATAATGAACATTTATTAAATTGTATAAGTCATATTTGAGAACCATATATGTACATATGTTATGATAATGAGAAAATAAAATGTCATATAATTTATTAAGACTAGCGACTTACCCTAGCTTCGCTCGGGTTCGTCCCTACTTACCTACGTTTTAACGTTTAGTATCGATTTCGCAGAGATGAGATATTTTCCTGCTGTAAAAAGTATTTTATATGTTCACCCGGATAACCAGCTATCATCATACCAAATTTCATCAAAATTTTCCGTGATGCGGTAACAGACAGACAGACAAAAATTCTTAAAACTATAAATTCAAAGTCTATTTCAATAAGATTTTCCAAAAAAATATTTTATATACAGATTCGGCTTAGTTACAATTTTATTATATGTATGTATAGATGTATCTTACTATGTATTACTATTTTACTAAAATATACCAATACATTTTTTTTGAAATAATAGAACTGCATAACTTAATCTTAGATACATAGTTTATAGTACACACAGCTTTTTTAAAGCTCAATGGCAAATTTATTATAGACTTTTGCTTTATTTTTAGTGTATACAAGTTTTTTATTTTTTGAATAAACCAAAAAAAAAAACGCTTAAAATTTGTACGGCTAATGTGAGCTTTTGCCACGATTGATGTAATCCCTTCACGACCGCGGATACGCCGGCGTATCAGTTAACAATAGAATTATTAGAATTTTAATTAATTTCTTAGAAATTTACCTGGAGGTGATAAAGCACAGTCACATAATAAATTGTTAGTTCGATAAACAGTTAAAGACAAGACCAAGGTAGTGTATTTTATGTAAAAATGTATTCACTTATTTGGTCAACATCAGAACATAGAGCTTAATCCCTGAACATTTAGATTTTTATAACATTCAAAACAAACATCCACAGAGAAACTAAGTAAAATTTTAAGATCCGCAATTCTTGTCGATCTCGAGGGCGCAGTGGGAAGTGCGCCAAGCGCTATCTGCAACTCGCTAACTTTGTAGCAACCGGCTAATTCCTTGTTGGACATTCCCCGCTAACTATTTTAAACTTTTAGAAAGATACTCAATTGAATTTTTTATTTTCTTTTTACCGACAGGACAATTTTCTTATAAAATGCTAGTATTGTGTTCTTTTGTCAACCTTTAATAGATTCAAGTGGGATGTTGTGTTTAACCCATCTTCACACAATCGCCATGTTTGGCACACAAATATAGATAAAAATGTTGATATTACTAAAGAATTTTAATCCAAATATGTATACATGAATTACTAAATTTATCCATATATCAATCATTAATAGCGCTCAAAAAATGTTTGTGTAACACCGGAATACTGAAGTTCATATACTTTTTATGTACTTTAATACTAATTATGAAAAGTTGGTGAAGCTTTAGTAGTACAAAGGTCCAATTTGTTCCAGTCTCTTCCCAATTTAATTAAGTGTTACATTCCAGTTAAACATGCTATATACTAAATGTCTTATTACATTTAACCGCAAAACTATATCGATCTCTTAATAGAATTACTAGGACTGTAGACAAATAGATTGAAAACAAAAAGCGTAGATAAAAAGTGTAGATGGTAGTAACCCAAAAAAGCGACATCGAACCTCGTAATGGAGTAGAGTACACTACGTTAATTGCAATTTGCTCTGTGGCCGTTTCCACAACAAAGAAATACTTTGCTTGCTAAGTGTAATGAAAAAACTTTTAAAAACTTCTTACTTTTAAAGCGATCGCAGTTCTGGGGCAAATTTTCTAAGTAGCATTTTTTTGAATATATTTTTTTGAAATATCTTTTTTCAGTTGCTTTTTCTGTTATTATTTTTAACCCAAAAATGGCTTTTAAAGTAAGTTAAGATAGTAATAATAATTATGTTCATTAAGCAATGCGCTTAAAATGTTATAAAGGGTTGATTGTATTTGTTCCATTTTGTTAGAGAATAGATTTGCTTAATATATCTATATTATTGTTACTATTAAGCTTATCTACGTAATCTAAGAATTGAAATAAATAACTGCCAATTGCATTCGTATCAAAATATTATTATTTATGCAAGTTTAAATTTTACTTCTTCATGCTGATGCTGCTGGACGATTTGGATGGAAAATATATAAACACGATCTGAAGTAGTACATGGGCTACTATTGGACACCTTGAAACGAGCCCAAAAGAAGTGAAGGTAGGTCGCTAATAGTTAATAATAATAAAAACTAAGCACCATGTAAATACCGAAAAATATGGAACGGGTACCATTCAATATTTGAGCGTTCACAGACCATGCCTTTATAAGTTATGATCTCTAAATGTGAATAATAGAAACATTAGCATTGTAAGTCGGAACGACAATAGAGCTTGGTCACAGCTTTGAGACGGAAGATCAGGGAGGCAGGAAAGATAACCCTCTTAAGTTGAAAGATTAAGAAATGTAGAGCATCGATTTGCTTTAATATTGAAGTACTGGATAATACTTTTAAGTCAGATATACTTATTTCGTAACGTAATACGAAATAAGTATTTTATTGTACTAAACAAAATATTTATCAAGTTTTCTACTATTGTTCCCCAGTCTCCAATATATCAGAACCATTGCAAGTGCCATATCACTTATTCCACATAATAAAAATAATATCAGTGACAATTCCAGCTAGAAAACAGTTTTAATTTATGTTTTCCTTTGAAAAATTAAAATCTGTTAGCAAATATATAAGCATTCTTTATTAAAACTTAAAGTTATCTTTCAAAATTTGAGATTTTTATACGATATTAGCAGAACCCGCAGCTTTGTTCGCGATAAAACTAAAAAAAGCTCTTTGGATTTATGCAAAAGTCATGTTTGAAATAGGTCCTGCAGTTTCTGAGCTTTAAGCACCTTAAACATATTAGAAACATCAGTTTTATAATAATGTACGGATGTATGCACAATTCGTTGACATTTATGATTACTGCTCTGCTCCCTTGGGTAGTAGCATGATGATATATAGGGTATATATCATCATGTTTTCCTCGATAAACCGGTTATCTAATACAAAAAGAGTTTTTCTAATCAGTTTAGTAGTTTTTGAGAATAGCGCATTCAAACAAACAAACTGACTTTTAATAGAATTAGTATAAATATCTATATGATGAATCTGTGATTGAAATACTCAATTGGCTAGCATAAACAGACGGACTTATCTAAAAAAGTGCACTAAAAAGACTTTTTTCTCATATTTTGCATAAGAAATTCTTTGGAATTTTTAATGTTAGAAATCGTGCAACAGATACTAGTTATTAGTATAAAAAGTTAAAGTAGCTTTCGTTAAAGTTAAGTAGAAATGCGTAGAGTAAGTTTATAATTAGATAGTATCGTATAAATCTTCCTCCGAAGAGAATTTACACATGTAGGGAAGTTTAGAGTGTAGCTGTAATGAAGCCTATTTGAAATTACAAATTCATTAAAACAGGCCTAAGAGAACTATTGTGTACATTTTATTGTATTGAGAACTATTTGTTATTACTGCTTTGTTTTACATTATATTTTTATTCATTCAATTCAAGAAAATAACATAAAAAAAAATTATTATACATAAGTAGCTGATTCGGCAGACGTTGTTCAAATATATTTGTTATTATTGATCTTGTAGTTCGTACAAAAATTCGAGAAGAAAAAGCATTTTCAGATGTTTTCTGAATTTCCCAATTTTCCTGGCTTTTTTGTCTTAAAACTTTTTTAAACTTAGTAATAGGAATATTTAAACAAAAACTAAGCTAAATTAGTCCAGCCGTTCTGAAGTGGCTTTAATAAACTATGTATGACAGCACCATTGTAGGTATAAATCTTCAAAGTGCTTAAGTGAAAAGCTTTAATAAAAGTAGAATTTGTATCAAATTATACCAAAAATATATTCCTAACAGGTATTTAAAAATAATAGATAGGTACTTATATTTTTTTTAAACTATTGAATATTTCTATATCTTCACTACATAGTATAAAACAAAGTCACTTTCTCTGTCCCTATATCCCTATGTATGCTTAAATATTTAAAACTACGCATCGGATTTTGATGCGGTTTTTTTAATAGATAGAGTGATTCAAGAGGAAGGTTTTAGTATATAATTTGTTAAATTTTTGGATATATTGGCTAAAATATAACGATATTTATTGGAGGTGTCGGAAAAAATAAGACGTCTGGGAGCTTTCAACGAAAACGCTGCCTAAACCCTTTGAGATATAATAAAATAATGTATGGTGGAATTGTGTATCTTATATAGGTCTACAGAAAAGTCCGCGATGGCATTTGTCTATCTCTTAAGGATAACATACTATATCCATTTTAATTTAAAACGTACCTAGGGACGAACCCGAGCGAAGCTAGGCTGAATCGCTAGTCTGACTATAAACTGTTAGGATTAACTGTAAATATTTCGAATTATTAAGTTTACTGATTTGATCTGTCAGATATATATATATATATATATATATATATATATATATATATATATATATATATATATATATATATATATATATATATATATATATATATATATATCAGAAATAAAAAATGCATTTAAAACTATATATTTTAAATTTTCAGTACTTTTGAATTATTACGTTCCGGTGTATTATATTTATTGTTAATTGAAGAATATGTAGGTATGCTATTTATATTTATAATACTCATTGTTCATATGTAATTAATGGTTAATTAACTTAACTGTGCGGAAATTCAATCAATTATATATTTAAACTCGATGATAACCATTACTTGGTCAATATAATTAATTACTCATGTATACAGTTTAACATGACATGCCTCTAGTCCTCGATGTAGGTACATAATCTGTATTGTTGATTTGTTTGAACAAGAAAACAGAGGAACATTCTTTCTTATTAAATAATTTATAGCAGTATGAATTAGATTATTTAGTACCTTTATTAGAATACTTGCGATTTTAAATAAAACTATCTTTTAGGACTTTCGTGGATTTATTTTGATTTTTGGTTCCCGACGTTTCGAATGCTTTACAGCAATCATGGTCGCGGGAGAGACTGAGGTTATAGACGTCTCAAACACTGTAATATGTATGTGTGACAGACAGTGTTATATGTGTAAAATAAATCCGCGAAATAATCCGAAAAGATAGTTTTATTTAAAATAACAAAAATTCGCGTATATCTAAGAAAGTATATATAGTAGTAATAGTATATAGAATACTAGCGACTGACCCTCGCTTCGCTTGGGTTCGTCCCTAGCTTGATTCCCCATACAAACTTTCATCTCCATTTTCACCCCCTTAAGGGATGATTTCCGGGATAAAAAGTATCCTATGTCCTTACTAGGGTCTTAAACTATCTTCTTACCAAATCGGTTCAATAGATCCAGAGATTTCTCCCTGCAACGTCACAAACACACAATCTCACAAACTTTACCTTTTTATAATATTAGTATAGATAGATAGTGATTTTACTGATTTGTATTTTTTTTATAACTTTAATTTTTGTTCGCATTTCTTATTATGCTTGCTTTCGAAACACAAAACGTCTCTCGCAAAAGCGTAACTACTGAAGTCAACTTCTTTTTAAAGTTTCACTGTTAGGAAGCTTCCCTACTTTTAATTCAAGGGGTATCAGACAATATTCACCACGTGGTCACATTTCTTTTAAAAACTTTAGTCAGGTTTTTACAATTCCTCTCACCAGCTATTACTTTGCTGATATTTTAAAAGATGGAAAATTAATAATATTTCAGTGAGAGCGACTTTCATCTTAAAATTAAAGTCTTCATAAAGTTTCTATAGCATGCTTCACTGCTCGTCTTACGTCCAACGATTCAATACGTCAGTCAAACCCTTTTAAAATGTTAACTTTTGATCTAATTTATTATAATAATTTAAAGAAAATTATGAAATTATTTTGTACTTTTATTAAAGAACGTTCATTTTTACCCATTGTCGCCATTAAACATTTAAAAATTCATTGTACAATATAATGCCATACACCATTCATTCAGCACACAAGAAAATGCATTCTTTTTGCTGACATCATGAAAGTATCAATAATTTTCAGAAATGTACTAAAACTTTATATACATAAACATGTAAAATAAATAGTATTTATTTGTGTAAAATTTCATGAAATCATTAACAGTTCCGAAGAAAATTAACAAAGACACAAGATCTAAATCGGAAAAGTACAGTTTTATCCTGGCACCTTGTACTCATAATAAAGTTAAGGAATAATTTTTATGCGTTAATTTTTTTAATATTAACCCTAAAAACACCCACTGCATTATATTCATAACACCGTTTAAATAAATTATTATTATTATGTTGGGACACAGCATCATCTAGTTCCATGGTAAGCTACGAGGCTTGTGTTATGGATACCAGATAGTTGATACACTACACATAAATAACTTTAAATACATATTACATATTATAAATATAAACACCCATGACTAGAGTACAAGCATTCGTGCTACACAAATACTGCCCCCAGCGGGACTCGAACCCGCGTCGGCTGGCACAGCGAGTAGGATCACTACAAACTGAGCCAAACGTGTCGTCAAAATGTGCAAGGTTTTTATGTCTGCGTGTGTGCGTGTGCGTGTATGCGCGTATGTGTGTATGATATCTAAGGACACACCGTAATAAAACGTGGGTCTGTTGCTAGTTATAAATATATCCACTTAACACTTAATTCATCAAAATTAAATTAAGAACCAAATTTTGTATCTAATATTAAACGTCTGAAAGCTTAGAAGTAGTTTTTCAAAGAGTTAAAATGCCATCCATTTTGTTAATCTCTTTGTAATGGAGGTACCGACGAACATTAAACAAACTGAACTGCCTCAGTGTGAAAATAATATGCTTAAAGTGATTTATACAGAATTGTAAACAAAGTAATATTGTCTCACTTTAAAAATAACATTTTTTTTATTTCTATGTAAATTACAATTGTACAAGTAAGTAGTAGAAGAAAAAACTGTCAACTGTCAAAGTCGCATAAATTTGCTTTTATATATTTTATACGTTTTTAATTAAAAATTACGTTTTAAATTATTTGAAAAACGTTGGTAAAGTGTAATAAAAAAGCCTCACTTTCAAATTATATATTTGTCTGTGTACAACAGAGGAGAAACAGACACGGAAAAGTGAAATGAATAATAAATGGAACTATACAAATTAATGGTTCAGCCTATTGCAGTCCACTGCTGGACATAGGCCTCCCCAAGTTCACGCCAGACATCCCGGTTTTCCGCAATCCTCATCCTGCCTACTCAGACAATCTTACGTAGATCGTCAATCCAACGGGTCGGAGGACATCCCACACTGCGTTTGCCAAGACGTGCTCTCCACTCCAGGACCCGTCTGCTCCAACGGCCGGTTCCAGTTAGTAAACAAATTATACAAGCCCGGACACGTAAAATTTGCACGTAAAAAGCAGCCGTCATATTTTGACTTTATATTTTTATTTATTTTTTCAGTGTTTATTTTAAGTTACTTTATTGTGTTTTTAAATTTGTTTTAAGCAATTTTTTTTTAATTAAGTATTGAAATGTTTTAAATGCAGTCCGTGACCCAATCTTGTGATAGCACGTCGAACACGACCCATACATGTACACAGTGCAACAAAACATTCAAATCTTTGAAAGGCCTCAACATACACACTACAAAAACACACAGAAAATGTAGTAGCCAAAACAGTCCACCTTTAGATATCCACCCCATTATTCCGAATGCGCCTACTTATGTATCCAACGATGCAACTCCTTTCCACACATATCTTAGCCATTTGAAAAATAGTGTACCCATAGTTAAAAGAATCCCACGAGGAGCTCGAACAACAGTTGCTACACATTTGTCACACTTAATCCAGAAATGTTACATTAGCAATCGTACTCAAGACTGGCAGAACCTATTTTTATTTTCATACAGTACACTACATATAACAAAAACTGAAGAAACGAATTTATCCTTGACACAGAAGATCAAGAATAACTGTGCTGTAAGCTCCTCGCCTTCTCCCGCACCTCCAATCAAACATGATCGTAATCGCAACAAATTCATCCAAAACAAAATATGTGACGGAGATCTTAAAGGCGCCGCTCGCCTTTTGTTCTCCAACGACGTGCTATCACCAGATACCCCTGACACCCTTCAGGCCTTACGGACAAAACACCCTCCAGCTCCAGTAAACCCATTTTTTCTCGACCCACCAACAGCAGTGCAAGAATGTCTTAAAATTCAAATCAAAGATGTTGCGGATGCCATTTTATCTTTTAAACCAGGTTCGGCTGCGGGTTTGGATGGAATCTCACCCCAACATTTGAAAGACTTAACATCGTATTCTGTGGGTGATGCAGGTGAACAACTTGTAAATTCGATCACTAAATTAATCAATTTTATGTATTCCGGTAATGTCAATCCAGAAATTGTTCCCATTCTTTTCGGCGCGAACCTCATCGCCCTCACCAAAAAGGACGGAGGGGTGAGACCAATTGCTGTTGGATCAACACTTCGACGTCTGGCCTCCAAAATTGCTGTTCGACATATTTTACCAAAATTAAATTCGGAATTTGAACCCGTACAGTTAGGTTTCGGTGTAAAACGAGGCTGTGAGGCAGCCGTCCATGCCTTACGCTCTTTCCTAACTTACGCCCAGCCTGAAGTGTTGCTGAAAATTGACGTCAAAAATGCTTTCAATTCGGTAAATAGGGATACCCTGCTGACAGAAATAAAACAGCATATACCGGAAATATACAATTATCTTCTTCTCAGTTACGCTGACCCAACAAAATTATTATATCATTCTAATGAACTATCCTCGGAAGTAGGTTGTCAACAGGGTGATCCCCTTGGGCCTGCAATTTTTAGTTTGGCTATAAATCCGATAATTAAAAAATTAAATTCTAAATTCAACGTCTGGTATTTGGACGACGGAACTCTAGGAGGTGATGTGGATACTGTGTTTTCGGACCTTTTTTTAATCAAAAATAAATTTGAAGCCATTGGCTTGGAACTTAATTTTAGCAAATGCGAACTTTTTATAAATAACTGTGACTTAAATTTAAATGATGTAAAACAAAAATTTAATATTCTGGCTCCAAATATTAAAATAGTTAACAGTAATTCCCTTTACCTTTTAGGTTCTCCAATTTTTGATGAATCTATTTCTGAATATATTAATAATTCAATCACTAAATTTCAAAATTCTGTTGACCGTCTCCTTGAAATTAGTCCACATTATGCACTTTGCATCTTAAAATGCTGTCTTTTCGTCCCAAAATTTACGTATGCGCTCCGTTGCTGCTCCTTTTGGAATCACCCAGATCTTTTAACAAAAGTAGACGACTTAATCAAAATCAGCTTAGAATCGATTCTTAATATGCAACTGAATGAGCAATCTTGGACCCAAGCATCCCTACCTATCCGTTATGGTGGTTTAGGGATTCGCAAAATTTCCAGTGTCGCTTTACCAGCCTTCCTATCTTCTATCCATAGTTCAGCAAATCTCATAAGTAAAATTTTAAGGGTATCCCCTTCAAACTTTGAGATTGCTGGTTTGGAAGAAGCTAGAAACGCTTTTTTAATTGCATGCCCAGGTCAAAATTTTCCAGTTTCTGCAAATTCACAGAGGAGCTGGGACGACATAAACTGCAAATTGACTTATGACAATCTTTTAAGCTGTAGTACAGGCTCGGCACGTGCTAGGCTTTTGGCCGTGGGTACGCATGAGGCTGGATACTGGCTTCACGCGTACCCTTCGTCAAATACAGGAACATTTCTTGAGCCTGAAACGCTCCGAATCGCAACCTGTCTACGGCTTGGGGTTCCGGTCTGCGCTCCTCATAAATGTCCCTGTGGTAGTGATGTCGACAACCTAGGACACCATGGCCTGTCATGCCAAAAAAGTGCAGGCCGCTTCTCGAGACATGCCGCGCTTAACGATATCATACGCCGGTCCCTTGCCACCATCAACGTGCCAAGTCTTCTTGAGCCGACTGGTATTGCAAGAGACGATGGCAAGAGACCGGATGGTATGAGTTTAATTCCATGGAAGATGGGCCGGGTGCTGGTATGGGATGCAACCTGTTCAGACACGCTCGCCCCTTCCCATCTTCATGGAACCAACAACAGAGCTGGTGCGGCTTGTGAAGCGGCTGAAAAAACCAAAGCTTACAAATACAGGGATCTAGGTTCTGAATATGATTTTGTTCCTTTCGGTGTCGAGACCCTCGGTCCGTGGGGTCCTAGCGCTATAAGACTTTTTAAGGAAATAGCAAAAAGGTTATTCGACGTCACAGGAGACCGAAGAGCTGGCAGCTACTTCGGACAAAGAATTAGTCTAGCCATTCAAAGGGGGAACGCTGCCAGTATCTTCGGAACCTTGCCTAAAGGGACTCCTTTTAATAATATTTTTTAGTTATTACATTATGTATATATACTTAAGGCATGAACGAATAAGTCACTGGACCAGACATATAAGCGGACGTACCTTTATCTGTCTTATTAGTAGCCAGGAAATTTCAGCCTTTGTCGTTTGTTTTTTGCGTCAGTCTCAAGCATTTATTTGTCAACAAACAATCTGCCAAAAATGACTAAATGTTCTGTTAAATGGTGTAAAAACTATAGCGGCGGAAGCAGCACTGTTTCTTTTCACTTGTAAATACATTATTTTATTACATTTATTGTTATTTATCACACAATTTAATAAAATTGTAAAATAAAATGTCATATTATCCAACTATGTTAAATATAGTCGATATTTCTATGTATTGTTGACATCTGACAACCATCATAAAATCCCTGGATTATACCATTCAGAACAAATGACTAAACTGTCGAGTGAGTCCATTTGACATCGACTAGTGCTTGACAATGTCGAAAAATATATCGATATTTGACGAAATAACTGAACGAATTGTGTTATTTGTACAGTACAATAACATAAAATACTTTTATCACAGTATCCTACAATCTGATGACAATAAATTTATAAAAATATTTTCTAAGTCACATAAAAATATATAAATGCAAAAATTATAATTAGTATGTGTACTTAATTTTTTATTTTATTTTATACCACATTTATATACTTTGGAATATTATTCCATTGTAATAATAATAAAGATCATTTTATTTCAACACATAAATTACACAAAATCAAACAATAATGTTTTAGCACTAAACTTCTGGGTTGGCGATTTGTAATAAAACACTTTACTTTCACGATCTATTTTACTTTCACGATCCAACACTCACTTTAATTTGCAATCACTTTTTCTTTTTCCTAATTTCACAAATGTTTATTAAGAACTGAGCAGTATTAGGACAGTGTCACATTTTTATAAGCTACCCGAGACAATCAATTGTCAATTAAAATAATTCAATAACAGAATCAACAAAATCACTTTATTTAATTAAATTAGCTTAATATTTTTTTAATCTTTAAAAAATAATTTTTATTATATATTAAAGGAATATACACCCGATATTCATTTGTTCATTAACATTATTATAGGCCAACAGAATGCTGCCATCAATGCCATCGTATTTATATAAATCAAATTAAAAAATAATTATTATTTGACACATTATTATTGCCTCTTTAATTCATTTATTTTAATTTATTATAATAAATACAGATATTTTAAATTAAAAGATGTAAAATATGATGACTATGCTAACCAATGTCTAAAATGTCATTAATTGGTTCATCGATATATGTATTTTATCGATTACGTTCAAGCACTAGAAATATTGTATTGTGTACCTGTGTGTATAATAATGTAATAAAATCTTTGTGTGCGTTATGCGTCTTTTGGTTGAACGAGTTTTCATACATTTGTATTTTATGTCTCGTCCAGTGGTTTATTCGTTCATGACTTAAGGTTTTTTTTTTTTAGTTTAATGTAATTTATCTTATTTATATTTTTTTTTATTTGGTTCTGATATGTTATGTGTATATATTAGATAGTAATTAGCCTCGTTTGCAAAACATATTATTAATATGTTGACCTGAATTATTTTAATTAAATATAGTAGTAGTACAAAATATAATATTCATATATAGAAAAATCTCTGAACTTCAAGGCGTGAGCTAAAATAATATTATAAGCATGAAAGTTACCCTTATATTTAGATTGAGTGTAAAATAAAGATAGTATACAAACAAAATAGGGATCATGTCGCTTGATACTGTTGTAAGCTTTAATTAAAATACTTTCACTTGATTCTGCAGTCATAAGCTAATTTATTCATAAAGATATGTGTAGTTTTAATTGCGTTCGTTCTGTCTCGTTTCATGTTTCGTTCCAAAGAATAAAATAGGCAAGATGCATAACAATGACATCTATACATATAATAAAATTGTAACTAAGCCGAATCTGTACATTAAATATTTTTTGGAAAATCTTATTGAAATAAACATTATTATCGATACAGAGGCCGAATCTATCGTTTTTAGAGTTTTTGTCTGTCTGTCAATCTGTCTGTTACCACATCACAGAAAAACCACTAGAGGGATTTTAATGAAATTTGGTACGCTGATAGCTGGTTATCAGGGTCAATATATAGGATAGATTTACCGCGGGAAAAGATCTTATTTCTGAGAAAAAATGCAAAAACTGCAGTGTAAGAGTATACTAATCTGTGAAACCTAAGAATTTGGTTTTTGGTTATCTGAACGCGGGCAGAGCCGCGGGCAATAGCGGGCAAGCCTTCTCAACCTACGTTATTTAAGTCGGACTGTCACTTAATCGAAAATAAATAATACACTTAGATTAAAAAAAAATAGTCTACTTACATTTATAAACTGCATGAGTACACTTAAAACACTAAGAACATTTAAAACTATAATAGGCTGCGATTTAGGATTGGGGACTCTGCCCCTAGCGGAGTGGGTGGTATTTCTGGATAAGGGACGTGATAGGAAGTCGAAATGTTAAATAAAAATTGTCCGCGAACATATGAGTAAAAATTTATTGAGACTTAAAGTTACAACATTTCCATACATTATTTTGACATTACTACCATTTAGACACTTGGAGTCAAAACGTCACTTTCAATTGTCAAAATAATCTCCAGATGATTGTCTTTATTTGTACTTTGCGTGAAATTCGAATTTTCTAGTTTTCTAGTCATTTATGGCACTCGCCGGCCGCTACCGCGGCACGCTCGCTTCGCTCGCTCGGCTCGTGCGTTGTGGCAACTGTTCTAACCTAACCTAACCAAGATATGAGGAATAATAAATAAATAATCTTAAATGTTCTAACCTAACCTAACCCAGATATGAGGAATAATAAATAAATAATCTTAAATGTTCTAACCTAACCTAACCCAGATATGAGGAATAATAAATAAATAATCTTAAATGTTCTAACCTAACCTAACCAAGATATGACGAATAATCAAATATAATCTGTTGTCATTTAAGCGGTAATATAAAACAAAGTGTCAGTTTTGCTTTTGTCAAAATGTAAGATCGTTTTGTTTGTGTTGTGAAATTATTAAAATATTAAATACAATAAAGCATTAATTGTTGTGAAAATGTGTAATGTACATAAAAAAGGATGCGTACTATTCGTTAAAGGTATGTTTATCTGTTGTAATCACTTATTTAGGTAAAGAAATGTATGGAAATGTGTTAGATATGTTATAACTTGTAAGTCTCAATAACTTTTTACTCGTACGTTTCCTCCAAATATTTTTAATATATTTTGACTCTCTGTCACCTCCCCTATCTAAAAATACCACCCACTCCGAATGGTGGTAAAGAAATATATGAAAATGTATGGAAATGTTGTAACTTTAAGTCTCAATAACTTTTTACTCATACGTTCGCGGACAATTTTTATTTAACATTTCGACTCCCTATCACGTCCCTTATCCAGAAATACCACCCACTCCGCTAGGGGCAAAGTCCCCAATCCTGAATTTGTGCCCTATAATAATAGTATTAAAACAAAAGACTAGAAACGAATGTATAAGAAAATTAACATAAACTAATAACTACTGGAAAATAATGTGAGAAAAATAACTATAAAAAAGAGCAAAAAATATTATGAAAACTAAACACGTTTAATGAGTACAGATTGTATTCACATACACTATCGAACTTCGTGGTATTTTGTGACTACCCGCCAAAAATACTAAAAAGTATTCGCAGATAATAAAATCAAGTATTGGTTTAAAATTTTTTGCTGAATGTAAATTAATTATATAACTCAATATTTTACATAAATCAAATAAAAATTCGTAAATGTATGTATGAATTGAAAATAACAAATTTCTATTATAAAATCTTAGTAATTTGTTTAACTAATGATTAAGCGATAATCTGTTATATCCGAAAGCGGTATATAACACAGAAATTGACAGTTTTGTTAAAATTTAAGATTATTTTATTCAGGTTATTGTATTTAGTGATATTTTCAAAATATTAATACAATAAAGCCTTATTTGTTATGAAAATATGGATTTTACACGAAAAACGATGTTTATTATTCGTTAAAGGTATGTTTATATTTTGTAATGACTTATTTTAGGTATAGAAATGTATGGAAATGTTCTAGCTTTAAGTCTCAATAACTTTTGACTGCTTCGTTTCCTCAAAGTAATTTTTATATATTTGAACTCCTTATCACCTCCTCTATCCAAAAATACTACTCACTTCTCCAAGGGCCGCGTCCCATATACTAAACTTGTGCCTAGCCAAGTTACTCCTTATAACAATCAGCTATCTGTCAGTGATAGTTCCGTCAACCAATTCAGCCGTTTCGTAGATTATTCGGAACAAACAGACAGACAAGAATTTTAAAAATTGTGTTTTCTTAGAAGTATTGTATATCATTTCATTTCCATTTAGTAAAAAGCGGTTATTTTGGCATTACAAACAGACACTTTAATTTTATTTATAATTAAATATATTAAATTAAAAAATATTGCTAAATTAAAATCGAACACTTTATATTTTTTTTTATACCACGTCGGTGGCAATCAGGCATGCGGCCCGCCTGATGGTACGCGGTTACCGCAGCCTATGGACGCCTGCAATACCAGGGGCATCACGTGCGCGTTGCCGACCCTTTAAAAACCTATTTACTCCCCTTTTGAAGGACTCCATACTGTAGCCCTCTGGGAAAACCTCGGCAGGGAGTTCATTCCACAGGTCCGTGGGAGGAAATTCCTCTGAAACCGAACTGTACGGGACCATTTGGGCTGCAATGTGTGAGCATGAACTCGCTGTCGATGGCGAGCGGTGCGATGATAGAAAGTGGCCGTGGGCATCATTTCGAACAATTCTTCGGAACACAACCCATCGTACAAACGATAGAGCACACATAGGGAAAACAATATGAAAATTATGTAATAAATAAACAATATTATCACAAAATAAATTTAAAAATTGGTAGAGCCAGCAGCATTTTCCAGCAAAATTCAATAATTATATTAAGTATTAATAACAAAAACAAATCTATCTCATGGGAAGCGTAAATTTTTCTGAAATTAAAAAGTAGCTTGATTAATCGGAATTTATTAGCTATTTATTTACTAGCGGCTTACCCTCGCTTCGCTCGGGTTCGCCTCTAGAAAAAACACTAATAGTGATCTATTAGTTCCCACGGGAAGCGTTCATTTTTCCGGGATAATAAATGATCTATTTGTTATTCTGATGTATGACCTATATTATTGTATAGTTTTATTAAAATCCAATCAGTAGTTTTTGTGTACTGAGCTGAATAAGTTACTATAGTTTTTGATTGTCCCACGGGAACCCTTTAATTTCCCGAGATGAAAAGTAGCCGATTCCTTATTGTCTTGTATGAACTATATTATTGTAAAGTTTTATTAAAATCCAATCAGTAGTTTTTGTCTACTAAGCTGTATAAGTTATTAAGTTTTTTAACTATCCCACGGGAACTATTTATTTTTCCGGGATAAAAAGTATTTAACATGTTGCCCGGGGATATAAGGTACCACCACGCAAAATTTCATTTAAATCGGTCCAATAGATTCGGAGATTAGCCCGTACAAACAGACAAACAGACAGAGAACCAAAGAATTTAAAAAAAAATACCGGATTTGTTCTATTTGTCTTCTTACATCCCCCTGACTCGGTTTTTAGCATTTTTTTGCTATGTACAGAAATTCGACTCCACTGTTTTATTATAGTATAAATTATTATAAAGTGTCATTAAAATGCGTTCAGTAGTTTTTTCGTGAAAGACTAACAAGCATCCATACATTTCTACATCCAGACTTTCATATATCCTCACAAACTTTCACATTTCCGATTTCATTACTGAGGTTGTATATTGTGTGATTGACTTAGGTACTTTATTGTGTAGCTTACAAGGACGCTGTATAGTAGTAGTATTGACCCCAAATACTGCCTCTCTGAGCGGTTGAACTTATAATGAATTACGCTTTCGTGAATATCGACAAGGTATTCTAAAGTTTATTTTGCTTACAAAATTAGGGCTGTCTATTGTGTTACGAAGTAGTTTGTACAAAAATGTAAGATCTAGTAAGTCCCTCGTTTGCTCTAAACTGATTATATTATAATATTTTAGTCCATTCGTGTGTAGGGTATCGACTTGTTAATTTTCGCTTAGTATGAAATAATAATCCTGTTTGAACACGCTCAAGTCTCAAAAAGTGGGTAGCGTATTGTGGTCTCCAGGTGATACTATTTATTCTAATTGGTTGTACAATAAAATTTTCGTTTTAATATGTTTAAAGACGTTTTTGTTAATATGAAGCTCGATATCTTCGTTGCTTTAGCGATCGTTTCGTCTATCTGGATTTGGAGAGTGAGCTTATAGTCCGAATCCCTAACAAAAGTTAGTTCATTTAACTCCTTTCTCGGTAAGCTATATCTACTCGTAGTAGAAATTACGTTGTGCTTTCTAGTATATTTTATATACGGGCATTTTTTTGAGTTAAACTCTGTTTCGTTAGCATTACACCAGATCTTTACATTATCAAACCTTTTTGAAGAAGGCTAAATGTAGCAATATACTCTATGGCTAAAATCCTCAGGGGATTTTAAGAAGAGCACGCGTTTTTCATAAACAGGAGTATTCATGGTGTATTCGACCGAAGTTTTAAAAGCTATATATTTCAATTCCCTAGAGTTAACCTGATATTTGCATCATTGTTTTAGTTAATTGAATTCGGCTGTGTCTATTTTATACTAATTGCATACCAAGTTGACATAATCGTATATTACCAATTTGGTTCAGATTATATATACGTGTATGTATATATAATCTGAACCAAATTGGTTATATATATATTACCAATGATGAAATGAATGGATGAAAAATGAGTGCTTTTTTGTTTTTTTTTTCGTGTGAAGTATTTGAAGAAAACTAAAACACGATCCTATTTATTTATTTATTTATTTATTAAAGGACAACCAACAAAAGATACATTAAAAACGGCATAATATTCATGTGTTAACAATTTCATTAATGTTATTTTAGTAATAGGTTATCACAGCATGCTCTATTTTTTTTTAAATCACGTCAATAACATTTAATTACAAAATGGAAATTTAAAATTAAATAATTATAAGTTAATAAATAAAGTTGAAATTAAATTATAAAATTAATAAATGACAATTTAAATATAAAAAATTACATAATTAGACATAATATAATTAGAATAGATTAGTTAATAATATTTAAATAGTCAGTCCAATAAAACAAGAAATCCTATGCATCTTTTAGTTGGTGACGTGAAGGCGAGTCTTTAACTTTATGCCAACGCGATCTGATGAAGAATATCGTCTTTTGTTCTGCGTAGGTACTTCATATATTTCACGTTAAGTTGGTAAATATATTTCATGTACACATGTATTTAACATTGAAATGTTTATTATATTGATCAATTGTATATAGAATTAACAAAGTTTTAATAAGGCTTTGTAAATTATAGGGCTTTAAAGGGCTTTATAATAATGACAAGATACTTTTTCTTACTTCAGAAAAACTGTACTGTGCGCTACCTAAACAAACGGTTTGAAATAAAGCAATAAAACGTACGACAAAAAAACAACTACGGTCGGATCCGAGTGAAGCGAGTGTAAGAAGCTAGTTTGGTATACGCTAAATATGAACTGTGCAATTTCTCAGAGATGAGATGTTTTCCCGCAGTAAAAAGTAACCTATTATGTTAACCCGGATAGCTATCATCATACTAAATTTCATTAAAAATCTGTCTAGTGGCTTACTCGTGATGCGGTTACAGACAAACAGACAGACAAAAATTCTAAAAACTATAGATTCGGTCTCTCTATCGATAATAATGACTATTTCAATAAGATTTTCCCAAAAATATTTAATGTACAGGTTTGATTTAGTTAGAATTTTATTATCTATAGATTAATTACTCACTCTCGCTTTGCTCGGGTTCGTCCCTATTGAAAAACAAAAACAAATCTATACCTCGGGATAAAAAATAGCCTATGTGCTATTCCAGACTATCATCTACCTCTGTGCCAAACATCCAGATACATCCATCCAAACTTTCGTATTTGTAATATTAAGGGATTTTGTTTAGAACAAGAACTGATGTCATGTTGCTTAACCTTAATAACAAATTTTGAAATTATCGTGTTTAACAAGGTAAGTAATTGTAAGGATTTAAATTTTACATAGCAATTTAAAGAATTTTCCAAAGAAATATGCCAATGTTTTGTGTTGAATATAACAATTTTATAAAATAAATCATTATGTATTAGCAAATATATACAATAAGTACTGTATAGATTTTAATATATTAATTAAATCAGATAAGCCAAAGTTACAAAGTTATTAATAAATTAATGTTTAGAATATAATTGATCTCGAAACAACAAAAGCTTCCCGCGGGATAAAGGATAGATATTTATGGGAAAATTCAGTTACTATTCCTGTAGCTTTATTCGATATTTGTTAATTACTTGAATCATTTTAGGGTATACTTTGTGGTATGAAAATAAAAATAAGTGGTAGACGTTTGAATGAGATTTTCTATATAGAATTTATAGTATTGTATATCAATAGAATTACGTATAAGCTATTGTATTCCTTTATAAAAATATAGAATGTATGTTACATAATTGTATTGTTTATGAGAAAATTTCAATTTTTACACGTGTTAATACTTAGAATATTTATACAAGTTTTAGAGTGGGATAAGTAGATTTAGTTCTTTAAAGATAACGACAAAAAAAAATGAAAGTATTTGGCGACACGTTTGGTTCAGTTTGTAGTGATTTACTTTACTTGCTGTGCCAGCGGTCGCAAGTTCGAGTCCCGCGGGGGGCATTAATTTATGTGATGAGCATGAATGTTTGTCTCTCAGTCATGGGTGTTTATATTAATAATATGTATGTATTTAAAGTTACATATGTGTAGTGTATCAATTATCTGGTATCTATAACACAAGCCTCTCGTAGCTTACCATGGAACTAGATGATGCTGTGTTAATGTCCCAACATATTTATTTATTTATTCTTAAAATATTCTCAATTATGTATTGTGTGTTATCTTGAAAATAGTCTTTTTTGATAAACTAATAAAAACGTGCCTTCGACTTGAGCAGTTTGAACTTTGATGATATCATATTGTCATTTGAATTTCTCATAATTGCAAAATTTCAAATCTACTCAACCATTAAAGAAATATTTAATTACAAGGTTATTACGGCTGAAGCTAATAAAATGGGGCATGACAGCCTTAATAAAATAATTTAATTATATTTTGTCCTTATGTAAGTAGCAGGTAAATTGTCTTCTTCTCTTACAATATCACGGGACATGTATATGTATATTATAATTTTACTAAGCATACTCAGTGACATTGTGAATCAATGAGATTTTGACAATTTCACTAAAAAATAAAAGCCGTTAAATTGTGAAACGGTCACTGATTGGTCAGATTCAGACAACTTTTTTGATGCACAGCATGTATCATAGACTTTAATAAAGGAATAGTATAGTAAATTAAATGTTTTTTTTTTTTTATAATACTTTCTTAGTTTTACGAGAATATTTGACATTTTAACTAAAACTATCTTTTCGGATTTTTTCGCGGATTTATTTGGATTTTTGGTTCCCGACGTTTTGAATGCTTTACAGCATTCATGGTTACGGGAGAGACTGATCGAAAAAATGAAAAATCCAATTAAATCCGCGAAAAAATCCGAAAAGATACTTTTAATTAAAAAAAGTTTTTTTTACAAATATACCTGTAATATACTTACATATCTCCAATCTTAACAATTGTCATTTCGTACCTTAAACTAGAAAAACCTGATTACCATACAAAGAATTGTCGCAGCTGGTTACAGGTCGTTACATTTTCATGCTCAGGAAAGCCGACACTGGCTATTTAAATAAATTAAATATACCAGCCCTTTGCCAGCGGTTTTATCACAGATTTTTGTTTTAATTAATCGTCATTTTGAAAATAAAAAAACGCGAAATTTTTATTTCCTAACCTGATCTGGTTCAACAAATCTAGGCATAGGGAATGAAGCCGTTATCCTGTGTAAATGTAATAATACATATATATATATATATATATATATATATATATATATATATATATATATATATATATATATTATTTTGTTTTGTGTACAAGTAAAATTATTGAAGTGTGTAATGTAGTATACAATATTGCATACCTTCTATTAACTTTACAAGTTTTAGAACGCTTGACGCTTCACAAGCATTTTGTTTTAAGTTGCCGCCTGTGATTCCTCTAGTAAGCCACTCACGTATTGCTCTGACCACCTGCGAGGTTAGATAGTTTTGGTCCAAGGGATGAAATGAATATCTGTGGTTTTGCTAACGATAATATTTAACTCTTATATATATATACTCCGAAAAATAGTTTTAGTTTTTCGGAGCTATATATATATATATATATATATATATATATATATATATATATATATATATATATATATATATATATATATATATATATATATATATATATATATATATATATACTCCGAAAAACGCTGAGCGAAACTCGGTCGCCCGGTGCTTAGGAGAACACAACGTATAATATGTAATCCCACCAAAAACATAAATGTGAAAATGGGAGCCAAGTTAAATATTAAGAATAAGCGTGATTGTCAACTTAACCAACAAATGAATTGAGATCTAAATATGTGCCAAGTTCTGTAGATAATCCTGAATTTTTTTCATAAGAACATAATATAACAGTATATACTAATAAGTTGTTTTTTCTAGATTTGACCTTGAAAATGAAATATGCGGGTGTTTTGCCTATCGAACGAAACGAATATACTTCGTTATCAACGCTTCCAAATACATACATATGTGTACCAAAAGATAGATCAATCGGAGGTGTGGGCTTTTTGGAAGTAAACCAAATATATATAGGTACATGTTTCAAAGTCACGCATACACAAATAAATAGATTTTATTTAGTGTCACGTTTTCCACTTGTACCACACTGTTTTGTTACAGTCCTATACATAAATATTTATGTTTCCACTATGTAGGCTACGTTCATTATTTTGCTTAAGCTACAAAGTAAAGTATAAAGCCTTCTTTAAGGTAAACAGTAGATTTTAATACTATATGACTATCTTTAATATTAACTAATAATAATCTCTCACATAAATAGTTTTTTAAGAATATTTATTTTCTCGTTTCTCTTTAGACAGCTAGTTAATGCATACCGATGTCGCTATTGTCGCTACTATACACATTACACAGGCTACGGTTGTAGCTTACGATCAGACAGACCGCTAGCTTTTATAAGATCTAGAATCTAGGTCGTAGCAGGCGGTCTAAAAGTATTATTTAGGTCCTAGATAATACACTTATATGATATAAAAAAAGGTGATAGCTTCATGAGGACACTAGTAGGTACCTGGGCAAACGAGGTTCGCTCAGAGTTCTTTTTTGTTACATCATATTTTAAGATAAAAAAAAAACTAAAAACATGAATAAATACAAAAAAAAAAGTATAAACTTTGTTCCCGACTGGGATTCTAACCCGGACACCTGTAATTGTCATTCTTGCATCTTGGCCGCTTGACCACGATGCTTATGCCTTAGCGTGCGAAATTAGCGAATGCGACCATATTACGAGTGGAAAAATGTGAAAAAAAACCGCATGAAAAATCGAAAACACGCGTTTTCCCAGACATAAGACTAATCTAGATCGATTTTTCCCCCCTGAAAACCTCCACATACCAAATTTCAGCGAAATCGTTGGAGGCGTTTCCGAGATCGTCGGTATAAATAAATAAATATACAAGAATTACTCGTTTATAGGTATTAAATATTACTAGAATCACCTACTCCATAGAAGGTTACAAGTTCGATTATTGACGCATGTAATTTGCGTATTTAGAGATAGATATTTAGATTATAATTTTTTTAGTCCAGCGAAAATAAAAGGAAAATGTAATCATTATTACTTAAGGAGTATAGAGGAGTTACTGCATTTTTGTTAGGTGCTACGTTGTGTGAACTAATATCAGTGTCATCTTAGAGCCCCCCCAACGTGCGTTCACCTTGCCGTGGTGGGGGGCTCAGTAGCGCCCGGTAATACAGCCGGGCACGAAGCCAAGAAACGCACAGGGAGGTGGCTCACTTCGGTGGGCGGTGGGAGGTGGCCCTCTTCGGAGGGCGGTGTACCATGCGGGTTGCTCCTGGTACTTCTCTGATAGCAGAGTGGACCTTGGAGCAACCCCGTGGTTGTTGTGGTCTGCTTCGGCAGACCTGCCGTCGGGGCGTCGTAGTTGAATGCGTAAGCGATCCTGCGACGCCCCATTAAGACGGGGGAAGGCTTTGTTGGGTTTTAGTGGGTAGTACTGGCTTTGCCGGTGAGTCCCACACCTCGTGCGTAAATGCATTTCCCAACGTTAAAAAAAAAAGTGTCATCTTAGAAAGGTTTGATTATTAAAACGATTTTATATTATTTAATATTTTAATGTAGTTTAAATTTATATTTGCTCTGCATGAAATGCGAGTAAGTATATAGGGAAAAGCGTTCCCTCATATGGGATTTCATGCGAATTATTACCCTACATTTTTACCATTTTAAATAATTTTCTAAGTAAATGGTTATCAGTAGTGATTTGAGTACTAATAGATTCAGATAATAAGTTTAGTGTATTTTCGATATCAATATACACATTCATTGAAACATAATCATCTAAAGCATTTTATTATAAATAGCTAAGTTATTTCAAGAATGAAGCGTAGAGCAGATTTAACCTGAGGATATCCAGCAGCCGTGAAAACAAATTGTGCTCAGGTTGCGAAAAGAATATTTACAATTCAAGTTTTCTTATATGCTAACGTCTTGTATTTCTTCCGTTTACATATTTATAATACAAACATTTATGTTAAGGCTAAAGTTAGAATAAAATATTTGTACTTCTCTCAAAAGCAGTTATACTTTATGTAATTTTATTTTGCTGTACACTATTTTTGTATGGTCGTTAAAGAAAAATTGAAATTTCTGATTTAATTTTACACTTTTTTTTTGCCCGATGGCTAGCCTGCCCGACATAGATCTATTGTACATAACTCTAAAGCATCTATCAAAATTTGATATTTTGTAGGTCAAATTATGGACAGATTAGTACAGTCCAGACACTTCCTGGGTAGGTATCGATCTATGACCGCAGTTGTAAACTAGATTGCATCAGTCAGATAAATGCTGCACTTTATGTGCAGTTCATGCTGGATTTCTTATTAGATAACTAGTGGCTCACCCTCGCTTCGCTGGGGCTCGCATTATATATATATATATATATATATATATATATATATATATATATATATATATATATATATATATATATATATATACATGCATTGTATAGACGGGGTAAAAAATAACCTATATACTAAAAATAATCTATGTTCTTGTTCAATTTAATCAAAATATGTAAAACAGTTTAACCGTGAAAACGATATACAATAGTAGCATATTAACATTAAGGTTTTTATATAATTGCATTAAAATTTGTTTGCCGTCCAGTGCTTTGAGACTGATGGATTAAAAAAAACACGAATGAGAGAGTTTTTCATTATTAAAGTCTCGATAGGCGTGCAAATTGCAAAGTTATCGCTCGAAATATTGGTACAACGTAATTACATGAGATTCACACCTGACAGAGTGAATTTCCCGTGTCGCAGGCACATTAATTGGCAGGATAAGGCAGACGGCCCGCCCTCCCGAGTTCGTCCCTCCAGAAATTGAATTAGAACACCCAATATTTCGATTTATACTTTATACCTAATAAACCCCTAGTGACTTACACTCTTTTAATTGTTCATAATTTGAATAAAGAGGGTGTGCCAAAGCCAGAGGGATTGATATTGATTCCATAAAATTTAATTTATATTTAGCTTAAGACAGTATTTTTGATTTATCTTTTCGTAAGTTGGTTAAAACTGCTTATTTTTACGTAACCATGTAAAGAATTACTTTGTATGTCCTATACTTATAAATAAACTAGCATTGCCCGCGGCTTTGCCCGCGTTCAGATGACCAAATTCTTAAGTTTTACATATTAGTATACTCTTACATTGCAGTTTTTGTATTTTTTCTCAGAAATGAGACATTTCCCCGCGGTACAAAGTATCCTATATGTTGACCCGGATAACCAGCTACCAATATACCAAATTTCATCGAAATCCCTCCAGTGGTTTTTCCGTGATGCGGTAACAGACAGACAGACAGAGAGACAGACAGACAGACAAAAATTCTAAAAACTATAGATTCGGCCTCAGTATCGATAATAATGTCTATTGCAATAAGATTTTTCAAAAAATATTTAATGTACAGATTCGGCTTAGTTAGAATTTTATTATATGTATAGATTAAAGCGTTAATTAATAATTTCTACATCATATAAACAAGGTCACACTCTGCTTGATAAATTATCACAATTCCAAATCGAAATTCAACACAAGGTTATTAATAATTATTTATGTCTACTGGCACGCACTACTGATTCATTATCGTCGTTCAGTCGGCTTCGCTTTTTACATCAAAACGTATTGAAATCATTTTCACATCGTATCAATCGAAATGAAACTTAGTATGAAATTTAAAAAGAATAAATTGAAAATGCCGAAGCGCTGCTGCCTATTCAATTTGATGGAATCAACGATGGCAAATATGTATATAATATCGATAGGTACTTGAAATTCTTTCATATTCGGTGCTGTAAAAATTATGCTCAAGTAACTTAATTTACATTGTCTTGATTCAAAAAGCTTAAATTTGATAAAATTTACGACGTTCGAAAAAGCTATACAAAAAGCGATTTGATTTATCATTATTTTATTTAATTTCAATTGGATTGACTTAAAGCTTATATGTGTTTATACGTATTTTGATAGAAATTTCAAAGAAAACTCTCCAGGAAAGTTAATATAGAAGTATATGTTCCTAAAATATCATAATTTCTAGATATCAAGTAACCAATTAAAACTCCAAAAGTTAATATCCCTACCGTGTATAAAAATAACTATATATCACGTTTTCTAGGAACGATTTTAATAAATAAGTTCACGCGAATTTTTTTTATAGCTCCCGAAAAGCAATCATGAAAGCTCAACCGGAAAAATAGGGGTGAAAGGAACGTCCAATTACAAAATATATTTCGTTATACGGCTTTTTGGATAAATAGACGTTAAAAATTTCTTACGTATGATCTTCTAAATTATACTGCGTAGTAGTAGTAGTTTATAAGAATCACTAGCATTGCCCGCGGCTCCGCCCGCGTTCAGATGACAATAAACCAAATACTTAGGTTTTACATATACGTATACTCTTACATTGCAGGTTTTGTATTTTGTAAAAAGTATCCTATATGTTGACTCGAATAACCAGCTATCACTATACCAAATTTCATCAAAATCCGGTGGTTTTTCTGTGATGCGGTAACAGACAGACAGACAGACAAAAATTCTAAAAACTATAGATTCGGACTCTGTATCGATAATAATGTTTATTTCAATAATATTTTCCAAAAAATATTTAATGTACAGATTCGGCTTAGTTACATTTTTATTATATGTATACATTAGCTTTTTAATTTTGCAGCTTATGACTTTTATAGGTATTCTTATAATAAAGTATTTACTATATTGTTACAACTTTTTGAAATTTAGACTTTACGTTATTTCAGAAGATCAGGCTTAAATTTGATTATAATATGTATGTATATAAGTATGCATTCAGTCCCTTTTTTAACCCCCATGGGCCTTCTTTTAATGCGAGCGGGATCAGGCCATATTCCATCGCGCTGCACAAGTGTGGGTTAGCAGAATTCACATATCTTTCCTTCACCGTAAGACAAATGGTAATCATGTTGGAAATGATTCGCACATGAAAATGTCAGAGGTGTGAGACCCGGGATTTGAACCCGCTTCACTCGACTTCCCAAGCGAGCGCGTTACCACTGGATCATCACTGCCGGCCGATATTTAATAATATATTTCTAACTAATTAACGGATATAAAGTAATAGATTTTAATACACATTTATATTATTATGTATTATTTTTTCCCTTAAAATGTCATAACAAACAGGTGTTTAGGTATTTATTAACTCGAACACAACAAAAGAATACTTTTTATAGATAGCATATCACATTTAAAATGAAATATGTGCCATATATCTAAGAAAGGTTGTCCTAAGACACATAGGGTCTTCTTTTGATAATTTATAGAGCTTCCTTTACATTTTGTGTCACAGACTAATATTGGGAATATTATTTTTAAGTTCCTTTATAATGTACTAGCGTTTTCTCGCAACTCCGCTTGTCGTTTAATTTGATTTTATAGAATTACTTCGCTCTCGTAGATTATAGGTTATGTAAGATGGCCTATAATTTTCCTCAAAAAATCTATACTATATTATAAATGTGAAACTAACTGTGTTTGTCCGTCTGTTACGTTTTCACGCCTAAACCACTAAATCAAATTTGATGAATTTTGGTATAAAGATAGATGGGACCGTGAAGAAGGATATAGGTTACTTTTTATCGCAAAAATAGAACTTGAAGGACGTGAAATGGAAGTATGAAAGTCCTATGTTTTTGCTGCTATGGATCTAAGGATGACCCAAATATTATAGTATATTATATATATAGAAAATAAAGAGATAATGAAGGTAAAGGGAAGCGAGTGTGGGAATATTATGAATGCAAAAGACGCTATAAAACCCAAAAAGAATTTTTGAAGTCAGATCAGTAGATCAAGTGTTAGTGCGTTCAAACATACATACAAAGAAACCTATCTTTATTTATATTAGTATAGATTACGCAAATATACTGAAATGACTTTTTTTTTCAGATCATTGTTTAAATATATATTTAAAAATGTATAATATCTTTTTGTAAAGTATGCATTTCAATAAAATTAATTTAATTATGATGAAGCAACAACTTTTTCATCAACTTTTGTATGGATGGCCACAAATGTCTCTGAAATATTAGTATTATTAAAGCATAATTATACCGTATACGGGAAAGTTGAGGAGGATGGTATGAAATGATTCGCATTTAAAAATATCAGAGGTAAGATATCTAGGATTTGAACTCAATTCACTTGGTTTCCCAAGCAAGCGAGTTATCTTTGGGCTACCATTGTGATATACTCGTATTTATAGATATTTAAGTAAATTCAGTTTGCTTTGTATCAGCTGGCACCGTCTTCGAAAATATCTAATTAACTGACTTTAGTAAATGAAAACCTCTGTTCAGTTATTTTTAATTTTTAGTGTCTGGAAGTCGGATTTTATTTTTTATTTAAATATTTCGATAGATTCTATTGCAGGTTGTGTGGATAGTAACTATATAGCTTTATAATACATCAGAATTGTCTATGTACGACCTTTGGTATATTAAACAGTATCAGCCAGAAAAATTTATTAAATCAACTTCTTATCTACTTTTTTGTGAAAATTGTTAAAAATAATAAATTCACTTTGTTTTCAACCTATGTAAATAGGACTCTTGACATGGATTCCAAAGCTCTAAATTTCAGTAAAGTGGAGCGCGAAGAGATAAAAAAAAAGTTGCCCCGTCATTATACTGTAGAATTTTGGGCGGGTCAGTGTAGTGAAATGAGAACCGAAAGAAAAGCACTTCTAATTGTATAAGCCTTCTAGATTTTTAACTACAAACAATATTTTTAGATTTATCTCCATGTTTAAAGTCTGTAAATAGTGTTTTTTGAAAATTTATATTTATGTCATATTGTAATTATTAAATAACTAGCAGAACCCGCGGTTTCGCGCGCGCTAAAACTACCAAAAAAAATCCTAAAAAGGTAAGTTTCATACAAACTTTCATGTCCTGTTTTATTTATTTTATTATAGTATGAATTTTGAGAAATTCTTACAAATGCTTACAAATGAAAAATATATACATATTTATTTAATTGTATTCATGAACATTAATACCAAGTTTCAAGTAATTCTGATCACAAATATTTATTGGGTTGTATTGTAACGTGTTTTCCCGTGGAATTGAGATAATTTCCCGCGATAAAAAGTAGCCTATGTCACTCTCCAGCCCTCCAACTATCTTCACACAAAAAATTGCGCCAACCCGTCATTCCGTTTTGACGTAAAAGAAGGACAAACAAAAAAAACAAACACACTTTCACAATTATAATATTAGTATGGCTATAGAGCCACATAAAATACAAAAGTATCCTAAGTGTATCCATAGAGTATCTCTGCAAAAATTGTTTCATTGATGTCTGAAAGAAGAATAAACCAAAAACACACACCATATTTCAATGCATAAACAGTATAATAAGAGTGGGTTTCCAAATACACGATACAGAATTTGCTAGTCTATACTATTTACATACACTTATATGATGTATAGCGTATAAGATATACTTACAATATTTTAGATTGTTCAAAAGTTATGAATAATTTATATCCATGTTCGATTTCTATATTTAGTATTATGTAGTAGATCAGTTACTCTAGAAAACTTCTCTATATCCATATTGCGATAGAATAATTAGTTTTAGAAGTGTCATCATGACACAAATCACTTCAATAATTCCGATATAACATTCATTAGTTATACATATGTGATATGTATAAGTAGATTTATTTCAGTTATTTTTTAAAGAAGTAATATTAAAATAATAGAAAAATTGAAGTTATTAAATATATCATAAATCAAGGTAATATCAGGTTGAATTTGGTATTATAATATTGAAAGAATTACTTTTCACCGCACGAGTGTCTAGTCCATCGGGTTTAATGGTTTTAATAAAAATACATGAGACTTGCCACACAAGTTTTGGTTTAAAGTGTTTTTTAAACTACCCGTGCTTCTTTATCCTTTAAGCTTTAAGCTTTCCTTTATCCATTAAGCTCGTATTGTCTATTTGTAATAATATTGTTCCATATAATAAATCCGTTAAAGCTAGTGCCACTTCTAATTTCATCTGTTCTATCGATAACAAGAGCAACTAAAAGAAAGCCAAGAATCAATAAATTCTGTACAATATTGTTTGCTGTTACACAAACCAGTCTTGAAATTCAATTTCTATCGCAATTTAGTTTATATTTCCCGTTCAATAAACGATATTATTACATTGTTTTGTTACGTGCCCAGTTTAACAAAGGCAAAAAAGGTTACTATTTATAGGGTCTATAGAGCTGAGATTATGAGGCAAATGTTTTATTTATATACAAATTTTATCATATAAATAGATACTACGTACTAATGTACTAAATTATTATTTTTGGTTATGTAAAGGTATATTATTTATTACATTTTAATCCCCCCACGACCACGGACACGCCGGCGTGTCAGTTAACAACAGATTTCTTAGAATTATAATTAATTTCTTAGAAATTTACCTGGAGGTATTAAGAAAAAGTAAATTAATATGACGAATAGGTATAGGTACATATATTAAAATTCTAACGGAGTCAAATCTGCACATTAAATATTTTTTTGTAAATCTTATTGAAATAGTCATTATTACAAATGATTGCAAAATTTTGAATGTATGTACATATATTTCGAATGTATTTTTTATTTTTTTTGTATGCGCGAGAGTATGTTTGTTACTCCTTCTCGTTGAAAAGGCTGGACGGACTTGGATGCAATTTGGTATACCAAAGGACTCGAAGTAACACATAAGCTACTATTTGGGTAAGTCACTAGATTACAATGAAATTGAAACAGGTTACTTTTGTTAATTGTGGGTAGGCTGTCTGTAACAACTATACCTTCGAGACATCTAACACCTCAGTCTGTCCCGTGACCATAGATGCTGTAAAGCATTCGAAACGTCGGGAACCAAAAATCAAAATAAATCCGCGAAATAATCCGAAAAGATAGTTTTATTTAAAAGGTTACTTTTATTAATGTATTTCTAATTAAGATTGCCTGGCTCTTCCAGGCTGTTTTAACGATAAGGCCGCATTTTGTACATAGCTTTTTTTATATTTTTCTTGTACATTTTTCTTTTTTTTCTTTTGTGAGTATACAATAAATAGTATTTATTATACTTCGTATCTCTCTCGAAGATGATTATGCTTACAAGCAGTACGCCAGATTGTTGCTGTCCTAATCACACTTTTAAAGCTATGTATACGAGTACTTATGTATGTTATAAAGCTTTAAAAGTAAAGTATAAAGCATCGCAAGATAAGTTTGTTTGATTCTTAAATATTATTATTATTATTGCAAAATGATGAACAGGTAAAGGTAAATGAATGAAAATTAAAATAAGATAAGTTTTAATAAACATTCTTTATACAAGACTAGGGTTTGAAGTGAATCTGAATAATTAGCACGTGCAATTTACAGCATGGGCGATGTTATTAAATCTTGTGCGAGAAAATGGCTCATGTTTTTCATGTTTCAAGCCAAGTGAGTGCAAAATCACGTGTGCCACTTCCACTGGTAAGGTGCATAGTGGTGTTATAAGAGTTAACTGTAAATAAAAGTTTGATTAAAATTGAGGGTTTTAATATATTTTTTTTTTAAATAAGCGAATTCATGGAGTATACTGTTTTATCTTATTTCACAACCTAAAGAAAGTTGCGGCCTCGCAGGTCTCGGATAAAAAAATAAACCCATATTACTCAGGGTAGTGTAGGTAGTGATGTTTTCTAATTGGTTTCAGAGATTTTCAAATTAAACAAACAGACAAACAAACAATGAAACATATATCTTTATAAATATACCTTAAAATGGTAGGTACAAGAAGATAAAGCGAAGTTGCAAATAAATATATAATACTAGCGACTCACCCTCGCTCCGCTCGGGTTCGTCCCTAGGGTGGTCCACCCTTATCACTTAGGGGTATGGAAAATAGATAGTAGCCGATTCTCAGACCTACTGAATACGCATATAAAATTTGGTAAAAATCGGTAAAGCCGTTTCGGAGGAGTACAGTAACTAACATTGTGACATGGAAATTTTATATATTAGATCTATCTCAAAGTAACTATTTGTTTGTTAGGTAGATAACTAAACCATAATCCTTTATGTACTTTCGCTACAATAAGTAGGACCATTCAGTATAAATGGTTTGTAAGAAGTCTTTATGTAATATTTTTAACCGATTTCAAAAAAAGGAAGTTATCATTTCGACACGTACCTATGTATCTAATATTATTGGAACTGCAAAATATTCATATATGATAATCTATTAGAGCTTCCAAACAAATAAAAAATATCTGGTTAGGTTCTAATTCAGTTATTTTTTACTTTTAGTGTCTGGAAGATTTTTTTTGAAAACGGTTTAATTTTTTTTATTACTTTTTTTTTCTTTTTTATAAAACATTTTAATTTTTGAATGAAAACAAATAGTATTAATAAATAATAAAACGTATTTATACCCGTCGTCGGTAAGTAGTCGCAGAAAATTTTAAACAACAATTTTCCAAGGCATCCGAGAATGTAAAGAAAATATACGTCCAATTACTATTCTTAGCCAATTCGACGGGATTCTTTGCTATAAATTTAAAACGAGATCGGCTTTCAATGTATTTGATACCTTTCTGAACTATGCTAACTAAACGCTTGGGACCTATGGAAATAAAGCTATAATTAATATTATAAAGAACTAGCTACTGTCTGCAGTTTTGCTCGCGTGTTTTGATAATATTTAATAATAGCCTATGTCAATTTTATGTGAATATTGTCCATAAAACCAGTTCCACAGTTTTGGAGATTAGCGGGTGCAAACAATATGATAGATAAAAAACTTTGGACGTTTACGTACAATACATGGACGAGTTAACTTGATGAGTTTACTTTAAGTTCAACTGAACTCTATTTATGAAGTAGTTTGGTCTGTCTGATTCATCATTGGCTACACCATTACGGATACGGTGGGCTATTAAAAGTCAGCTTATTCCTATAATATATTTCCTATATATCCTATATGTTCCTAAATATAGGATATCGTTAATTTTTTTTACAATAGACACGTAAAAAAAAAATCCAAATCGATAACACAATGAGTATGGAAAATATTTTTTTTGAGTATTATTGAGTATAAAAAAGCAGCCAGTAGCGGTTGCTTCTTTATAATATCTTTATTAGAAGTACCTCAGTAGTCAAGTGGCTAGCATATACGAATGCAAATCCAGAGATCCTGGGTTCGAGTCCCGGATCGGTCCTATAGTTATTGTTTCTTAGTAACAGACCGGATTTGGGAAGTTGGCGGTGTTTACAACCCTGCGCCTAGGAGAGCAAGTAAAGCCGTCTGTTCTGCGCCAGATCTCTTACAGCGAGTGTCAAATGAAGTCCCATCAGAGCTTGAAAGTGAATGGCATAGACTGCGCTTTTGTCTGTGCGTAAATCTCCTCTTGAGCTAGTCTCATCGGGATTGACTGCAGTGACCGAAATCGATTGGAGGACATTATTATTAGAAGTCTGCATACATACTTGGCAAAAACAAGTTAAAGGCATATGGTATTATGCCTTTGTTCCATTCGCACGGCCAATTTGACGGCAGTTCGATGTTCGTATCTGTTAATTGATTCAAATTTTAGTTATTTACTAGCATTGCCCGCGGCTCCACCCGCGTTCAGATGACCAAAAATCAAATTCTTAGGTTTTACATATATACTCTTACATTGCAGTTTTTGTATCTTTCTCAGAAATGAGATATTTTTTTGCGGTAAAAAGTATCCTATATATTGACCCGGATAACCAGCTATCATCATACCAAATTTCATCAAAATTTATCCAGTCGTTTTCCCGTGATGTGGTAACAGACAGAAAGATAGACAAAAATTCTAAAAACTATAGATTCGGCTTCTGTATCGATAATAATGTCTATTTCAAATTTTCCAAAAAAATATTTAATGTACAGATTCGACTTATTTAGAATTTTATTATATGTATAGATTATTTATTACTAACGCAATTCAAGCGCTGTGCAAAATCAAATTAATTTAATTAATTATTATAGTCGTTCGTTTTCTGCCTATGAGCTATGTCTCTCTTAAAGAAATATAACAGGAAAATTTTGGTAAAACTCTACAATTGTCACTATTTTTCGTGAGTAGCAGTAGTAAACGAATATTTTATTAAATGTGATATAAAGTTAGCGGAATAAAAAGTTCTCGTCTCAAAAACAAACCAATAAATTTTCTCTATGTGCTCGGGACTGAACATCACATATCGCGTTACCATTTTTAAAATTGTTTATTTACGTTTTAAAGCTATGACTTGCTTTTGACATATTTTTATAGGGGAATGTGGGCGGAAACCGGATAGGGGATGAACAGAACAGAACAGATATTCTGTTCTTTTAATTTTTAATTAAAATTGTTCTATTTTGTAGTTATTAAGATAGATCTCAAGCATTTTATACCAAAGTTATGCCTAAGGTATACTTAAACATTTATAATATTGATTATCTCAATAAATAACATAGTTATTTATTTATTGTCTTCTTCTTAACTATCCGGTGCCCCCCCACCTTCCCCTATACATTTCATGTAACCAGTAAAGTTTTGCTTACCATTGCTTACACAAATGCCTTCTGCTTGCACATAAATAGAAAGATTCTGAAAGAAATATTCTATGAAAAGCAAAATAAATGAACTCTCATATAAGTTATACATTCAAAATAAAATGATAAATTTATTGAATTTATATTGTGCGTGAAATGGTAAAATGTTTTTATTTCCTTTGAAGTAATCATATTTTAAATTTGCACATATTTAAGTGTAACGAAGTAACATAAACTGTTCGTTTCTTATATGATTCATACACTTTTAACTGCCTCGGTGGTGTAGTGGCTAGCATGTACGGCTGCACATCAGGAGGTCCTGAGTTCGAGTCTCGGGTCGGGTTAAGCTTAGTTGCCTAAGCCTGGAGTTGGGCAATTGGCGGTGTTTCAAGTTTTTAGTTTTAAGTTGTATAGATTATCATCTAAAAATACGATGTAACAAAAAAGAACTCCAAGCAAAGCTCGGTCGTCCAGGTACTTATTATTTATTATTACACTTTTAGTATTTAACTTCATCAGAAAATATTTTTACGAAATGATGTTCTCCCGACCGATTCCGGCCACGGCGGCCAATCTCATTGTGACTAGCCAACTGCGCAGGAGATATTATAGTGCACAAGTGTACGCGCAGACACAACGTGCACTCTCTATTCCTGTCACTCTCATACTCCGGTGGGACGACTGCTCGACACGACCAGTGAGAGTTAAGGCGCAGGACCGACGGCTTTACGTGCTCTCCGAGGCACGGGGGTGAAACACCGCCAACTTCCCAACTCCGGGCTGTTACTGAGGCTTACTTATACAGAAAGACTCAATAACTAAACTTGGCCCGACCCGGGACTCGAACCCAGGACCTCCGGGTGTGCAGCCGTACATGCTAGCCACTACACCACCGAGGCAGTTAAGTTACGAAAACACTACACCTACTACATAAACATTGTAATACATGTAAAATTTATTTTACTTTGTAGAAAAGTAAAAAGTACAATGGACAAGATACTTTTCAAGTCGTTCCAGTTCAGTAGGCGATGAAAATTTTCAACTCTTGTCTTAAAGTTTCAACAGTGTCTTCAAAGAAGTTCTCTTTAAATTCGATTAAAGGGTACCGCAAGGCCTTTACCAAAGTTTCGTGAAAAGTGTGGTGATACAAACTTCGAAGACCAGGAGAGGCTGCTAAAGTACTATAAAGCCTAGTACTTTAGAGCTTTTAAGAAATAAATAAGTGTTTCTTTGAAGGAAGTAGCAGTACCTATATTTTTAAGATATTTTATGCAAATTCCGTTTTTTTTTCATTATTTTTAATATAAAAGTTCATGAATTTTGTTCGTAGTTAAAGATTATCTTCCGAAATTTACTCTTTGAAAGCGAAATGAGTAAGACGTGACCTAAGTTTAAACGATCAGAAGGCAATAGTTTAATGTAAAAGTTTGTTTATTTTACTATGTAAATTTTATGATATTAGTTAACGAAAATTACAGTAAAATTATTTAATAATTAATAATACTCGTACAAAATATTTTGTACAGTGAAAAATATTAGGTCGAATTATATGTAGCTTCCGTTTTTTGTTGTCAAACATACTCTCATTATTTTATTACAAAACTAACATGAACAATGTTAGTCTATGCATATAATAAAATTTTAACTGAGTCGAATCTTTTCATTAAATATTTTTTGGAAAATCTTATTGAAATAGTCATTATTATTGATACAAAAGTCGAATCTATAGTTCTTAGAATTTTTGTCTGTCTGTCTGTCTGTCTGCCTGGGAAAGCATCACGAGAAAACCACTGAACGGATTTGGATGAAATTGGGTAAAGTGATATGTGGTTATTCAGGTCAACATTTAGGATACTTTTTACTGCGGGAAAATATCTCTCTGAGAAATCTATACTAACCGTTAATAAATCCGAGCGGAGCGAGAGTGAGTCACTGGTTTTGTAATAAAATTGCTTTTCCGCCTTCGGTTACACGATTGAAACCAACCTAAATTAGAATAAATAATCTTAGGTTTTACATATAGCAGGTACATCGTGCACTGCAAAATCGAAAGAAAAAAACGCCGGTGTTCGGCAATGCCACAAAACCATTTTCAATATCATTTTTCGGTATACCAACAACAATTACAGATATACTGTTGCTATGTATATTTTTGTACTAATATCAAAAAAAAAAAATTTTTTTTGTAAGTGATAAGCTCTAAAATTACTGAACTAATTTTAATAATTGTTTTAGTAATAAATAACTTCTAATAGATAGCTCCTGACTTAGTAATATTAAGGTGACTATTTAAATTTCATAAAAATAATTTTACATAATATAAATTTATCGCTTTCTTTTCATAGAAAAATATTTGTAACTTGTGTCTTTTTAAATAAGGTTAATGTATTATTAAGCACATTTTTATCATCTGCCAGGATTTGTCTTTGGTTTTTTAACCTGACTTCTAAAAAGGAGGAGGTTCTATGTTCGTTTGTATGAATCCTACTTTTCAGATTAATATTTCATATTTGTTAATTTCACATTCCGTATATTAAATATATTTATTTAAAAAATCAAATTTAAACTGCCGTTTTTCCTATTATAATTGGTTTCCCATAATGGCATTTTCCTCTTGCACCATCTAATTCCAAAGTGGTCAACCACAGAGCTTATATAAGTAAGAGGCGGTATTGTAATCCTTATTGCGGCATACTATATAATAGGATCTAAATATGTACTATCGATATAATCCAAATCCATACTATTTGTTTGTTTGTTTGTTTGTTTGTTTGTTTGTTTGTTTGTTTGTTTGTTTGTTTGTTTGTTTGTTTGTTTGTTTGTTTGTTTGTTTGTTTGTTTGTTTGTTTGTTTGTTTGTTTGTTTGTTTGTTTGTTTGTTTGTTTGTTTGTTTGTTTGTTTGTTTGTTTGTTTGTTTGTTTGTCCTTCTGTCACGTTGAAATAGAGTGACGGATTGGCGTGAGTTTTTGTGTGGTTATAGTTGAAAGGCTGGAGAGGCTACTCTTTAACTCGGAAGATTATCTTATTCCAACAATCCAAAAAATATTTATGATCAAAATTTTCAATAAAATTAAATAAATACGTGTTTTAGCATTTTTCGAAATTCATCCCATAAGGAGGTAAACTAAGGGATGAAAGTTTGTATGAAACCCACCTTTTTAGAGTTTTTTTTTGTGGTTTTAGCGCGAGTGAAGCCGCGGGTCCTGCTAGTCTATACATATAATAAAATTGTAACTAAGCGAAATCTGTACATTAAATATTTTTGGGAAAATCTTATTGGAATAGACATTATTATCAATACAGAGGCCAAATCTATAATTTTTGTCTGTCTCTCTGTTACCGCATCACGGAAAAACCACTGGAGGGATTTTGACGAGGTATGGTGATAGCTGGTTATTCGTGTCAGCATATAGGAAACTTTTTACTGCGGGAAAATATCTCTCTGAAAAATCTATACTAAACGTTAAAACGTAAGTAGGGACGAACCCGAGCGAAGCGAGAGTGAGTCGCTAGTCTTTTATAAATTTCTTAGTTATTATAGAGTCTATTTTATACATGTAAGTATCAAAACACTTCATTTGTATGATATTTGTACTTATTAATAGGTACTGTAAATATTTAAATATGTGCATATATCAGTAACACATACTTTTTAGTAAACGTTAAGTAAGACAGTTTTTATGTAAATGTTAAATTGATTATTTTGCATATAATTATGTTAATAAAAATAACAAACAATATATTCAAGTTACATATAACAAATGAAGGTATAAAGGGTGGGATTTTTCCAGGCTATTGAACATGCAAATTGTAAGGATATGTTCAGTTGGTTGATATTACGTTTTATTACATCGATACCCATAAATCATGGTTTGGAGCGATGGGGAAATAGTAGTTCATTATTAATAACGAGAGTTGATACATTATGACTTGCTATGAACGATGCTATTTAATACAATTTCCCTGCGATTCAAAATGTAAATATATTCTTATTAATTTAAAAATTATTTTGAGATTCAATTAGTATCTTTATTAGTTGAAATGATACTTTAAAAATAATAATAATAATATGTTGTGACATTAACACACAGCACCATCTAGTTCCATGGTAAGCTATGAGGCTTGTGTTATGGATACCGGATAGTTGATACACTACACATATATAACTTTTAAATACATACATATTATAAATATAAACACCCATGACTGGAGTACAAACTTTCGCGCTCATCACACAAATGAATCCCCCCAGTTTATCGTACCCACGACCGCTGGCACAGCAAGTAGGGTCACTACAAACTGAGCCACACACGTCTTCATTTCAAAAAGTATTAATGATACCCACAAATATCGTCAGGGGACCTGACTATGAATAATTTAGTTAGTTCACTATTTTCATTCACTTAGTGGTCCCCCGACGTATTTTAGTAGGTCTTTAAAAATTATTTAAATTTTAATATTATTTAAATAATTAATTCAAAAATTTATAAATTAGAACAAGTAGGTTTATGTAACTTCTATGGAGTGGTTTATGGAGTGTAATAGCAATAGGTTTCTTTTATCGATTCGCTTTGATACTCGACTTGGCACTAAATATTAGTAGCATTAGGATATTATATATTAGCATTATTATATTATTATTTTGGAAATGATTAGCACATGAAAATATTAGATATGCGAGACCCGGGATTTGAAGTCGCTTCTCTCGGTTCCCTAAACAAGCGCGTCACCACTGGGCTGCTACACACTACACGTATTTAAAAAAAATTAAAGAAAAACCTTGGTCTTAGTAAATCTACTCTAAAGTAAAACATGAAGATATTCCATTGTATATAATATTATCATAAATTCCTCGTCTATTCGGAAAAGAACTATAACTTTTAAACACCTGAATAAAAAATATTCATTAAATAAAATTTTCACCTAAAGCAAATTGATTATAAGTTGATTTTAACTTATGTACGTACTTCTTTGTGTTGTGTCTACATTAAACTTTTAGTGTATAATTCGGATAGCAATGTGCATAATATATACACTGTTGGCATCGAAGTATATTTTCATAATATTTAATTATATTATTGCCTATTTAGTTATTAACACGTGACGAAATATACTAAACTAAGTTTAAATCATAATAATTTAACCAAAGTTTAATATACCATACACTATACAGGAATGCAACGTAGTAGAAATCAATTTGTCGACTTGCCTCTCGAGTCTCGTGTGAGTACCTACACTTAATTCAGGCATTAATTCTTGCCAGGTGAGGTCAAGACTTTGTAACTCCTTGTAGACACTTCGTAACAATATTGCCCTTGCATTATGAGGCCAGTGTGCAACTTTTAAAACAAGTTCTAGCTTGTACTTTCAATGAAAAAAAAATAAATAAAATAAAGTAGCATTGCCCGCGGCTCCGCCCGCGTTCAATGACCAAAAACCAAATTCTTAGGTTTTACATATTAGTATACTCTTACATTGCAGTTTTTGTATATTTTCTGAAAAAGAAATATTTTCCCGCGGTAAAAAGTATCCTATATGTTGACCTGGATAACCAGCTATCACCATACTAAATTTCATCAAAATCCCTTCAGTGGTTTTTCTGTGATGCGGTAACAGACAGACAGACAGACAGACAGACAGACAAAAATTCTAAAATATTCGGCCTCTGTATCGATTATAATGTCTATTTTAATAAGATTTTCAAAAAAATATTTGATGTACAGATTCGGTTTAGTAAGATTTTTATTATATGTATAGATGAATGAAAATGAAATGAAGTTATTTTTATTTCTAAACTTACAACAAAATAACAACTTATTTGGAATGTTACTTGATTTCACCCTGATTGAGTAATACAAATAATAATGGAATATACAATAATAGGAATATACAACATTATTGTGAAGCTTGTCTTGAAAATTTTCAACTGTTCCCACAAAGTACTATAAAAGTATAGTACAATTAAATTTACAAGTTACATTTCACAAGATTCGGAGAAAAGCGCGTTGTTTCTATTTTCCAACAACTGAGTTTGAATATACTAATTTTAAGGAAATTGTCATGAAACATAAGCAACAAAGCATTTATGTCGCTCAAAATAATATATTATAGTATCTTCTTATAGAAAAGGAAACTGGTTTTTTAAAGATTATTTTCCTTATAGATATTTTCCAATATCTGCACAGTTGGTAACAGAGGAAGAGAATATTTTGAGGTAAAAATTATGCTCACCAGTAAGTGTTGTGCTGTTGTATAGAAACTTTTATGTAACTCGACAGCTGAATCCGCGATACTATTTCGTTTTTAGCGATTCTTAGAGTATAGAGTAAACATAAACACCATCACCTTTACCATTTTTATGGCTAACAGAAAAACAGATATGGGAATTACATAATTTGCTATATCCGTATATATATAAACTATACTAAAATAATATAATAAAGCGGAAGAGTTTGTTTGTTTTTTTTTGTTTGAACGCGATATAAATATTCTACGATGACGGAACCTTGGAAAAGGCTAATTTAGTATATTTTTTAGATTTATTTGAATAATAGTGATTGTAGACGGACAATAACTATATTCGTTGGCTCAGATATACAAGTAGAAGAATGTTCATCCCTTTTTTTGTCCTACTGCTGGGCACGGACCTCCTTTCAATACGAACAGTATCAGGAGTAGTCTACCACACTGATTAAATGGAAGTTGGTGGACTTCACACATTTTTTCGAAAACTTGCTAGATTCTCTCAGGCATGCATGCAAATTGCATTACGTTGTTTTCTTTCGTTGTAAGACAAGTGGTAATCATGTTGAAAAATGATTCGCACATGAGAATATCCGAGGTGCGAGATCCGGGATTTGAACCCGCTTCACTTGGTTTCCCAAGCATCGCGTTCACACTGGGTTACCACTGCCTTTTGTGTACCTATAATACTGTATAATAAATAATAAGATAATTGTTCTTGTGTTAAATTCAAATACTTGCTCTTCTTTGAAATTGCATTTATGAGATATGATCCTTTTTATACAAAATTATATTTTTAAAGCTATCAAAGGAAATTATACTTTTAACTATAATATAAAGGGAATAGTCATTTAAGTTTATATATGAATTTATTATTCTGAGGTGTAATCATCGAAATGAGAGAAAACTGTGGGAAACCTCTGTTACAAATATAACATTATTTATTACATAAATTAACATAATCAAAATAACTAACAATAATTAAACTGCTACCATATTTATTAATTTTACAAGCGAGTCATCGTCCCACGGTAATTCTATAAATTGACATAACTTTGTTATTTATGAACCGATAGAAATAAAACAAATATTTAATGTTAAGTGAAGCTTACCACAATACATTAGTGAAAACCGCACCCAAATCGGTTAATCCGTTTCTGAGATTAGTGCGCACAAACGCACAGAGAAACAGACAGACCAAAATTCTAAAAATCATTGTTTTGGCTTCTATTGCGTTAATAAAGACCCCCAATAATAGATTTTCTCAAATATCTTCCATGTACAGACAACGATCGGTTACACTTTTATTATATGTATAGATTATACCGCAATGTAATTTTTATATAGCCATTTTTGTAATTTAACAAATATTTCAACGTAACTTCACCAGGATAAAGAATATTATTCATTGGTCCGAATTTTAATATCAATTCGAATGTTACTTTTATTAAATTTCTCGAAGTGATTCTTCGGAAGCAATTCAATATTGATTGTTTGATGAAATATTTCTGTCAGTAATAAAACGGTAACTGTTCAGAATATGAAATATTTTTCAACTGGAAAAAAACGTTTTATTATATGATAAATATATTATATATTGTTGAAACAACATTTATTTTTATGTAATTGTTTGAATTAAATTGATTTGTATTGTGTTCATAAATTAATACCTATAGAAATTATGATATATACATATACATATATATATATATATATATATATACATATATATATATATATATATATATATATATATATATATATATATATATATATATATATATATATATATATATATATATATATATATATATATATATATATATAATATGAAGTAACCCTATATTTAATAAAGATCTATTACAGTTAACTCAAAAGATGTAAAGTAAAAGTAAAAATTAATGTTAATATAGTGAATAAGACATACAGCTTATATACTACATAATATTATATAAGTTAGATTTGAAACTAGTAATGGACCCTTTCATTCGATCCTCTTCCGGATAATTTGGCGGAATTGATTTCAAAGGCATTTTTTCATGTATGAAGGAATGTTGTAAGAATTTGGAGTTATTTAGGTATGTAAAAAGGTTAATGCCTGAAGTATGTTGGAATCGAAAGAACCTACATACAATATATAAATAAATATATAATATATAATTTTAATATGCGTATCACGGTGAAGATACATGGGAATCGATTTAAATTAAGTTCGATAGCCAGACGTTTCGAATGCTTTACAGCAATCATGGTCACGGGAGGGACTGAGGTGTTAGATGTCTCAAAGGTATTATATAGTTGTTATAGACAACCTACCCACAAATAACTAAATGAATTTAAAAAATTGGAAAATGGCACCAAAGTACGTTACAATATTTTTTAACTTTAAACATTTTTATAATTTTAATTAGTTTTATAATTGAATGTGGAATACTATTTATTTAATTTGAGCTGTTATTATTATAATTATTACAATGTTAAAAATATTAATTAGTAATCTATATTTAGTGTTGCCATTATTATATTTATAACCTAAAGAAAAAAAAATGTATGCAACATAATTGATCTATGTGTAATTTGAAAAAGTTATAATTAATTAAGAATAATATTTTTAATTTCATTTGCTATTATTTAAAAAACAAATTATTAAGCAACACATTACTACATACATTTACAAATGAAAAAATGAAAAATATTAATTTGAAATGCTGTCATTTTGATCTATACAGTAAGAACTTACTACATCTACCTGTCTGTTACGTTTAGATTTACACTTTCACATTTGTAATATTAATATGGATATTATGTTTTTCCTGAATCCCTTATATCATTAATTTTAACAACACTAATCTATACATATAATAAAATTGTAACTAAGCCGAATCTGTACATTAAATATTTTTTGGAAAATCTTATTGAAATAGATATTATTATCGATACAGAGGCCGAATCTATAGTTTTTAGAAATTTTGTCCGTCTGTCTGTCTGTCTGTTACCGCATCACAGAAAACCACTGGACGGATTTTGATGACCGATGTTATCCGGGTCAACATATATATAGGCTACTTTTTACCGCGGGAAAACATCTCATTTCTGAGAAAAAATACAAAAACACAAAAACTGCATTGTAAGAGTATACTAATATGTAAAACCTAAGAATTAGGTTTTTGGTCATCTAAACGCGGGCGGAGCCGCGGGCAATGCTAGTTTATTTATAAAAGTAATTGTTTGATTCTACTGCAGGCTACTGACAAATACTACTTTTTGTCGGCTCGAAAACTGTTTCACTCATGCCTGGTTCTCGGTTAATTTTTTGGCCACACTCGATTCGCTTCCCAGATGTTACATGTTTGTAAAAAACGGCGTGGCTTCGTTGTTCCTTTTGTGTCAGTTTGCAAATCCCAAAAAAGAAGCGCTAAATACACACGGAATATTTTTTTTTATATTTGTTTTGTTCATATTTAACAGAAATTGTGATAATTGATTTTATTTATTCGACTAGATTATGTAAAGTGGCTCGTAGTAACTAATTCGTTAGTGTTAGGTGAATTTGAATTAGATTATCAGAATATAATATAATTAATATAATATAGTGAATATAATTAATATTAGAATAATCGAAGATAAATTAGGTATTTCATTTTCGATTTTTTTATTGATATTTATCAAACCGTCTTTGGAAAACAATTTAATTTAAGCTTAATTTTTAAAAAAATCTTAAATTCAAACTTTTATTTCAAGAAATGTCTTAATAAATATCTAAGAAGGGAAGTTTCCTTTAAGAAATTCGTGGGATATCGTTTATAAAAGTCAATGTAACAAATAAGATGAGATATGAGAGCCAGCTGGCTAGAATTGTCGCGGAAACGAAAATGTGAGAGCAGTCATAATATAGCAGTTCATAGAACTGGCGACGTGCCCGCGTCATAGTTCATATTATAATAATTTTACTTAATATGCTTAAATCGTATTCATGGAACAGTTCACAATTGTTTTAGCTCATTTACGAAGATTATCTCGGTATTAACAAGTTCTTGTTTTCGTCAGTAAAAAAAATTTCCGTTAAGTATAAAAAATTCGCTATTTAAAACTATAGTTTAACTACATATAGTTTTATTACTATTTGTATGTATGTATCTAAGCTTTATAGTTCTACGCTTTTTTATTATAACTTCACATAGTTATCGTAATTTTTACAAAAAATAATATTATATAATAAATATTTTTGGTGCTTTCTAAGGACATTTATGGTATTTATAGGCTTAGGTTAAAAATAAAACAGATATCTGCTTAAACTAACCAAAATGGTATAAATATTTGATGACAGTAGAACCTTTTTGATAAGTTCTTTTACTTACGTTTCAAGACTATATTATTATTCTCTATTCAATTTACTCTCTGGTAGGTAGGAATTTTATAAATTGGCTGTTATTATTGAACACCGGAATAAGGTGTGTTTAAAGGCAACATAATTAAAGAGTAACATTGTGCAGTCAAAAAGCGCTGTCTTGCATAAAATTGCACTATAAGTGCCGATATAGGGTATACTACCCTATATCGGCACTTATAGTACATATAACACATACATATAACTTTAAATGGATACATATTATAAATATTAACACCCATGACTAGAGTACAAGCATTCGTGCTCATCATACAAATGAATGTCCCCAGCGGGACTCAAATCCGCGACCTTTGACACAGCAGTAGGGTCGCTACAAACTGAGCCAAACGCGTCGTCATAAAGTGTTTTGTCAAATGCTTTTCTATATTAAAATTACGATATTTAAAACAGAATTAGAAATTCGAGGTAACACACAAAACAATTATCACATAATATTTCTCAAAATTTATAAATATATTTTTTCACAATTGCGGTAAAATAAATTTTCAGTAAACGTTTTCCATTAGAAATTTTCTTTTAACAATAACGCCATCGAAACTGGAAATAAAATAATTCAAGATTTAATCTTCTACACAATACTCCGATGAACAGAACGGCGCTTGGGAATCAATTTTCCAAGTTCCTTCACGTGCACACTGCGTTCGAGCGTCAATTCTCAAGAGGAGGTCAAGATTCTAACTCCTTGTAGGCACATACTTCATGCTTACTGAACAACAGTGCCATAACGTGTAGAGTAATTTGCATGAACATTCTATAGAATGTCTTCGTTATAACCTTCTAGTAAAGAGTTATCGGTTTCGTAAGAGGTCATGAGTTCGATTATTATTTCAGAAAATTGTTATGTTAGGAAATTCTTCTAGGGTGTGGATTGCTATGTTGTTTTGTTCTTCATTATTTCTGTAATAGATCTATATGAGATTTGGCATAGCTATAACCTAAGTGGTCATAGCTTGGGGAGTGATCTATAATATTTATTGCCCTAGAACATACAGTGTCTCCCGTTCTATTTGTGGGGGTAACTAAAAGACTATGGCAGTCTAAGTCAATCTAAACAAAATCTTTAACTTTAATTTTTGTTAATTATACCTATTATTTTGATGTTAATTACTAACTGACCTCGTACATATAAAATGTTAAGAAATAAAAAAGACAAGATTTAATTTGATGGGATGCAATTCTGGTGTTTTTAGTGCATACTTGGAAGTTATGGAAAATTTTAATGTCTTTTGCTGTTCATCCTTAGGTAAGATTAAACTGACAGTTTTTTTTTTAATTTTATTATAACCATAACCCATAAAATATTAAAGTATAAAAAAGTTACACCGCGTCTGCAACTAATATAAAACGTTAAGTTAACGCAGATGAGATGTTGTTAAACTGAAAAATCGGGCTATGTATAAAAGTTTTACTTTAATTGACATTTCACATATAAAATATAAGTAAATTGTGTGAAACAGTATTTTATTTACAACAAACTACACACATAAACTAAAAAAAACACAGAGTCATCAAACCATGTTCTCAAGTGGGTAGCAACTTCTTTATCACTGGGTTAGCCGAAATATATTATTTACTAGCATTGCCCGCGGCTCCGCCCGCCTTCAGAAAACCAAAAACTAAATTCTTAGGTTTTACGTATTAGTCTACTCTTACATTGCAGTTTTTGTATTTTTTCTCAGAAATGAGATATTTTATCGTGGTAAAAAGTATCCTATATGTGGACCCGGATAATCAGCTATCACCATACTAAATTTCATCAAAATCCCTCCAGTGGTTTTTCTGTGACGCGGTAACAGACAGATAGACAAAAATTCTAAAAATTGTATATTTCAATAAGATTTTCCAAAAAATATTTAATGTACAGATTCGGATTAGTTACAATTTTATTATATGTATAGATTTACGTACTATGTGTAAGAATCGACTCTGCGATCTCCACCGTAATATCACTGTCAATGAACTATGGGTTATTTTCTGTAGATCTTAAAAAATGAGCAGTTTGAAATACTAATAAAAATATTGATGTTTGATATGATTATAAAATATCTTAGGATAAACAAATTTTAAGGCAGGCATTTTCTTAAGACAGCACAGCACACATTTACTCTAATTGCGCCGGGAAGTCGGGGGATGTATAAATATTCCAATTCGTCTTCGATGCTACTACCATCGTCTTTATAAATATTTATTACACGGTTGACTTAATGTTGGTCGTGCAATTTGATTTATCTCTTATAAAATAATATATTTAAAATAAACTAGTAATTTAACTAACTTTATATTTGTATTAACTTCTTACATATATTACCTCCTTGAGCGAAAATAATGATCAAAATCGGCTTTATACAAACAGAAATTGATATCACAAATAATAAACACTTGTTGAAAGTACTATAAAGTAAAAAAAAAATTGTGTTTAATATTTTAAAGTTGGGCCGTCGACTACTAAACTAAATTCATTGTTAATTTATAAATATTGAATTTTCCATATCGTGGTCTAAAAGACTTGATTGTTTTTATTACTTTAGAAAATTATTTCAATATTCAGTTTATTTTTTACTAGCAGAATCTGCGGCTTCGTTCGGGATAAAACTACAAATAAAAACTCTTTCGCTCTATACTATTAGTATTAATGTATGGAAGTCTGCCCGATTTTATTGACATTTATGATTACTGCTCCGCTCCCTTGGGTAGTAGCATATAGAGCCTATAGCCTCCCTCGATAAACGGGCTATCTAATGCAAAATAATTTTTTAAAACAGATTAATAGATTCTGAGATTAGCGCGAGCAAAGAACGAACGAACTCTACCTCTTTATAATGTTATAACTCATAAAGTAATGATCTAAGACCCGACCTCAAAAATATACACTTTTTTATTTAGAAAGATTACACCTTAAAATCTAAATAAACCTAATTTAATCACTTCCTCAACGATGATATTTAAGTGGATTCATTAAAATGTAATGGAAATTTTAAATAAGTTATAAGCATTACGTTTAACAGCCTCAGATATCTAATAATTACAAAAGGTATTAAAATGAAAACGCTTGTGATGACCCTATAATATGACAGAAAAACTTATCTCAGTTGAAAGAGAAAAACTTGGGTAAAAAGATCTGTTTAACTTGGAAATGGATTTCGGGAACCACCGGCAAAAGTTTTTATCTTATTCCTACTTTATATTATCTTTGCATAATCTGAAAAAAATTAAGTGATCCTTTACTTGTTAAAGACAGTTAGTTCAGTTCGAAAATTTCATGTGAACTTGTTTTATAAAGTTTAACTTTCTTCTATGTTGTTTAGGTCATTTCTACATTGTCTTGTTTTATGATATATATATATATATATATATATACATACATACAGTACACATAAGTAGTTATAAGCAATAGTGCCCTACAACGTCTATATTGCTCTAGTTATTGAGTGTTAATAAACAATTTTGTCAAGAACAATAAGATTAAAATTTTAACATAAATATTTTTATACTTGTACTCGTAGTTCCAGAGATTAGCGTTCAAACCAACAAACCTCTTTGCTTTATAATAATAGTATAGACAAAACTTCATTCCTAACTATCTATTGCAATAAAAATGCTTCCCAAAACCATAAAGGCCTATTTAAAGTATACTTCAAGCAAATGTGACTCTACAAGGGTATCATTATCTTTATCTGGACTGTCGCGAATACCGTAGGGTAATCGCGAAATAAATGTTTAATCATTCAAATTATTATTTGTCATTAACGTGACGGTAGTACGAAAAGAGTTCGATAGGATAGTTTGAGATTTGACACAGACGCGGTTGAGACGCGAGCGAGGCAGATCAGGCGTAACACCGTGTGTTCTCAAGTAAGTGGATTTATTTTACCAGTTTGTGAATATTCAATGTTATTGCGTGTGAGCAGATTGCTTGATCAGAAATCAGATTCAGAGTATTCGATTCAGTATAGACATGTGTTAACATGTTATCAGATAAATCAGACCAGTGATGTGAGATCAGTTAAATCAGTTTAATAAATCAGAACAGTTATCAGTTTAGCGAGGCTCGGGGTGGCTATAGGGGAGGTTGGAGGCCACTAGCGAGGGACCAGACCCTCGTACATTAAATCAGTATATGTTCAATACCAGCAATCAGTAAATCATATGTTTAACAGTTACATACATATAATTATTATGATATGTGTTGTATCTACGTATCATGTTATATTCGTCTAATACCAATGAACAGGGTATTTGGCGACATGGTGGAAGTGCTGGGATCTGACATTTATTATTATTTAAAAGTTATATTCTAAAGTGATAATAGTAAATCAATAGAATATTATATTTTAACTTTTATTCTCTAAAATTCAAACGTCGGTTGATAATTATAAATAGTATCGCGTGATGGTTATAAGTAAAGCAGTTTACCCGCATAATATCGAATGAATATCGTTTTCTAATACCTACATGTTCATAAATTTTTTATATATAATAGTTAATTTAAAATGAAAGATGAAATTAGAATGAGGTATATATATTATGTACCTATATATAAAGCATAATCAATAATTGTTATTTGAACGTTGAAAGTTTTAATTCTAAAGAATTTAAAATGATAAATAGGTAATTTTAAAAGCAGTTATGATTCTACAGAGATTAAATGTTTTAAATTTATATAATCTCGATATTAAAAAAAAAGTAATTAGTATATGAAATATTTAGTTAATATGTATTATACTGTTATTTAACAGTACCTATTTTTATTAATGATTTTATTTTATATTGTAATATTCATGCCTTTTTTTGATTACATAAATTAAACAGTACTTGTAGTAAAAAAGTCAGTGTTTCTCAAAGTTTACACTATTGAACAAAAAAAAAAAGTCGAATAAAACTGTAAATAAAATAAAACATGATAAATGAAATATAAAATTATTCATATAATTTAAGTTATAATAAATATGAAAACTGGCTAATATTTAACTACGCTAGGATTTTGTGAGCTATTTATTTAGTATTATTTTGTGTCTTGTTACAGTTTCCAATATAATATGATTATTGATACTGAATTTTAAATACTGTATTCATAATGGAAGAAGTCATCCGAGCTCGACTTAGAATTATTCATGAATCTCTTCTTACATATATAGATTCAGCTCAATGTGCGTATACGCGAGTAATGGACAGTGATTTTAATTTAAATGAATTACAGTTAATTGAATCTAAATTAAAGGGAGCAGTTGATAGATTTGTTGTAGAAATTCATAATTATTGTAAATCAGTTAATGAATCCAACTTAGAAGAAATTGGTCAATACACAGCGACACAAATTAAGGCTCAAGATTTGATAGCAGAGATAAATGTTTGTCTAAACAATAGGTATAGAACAAAAGTACCACAGTCCGATGATAATCAAAATATAGTCAGTAAGTTACCGCGAATGGAACTAGCAAAATTCGATGGTAATGTACTTAAGTGGTATCAATTTTGGGATCAATTTTCATCAAACGTTGATATTAGGAATATAAGTGATGTTGATAAGTTATTATATTTACAATCGGCTCTAGAAGGTGACGCTAAGCAGGCAATTGAAGGATTAGATACAACTAATAAAAATTATCAAATAGCGGTTAAAACATTAAAAGAACGATATGGAAAACCAAGCGTTATTATTGATGCTCATTATGTTGCATTATATAGAATTAAATCAGCAAGTAAAGCAGTAAAAGAGTGTAGACAGGTATTAAATGAGATTGAAAGGCATCTAAGGGTTCTTAGCTCTTTGGGCGAAGATGTTAATCATAACCATCTTCGAGTAATGATTATAGAGAAATTTCCAGAAGATCTTATTTATGAGTTACGGTTAAAAATGACTGACGAAAATGAATCTATTGATGTTATAAGAAAGTATTTAGAGTATATAATATCTGCAAGAGAAACGTCCAACAGATTAAAAAGAGAAATAGAAAGTTCATGCATAGAAGGTAGTAACAGTGAAATCAAGCTAAACGCAGAGCAATTTACATTAGGTTCATTACATGTAAGGACTGAAGACAATAGAAGTAATAAAAATCGTTTTATGACTATGAATAGGGAAAGACCTAGGGTAGGACATAAATTTAATGATAAATTTAAATTATTCTCACGAAAACGAACCCGTGATCTAGTTAATCAAACCGATGAGCCACCTAAAAAGAAGTTCATGAAAAGATGTGTATTCTGTAAACAAGATCATTTTAATGACGAGTGTACTAATTTTAAAACTGTACAAGATAGAAAATCATATTTAGGCAATCGTTGTTATAATTGCTTTGGTGAAGGACATAAATCTAAGAATTGCTTTTCTAAACGAAAGTGTAGGCATTGTAATAAATTTGGCCTCCATAATCGTGCTTTATGTCCCAATAGATCAGTCCCGCTAATAAAATCATCGCAAACTGATAGTATGCATATTGGTTCTGCAGTAACAACCACTTTACTTCAGACTTGCCTTGTTAAAGTTAGTGATTTGAGTGACAAGCCTAAAGAGAAAACTTGTAGATTATTACTTGATTCTGGTAGCCAACGTTCATATATAACGTCATCAATTGCAAATTATTTAAACCTGCCCACTATAGAAAATGTAGATTTGTCTATTTTTACATTTGGTACGAAATCTCCACAATATATAAAAAGTCGTGTAGTTAACTTTGTGATTAAGACGCGAATCGGTGTAAAGCGATCTATATACGCGAATGTAGTACCTCATATTACTAATTCCGTGCAAGCGCCAGTATTTAATAATTCAGCGAAATTATTACAAGACAGTAGATTAAACAAACTCATTTTAGCAGATGATGGTTCTTATGGAGATAAAATAGACATTTTAATAGGTAATGATTATTATCATACATTTATATCGAATGAAAAGTTATGTATTTCTGATAATCTTTTCTTAGTAAGTTCAGATTTTGGGTGGGTATGGTCAGGTAGAGTAAACGAAACAAATACGGTAGATCAATTATCAGTTTTAACCTATTTTCAATCAGCAGGAATTTATGATAGTAAATTACATAAACCGGATCTTCCATTAAAGACTGACGATGTTAAAAGGTTATGGGATCTAGAATCGATAGGAATAGTAGATTCTCCAAAATGTTCTCGTGATGAGGAAGCGATTAAAAAATTTAATAAATCTATTCAGTACAAAGGCAATAGATATTACGTTAAATGGCCTTGGGCCGAATATCCTCCTAATTTACCTAATAATTTAGGCTTAGCTTATGGTCGTCTAAGTAATTTATTGAAACGTTTAGATAATTTAACTATAAAGTCATATGATAAAGTTATTCAAGAACAATTACAGAATGGTGTAATAGAGATAGTCAATAACGCTTCCTTTTCACTGAGTCATCCTGTGCACTATCTACCACATCATTGTGTTTTTAATCGAGATAAACCCAATAAGCTTCGTATTGTATATGATGCGTCAGCCAAAACAATAGGAAATCAAAGTTTGAACGAATGCTTATATAAAGGTCCTTTAATGCTAGAAGATCTTACTGCGTTATTAATTAAATTTAGAGAACATGCGATTGGCATTATAGCAGACGTTGAAAAGGCATTTTTACAATTAGGTCTTCAAGAACCAGATAAAGACGTGACGCGCTTTCTTTGGCTGAAAAATATCAATGATCCAGTTAACAAAGAAAATATATTAACTTTAAGATTCTGTCGAGTACCTTTTGGAGTTATATCTAGTCCATTTCTCCTCAATGCTACAATAAAATACCATTTAATGAAATCTAATAACTCAATTTTAAACCAGATAGCTGACGATATTTATGTAGATAATATTATAACTGGTGCTAAAACGGTTTTAGAGGCACACAACTTGTACAATACGTCCAAATTAGCCTTTAATGATTTGTCTATGAACTTGAGGGAGTGGAATTCAAATTCAAAAGATTTTCTTTCGCGTATACCTGATAAATTTTGTACAGATATTGAGGCAGTTAAAGTTTTAGGTTTAATATGGAATACGAGGGATGATAAATTATTATTGAAATATGATACTAGTCAAACAGATTTAGATTCAGTTTACACAAAACGAAGTATTTTAAAAGTAATTGCTTCGGTTTATGATCCTTGTGGTTATGCTGTTCCAATAGTGCTTCCAGCTAAATTATTTTTCCAGAAGTTATGGAAACAAAAGATTTTATGGGATACTAAGATTAATAGTGATTTACTTAATGAGTGGAAGCAAATAATATCGAAGTTTAGTTATCTTAAAAATATCAGCATTGACAGATATTTCTTAAAAGGTGTAGGTAACATCAGGGCTAGTGAAAAAATGAGACATGAATTACATTGCTTTACTGATGCTTCTACGGAAGCATATGCTGCATGTATATATTTACGTAGTTCTTGGGGTACTAGTAATATTGTCACTTTTATTATTGGCAAGTCTAGATTAGTACCTATTAAGGAGCAAGTTAATTTACAGATTCCAAAACTAGAATTGCTTGGAGCACTTATTGGAAATAGACTATTACAGTACGTAAATAAAAATTTAAGGTTAAGTATTAAGGCGCAGGTTTTGTGGACCGATAGTCAAATAGTTTTAGGTTGGTACCATTCTAGTAAGCTTCTTTTGCCTTTTGTGTCGCGGAGGATTAATGAAATCAAGCAAAATAAAACTTTAATTGTTAGGTATATACCTGGTCAATACAATCCAGCAGACATAGGTACGAGATCTGACCGGATAGATCATTATGATAGGTGGCTCAAAGGTCCAGACTTTTTACTAGATAACTCTGAAAATTGGTTTTCTATGCCTACTAATTGCGTATATCAAGTGGAAACGCAAATCTCTTCTGTCGGGGAGGGTCTCTCGAATGAGAATACAAATAATAAAAGCACTTTAGTTGAGAATGAAAGTAATATAAATAATTTAGATATGACAAATACAACCGAATTAGATAAAGAACCAATTGGCGATAGTGACAGTGAGTTAGAAATGATTTCGAAAGTACAAGCTCAATATTTTCCAGAAGAAATGAAAGGTATTGTATCTAATTTTGCAAGATCACTTGGCCTATATAAAGATGCCAATGGGATATTGAGATGTAAAGGTAGATTTAAACATACTGATTGGACGCATTGTCATAAAGAACCTATATTACTTCCAAAAAATTCAGAATTTACACATAAAATAATAGCTGATTTACACGAGAAAAACTATCATGTTGGAGTGTCTCATACATTGGCTTTACTGAGAAAAAAATTCTGGGTTCCTCATGGTAGATCAACCGTACAAAAGATTCTTAGAAAATGCCAAAATTGCTTAAAATACGGAGGTGGTCCATTTAAATTACCAGCGATGCCCGATTTGCCATCAGAAAGAGTTAAGTTTAATTTACCTTTTACATTTACGGGAATGGATTACTTTGGGCCGCTTTATGTAATAAATGACAGTAAGGAGAAATGTTGGGTGTGTTTATTTACATGTTTGACGATCAGAGCAATACATATGGAAATTGTTAGAGATTTATCAGCAGAAGAATGTCTATTAGCAATCAGAAGGTTTGTTGCAGTACGAGGTTTACCCAAACTTATTATTTCCGATAACGCCACACAGTTCAAACTTACGGCAGAGGTATTGTCGTCTGATTATTGTATCTTGAATAAGATACGTTGGAAATTTATACCTGAATTAGCTCCATGGTTTGGTGGCTTTTATGAACGTTTAATAGGCTTAGTAAAGCATTGTCTTAAAAGAACGGTAGACAAACATTCGCTTAACTTTAATCAGTTGTGTACAGTTATAAAAGAAATTGAAGCGATCATTAATACTAGGCCCTTGACACCAGTAGGAGCTGAACTAGAGCATGTCTTAACGCCATCAGATTTTTTACGAATCGGAGGAACAACTACGACCGAGATATCGGATCGTGACCTTCTAGAGCCATCTTCAGTTACTAAATATAACTTAATTGATAGTTGGAAACGTGGTCAGATTATTATTCAGGAGTTTGTGAAAATGTTTAGTAATCAATATTTATGTAGCCTTCGTGAACGAAGAAACAGACATAGACAAGCAAGAGTTATAGTTGACAGGGTACCGAGGGTCGGTGAAATAGTTCAGATAAAAGCAGAAGGTAGTAGAGTAAACTGGAAAGTTGGCAAGATAAAAGAGCTGATTAAGGGTTCGGATGGACATATCAGAGTTGCAAAAATTAATACAACGACAGGAGAAACGTTGACTCGATCAATAAGTCATCTATATCCTCTTGAAGTTGAAGATAACATGAATACAGTATCAGTTCCTGAAAGGGAATCAATACAGGCAAATCAGTTAGAACAACCTGGAATAAGTAAAATAGCAACCAGTGAAATTAAAAATTCAGCGCCCAGTAATTCCAAACGACCAAGCAGAGTGTCAGCTACGAAAGCCAGGGACAGAGTTAAAAAATGGACTTCTCAACTTATGTTAATTTTATTTGATGAATTATAATTTATTCAGATATTTTAAATCAAATGATTGTTGTTTCTGTTAAGATTTGTAATCAGTTTATGAAAATTAAAGACTAATTATAATCAGTTAAATCAGAGCAATTTTATTTTCCTTTTGGCGGGGAGTGTCGCGAATACCGTAGGGTAATCGCGAAATAAATGTTTAATCATTCAAATTATTATTTGTCATTAACGTGACGGTAGTACGAAAAGAGTTCGATAGGATAGTTTGAGATTTGACACAGACGCGGTTGAGACGCGAGCGAGGCAGATCAGGCGTAACACCGTGTGTTCTCAAGTAAGTGGATTTATTTTACCAGTTTGTGAATATTCAATGTTATTGCGTGTGAGCAGATTGCTTGATCAGAAATCAGATTCAGAGTATTCGATTCAGTATAGACATGTGTTAACATGTTATCAGATAAATCAGACCAGTGATGTGAGATCAGTTAAATCAGTTTAATAAATCAGAACAGTTATCAGTTTAGCGAGGCTCGGGGTGGCTATAGGGGAGGTTGGAGGCCACTAGCGAGGGACCAGACCCTCGTACATTAAATCAGTATATGTTCAATACCAGCAATCAGTAAATCATATGTTTAACAGTTACATACATATAATTATTATGATATGTGTTGTATCTACGTATCATGTTATATTCGTCTAATACCAATGAACAGGGTATTTGGCGACATGGACCAAATCTTTGTATTTATCTTATATTTTATTATTTAGCTCCTAGATACATTTTGTATAACATGCAAATTGTAACAGTAATATTAAGGAAAACAAAAACATAAGCAAAATTGATTCGTTTTGGCGTTTATTATTAAACGCGGACGAGCTCGAGCTCGGGTAACACCCTTAATTACAGTGTTGGTGTTTTAATTTTTTTGTATCGTATAACAAACTCGTGTTTTTGTAGATCGTTTTGGTCTGGTAATTATTTTTTTTAATTGTATATTTTATAATAACATTTATAATATAATAATACTAGCGGCTAACCCATGCTTCGCTCGGGTTCGTAGGTACGTTAAAACGTAATAAATAAATATAATAGATATAAATATGTCTTATTATCCAGTGTTAGCCACGTACATTTTGCTTTGATATTTCTGATTTTCACATATTTAGTTATTCTGCTATTCGCGGTAGAGACAAATCCAACAAATCAAATATCATCAAAATCGGTCCAGCCGTTCTTGAGTTATAAGTGTTGTAACTAACCCGACTTTGTTTTATGTATAACTATATAGGTTTATAGTATTTGGTTTTGTATTTTATACTTTATATATGTGCGAAGCCAGGGTGAGTAACCAGTTAGTAGTAAAAACCTTGTTAACGATTTTCCTATTATAATTCATCAATGTACATAGGAAGTAAAATATTAGATTTATGTCTTATAAAAAAAAATTACTTACTTTCAAAATCAGTAGCTAAATTAAATGAAAATGATCAAATTATATGATTAAAATGGCTTTGCATTGAATTCAAGTTTCATTTCTAACCAGAAACTTGTGTCTCTAAGTCGACTAGCTCATTTGAGTAAACTGCGACTTGCCTCACTTGTTAGCTTCTAGTTTAGTTCATTAATTATAATTATACTTTGGTGGATATTTATATATTACTGGTATACTCTTACTTTGTTGTCGTCTTGTTTTGGGCCAGGAAAGTCGCCAACGTTTCATCACAATCGGATGAATGGTACATATAGAAACATTAATTTTTATTTGTATCGATTATAAATATTACGTGATAACATTGTATACTGTGTGTTCTTTTATACATTACTAGCAGAATCCGCGGCTTCGCTCACGGTAAAACTACAAAAAAACCCCTTAAAATGGTAGGTTTCATACAAACTGTCATCCGCCATTTTACCCCCTTATGGGATAAAAATGAAAATGAAAAAAAGTAAATAAAACCTATATCTTGGTTGCTACTATTATACCCCAAATATCCGCTTACACAAATAAAATAAATAAATTAAATACAGCATTGACCTTGTTACGATTAAATATAGGTATGTATTTGTGTTCTACGGCCTAATTAGATTTCAAATACCAAACCAAACACAAATTTCCGTTTCATTTACTTGCAGGATACTAAAATAATTCACCTGGATAGTTTAATATAAAGCGTATTTATATTTATACTTATATTTTGTATGTAATCAGAATCCTGTTGTCTCACATAAGAAAGATGAAAACTCATATTTAAAACAGTACATAATATATATTTGAACTAGCGACTCAACCTTGCTTCGCTCGGGTTCGTCCCTAGGTTGATTCTACATACAAACTTTCATCCCCATTTTCACCCTCTTAAGGGATAATTTCCGGGATAAAAACTATCCTATGTCGTTCCCAGAGTCTCAAACTATTTCCTTACTAAATTTCATCTAAATCGGTTGGTAGACCCATAGATTACCTCCTACAACGTCACAAACTCACAAACTTTACCTATTTATAATATTAGCATAGATAGGACACTCCTCTATATGTAATGTATAAATACGAAACGTTTCATCTTAGTAACGTTGCGAGCGAGTGAATACTCCATAAGAGAATTCTTAAGTATACATATTTTTGTAGAGATTCTCATTCAAAAGTCAAAATTGATAATATTATTAGAATTTTCTATAAGAAACAATTGTTTTAACATACTGAATTTACGCGAGAACGTTATGATTTCATTAGAAATTTTTGAGTTTTGAACAAAAATGTAAAAAAAGTCCAACTCAGTTCAATTTTCTTGTTAACAGCTTAAAAGCGTGTTGGTTAAGTACTGATTACTTCGCCAATGGCACGTAGAATGGAGAAGATAGGAAGGAGATTACATTAAATATTTTTTGGAAAATCTTATTGAAATAGTTATTATTATCGATACAGAAGCCGAATCTATAGTTTATAGATTTTCTGTCTGTCTGTCTGCTGTGCACGCATCACGAGAAACCCACTGAACACATTTTGATGAAATTTGGTATGATAATAGCTGCTTATACGGCTCAACATATAGGTTACTTTTTTCTGCGGGAAAATATTTCATCTCTGAGAAATATATACTAACCGTCAAAATGTACATTGGCACACACCCGAGCGGAGCCAGGATAAGTCCCTAGTGTTTTAATATGTCACAAAATGTCATATTTATTATGTGAATTTCTAAAATTGTTTTTATTTTTATAACAATATACCACAAGCAACATTTATCTTGCAACCATACATTTTATTTATACATACATATATATGTATGTACTTAATATACTATCGTCCATGTATATGAAATATTTCTTTTCTATTCATGATCAAATAAATATAGTTGGAAATGCGACCCTCCATAACTCTCAATAGCAGCACTTATTTCTAACAGGGGTGGACATCGTCTGCGGCTAGCCGCGATGGAATAACAGAATGTGGTTGTGATTGAGAGTTTTAATATGTATTCAAAAGCAATGTTTTTTTTTCTATTATAATTATGACATTTTAAATAATTGTTATAATATACTAGATTGGGTGCATGGTTAGGCTTAGGGTGAATGGTTTAAGAGTGCATCGAAACGTTCACTTTTGTTTATATCAATTATACTAAAATACTAAGGATTATACTTATATATGTTATACATGATTTAGGCCCGATTTCACCAACAACCCATAAGCTACCACCTACGTATGGGATCCCTAGCTTAAAACTCCCCAAACTAGCCCCTAAATTAAATTTCGTTTTACGATCGTCTTTAAGCCCATATTTCGAGCACCTTAATTTAGGGGGCTTTTTAATATTTAGGTGAAACAGAAACTGTCCCCTAACAGCCCCCTAACCATGCTTAGGGGATCCCTTAAATTTAGGTGACGTTGGTGAAATCGGGCAATAGTGTTTTATAGTATACTTATAAATCCTATTTATAGTAGCAGAATCCATTACAAAGGCAGTGAAGTTTAAAAAATTATTCTTAAAATTTTCGTCAAATTTTGGTCTATCTGTTTATCATCGGTTCGATTTCTATAGGATTTTAAAAGTCTTCGCGCTTATGAATTAAAGTACCACACAAAAGAAATAAATGGAAAGAAAAGGTTATTTTTGTACATTGATATGATTAATGCTTAGCGTGATATTACATTTGCGTTTTTCTCACGACTGCTTATGAATGGAATGGGCCTTGTTATTTCATTGGCAAGTTTTTTCTACTCTTGTTCACAAAACGCAATAATATTTTATCTTATTAATTCAATTATCTAAATTATTACAAGCCTTATTCTACTGGTACTGCAAGATCTACACTGTTGTTGCACAACAGTGTAGGACGTGGGATTGATTTCCAGTCGAGACGAATAATTCATTGGATAAATCGTTGGGTGTAATTCAGAACTTTTTTTAAAGTCCCACTGCTGGGCACGGGCCTGCCCTCAATACAAGGGGGATCAGGCCATAGTCCACCACGCTGGCCAAGTGCGGGTTGGCGGAATACACATGTCTTTCGATAACTTACTAAATTCTCTCAGACTTGCAGGTTTTCTCGCGATGTTTTCCTTCACCGTAAGGCAAATGGTAATCATGTTGAAAATGATTCACACATGAAAATATCAGAGGTGCGAGACCCGGGATTTGAACCCGTTTCACTCGGTTTTCCGAAAGAGCGTTACCACTGGGCTACCAGTGCCTTAATCATTGGATATACAAAAAATTATATATATCAGCTGCGATAATTTTACATAATTATTTTTACATAAAACCTCTAGATTCAACTTGAACATATTTTCAACTTTTATATATTTAGTACAATAATAAATCATAATGAACAACAGAAATAGAAATATAGTTATGACGAGTATGTGGATCCCATGTTACTGCTTAAATTTATATCGACACTAACAGAACCCGCGGCTTCGCTCGCGCTAAAACTACAAAAAATATCTAAAAAGGTAGTTTCATACAAACTTTCATCCCCTATTTTACCCTCTTATAGAATGAATTTCGAAAAATGCCAAAACACGTATTTATTTAATTTTATTGGAGAGCATTATTACCAAATTTCAAGTAATTTTGATCACAAATATATTTTGGATTGTACTTTATCGTGTTTTTCCATGGGAATTAGATAATCTCCCACGGTAAAAAGTATGTAAGCCTATGTCACTCTCCAGCCCTCCAACTATCTCCACACAAAGAATCACGCCAATCCGTCTATCCGTTTCGACGTGAAAGAAGGACAAACAAACAAACAAACAAACACACTTTCACATTTATAATATTATATATATTAGTAATATATAAGTATGGATATTCTTACTGCTATATATTATGTACAGTAATAAACCACTATGAGCAACGTTTACAAAATTATAGTTATTATGAAGATTTCAAAGGAAAAACGATGGCGTTCTCTTAATTCCCGCGACAAAACGCAGCGGGCGCGGCTCGTTCATCTTATTCACTTTGCACGGCGCGACTCGCCCTCGTTTCACGTTTTAATTCGCCTGAGGTTTAATATGTCGGGAAATTGCGCCTACTTGCTGTTACGCAACGATTTTTTACAAAGCAAGTCAGTGCACTTTTATTCATTTAATATCACTGGCATTATACTCTTTCTAATTTATCTATGTCGACTGAGCGAGCTTTGAGTGTAAAGAAAATAAACGGGTACTTCGCAAGTTACTGCTGTAAGCGTAATTAAGTTGTAATTAAGTGTAAAGCACGTTTATGGTAATTAACAATTTTATTATTTCTATATTTTACGTTATATCTTAAATATAATAATTAAAATGATACATCAACTGTACAATTTCAAAATAAACTATTTATTTACCCACTTTAGGTGTAGGTACCTATAAAATAAATTTATTTATTAAAAAAAGTCGGTTTACTATTTAATTCTTATTTTTGGAAAATAGGTTAAACAATAGTTAATAATCCGAAAATAACATTATTAATTTAAGTAATAGTATAAAAATGTTTTAAAAGACAAAAACATCGAAAGTGCGTATTACAAGACTTCCGCGATACTATTCAGACAGAGAGACAATAGCATTCCCAAGGAAGGTTGACGTCACGCAGGCCGCCGGTCGTAAAACTTTTGCCAAACCCTATCAGCACTACAGAAGATGTATTGTATATTGTGCCGACCCTGAGTGATTGGGAAATGGGCAGGGAGAAGAAGAAGAATAGTTAATGAATGATATAGGGATTTCTATGGAAGAAGACACTAGCAATGAAGTATTCTAATAATATGCGACTTGATACAAACGCAATCTATTTCCTAAATCTAGTGGTCGTCTTGTGCTCGAAATTCGATTATCATTATTGAATTTAAAGAAAACATATATGAATAGAGTTTACCTATCTAGGTATATGAAATAAAACTGTCTTTATAATTTTTTTATTGAGCGTATTAAAGCTCGGCAATAGCTACTAAATAAAAAAAAAAATCGGTTGACAAACAGACGAGAAAAAAGTACTGAACTATTATGTCTTTGCCTATTTATATATGTACGGTAAGTACGTTGGTACGTTTTAACGGTAAGTATAAAATATACTATAATAATATATATAAATAAATATCCGTCCGTCCGTCGAGCCGTGCGTCGAGCCGTTCGTCGAGCATTCCGTCGAGCCGTCCGTCGAGCCGTTCGTCGAGCATTCCGTCGAGCCGTCCGTCGAGCCGTTCGTCGAGCATTCCGTCGAGCCGTCCGTCGAGCCGTTCGTCGAGCATTCCGTCGAGCCGCCCGTCGTGCCGCTCGTCGAGCCTTGCGTCAAGCTGTATAATAAATTATTTCTAATATTTATTTTAATATTTTGTGACGAAATTTAAAGCTTTTTTACATCGATTAACATGATTCTATAAAACAGCTATGTAATTATTATATATCATTGTAGACTTCAATAATTAACTTCTTTTCGGTGCGTTCATCATATTCTTTTAGTCTGATAATCTTAAAATTTGAGTCTAGTAGCATACATAGTATTACAATATACTACATACTTTATACACTATTCAATTCAAGCACTATATCAATATAGTATATTTAGTAGAAATTGTAGACTTGGTCTGATCTCTGGAGAACGGATGATGCCAAAGACGGTAGAAGCGTGTGTAAATTGATTTTGAGACGTCTTTGTACACGATATATTGTATGGTAGATAATGGATAAAATTTACTACTTGATTGACTTATTGTTCATGCAACATTTCATATTGTCAAAGATATTGTTCGAGCGTGAATAGGGAATTGAACAATATACCGTAGTTCAATAAAGTTTACACCTCTCACGCATTATATATCTATTTTACTATGTACCTACTTGACTACTGCCTTACCATGTGTTATTTCAGACCCTAGTCTACCTAATCCGTTTTAGCGTTCAGAAGTAACAAATATACATACACACATATCTTGGCTGGACTATAGACTACGTTTGAGAGTTATATGTTCGATAGTGGCTCTGTCTCAGTATCTGGTCGAAATCAAAAATTAGGTTCTTAATTTTGGCCATAAATAGTTTCCATAATTGTATGATATGTCAATAATTTGAGATGCATATTATAGTTACATAATGATGCTGAAGATCAAGATAATATAATTAATAACCCACAGCAACGCGGTCACGCTGAGATATTCCAATATGTGGCTCTAATTGAATTCTATCAATTTCATCAATTTCACGCTCATACGATAATACGATAATGATAACTTGATACTGTTGTGTAGGTCACCAAATATTAATTTCTGTACTAATATCGTCTATATTGACGTCGTCTGCGGTTAACCTCATGAAATTACATATCTGTAGATAACGAATATTACCTTTATCTATGGATCCATATTGTTGAGGTTTCCCTAGACAACGAAACCAAGTATAGACTTCTATGAAATGTTTGTTAGTTTTAAATAGTAATAAATTTGAATAAGTTTAATAAAATTTATTACACATAGGTAGGTATATTATGTGACTTGTTGGATGGTTGGTCGGTTGGTGTGGCTTGGTTGCTTCCAAATACAAAATCTCATCCCCATTTTCACCCCCTTAAGGGATGATTTCTGGGATAAAAACTATCCTAAGTCCTTCATCTAAATCGGTTCATTAGTTACGGAGCTTATTTGGTACAAACAAAAAATCTTTCGTCTTTATAATATTGGTTTAGATAACATAAAACACATTATATTTAGAAAATAAAGGATAAAAAAGAGTACATTATAAAGCACAGCAAAAGGTAATATGTTCATAAATTTTGTAGTACGGAGAAAAGAAAATAGTGTTTTTTATGGTATTCAGTGACAAACGAACAGACAACTCACCTGATGGAAAGTGGTACCTGTCGCCCATAACTGTAAGGACTGTCACTGTAAGGACTTAGATGATATGCCTCTTGCCTGTAATTGCGCTGGCTACCTTATCCTTCAAACCGGAACACAACAATGTAAAAAAATATATTTGTTTTTTTGAACGTGCTTACATAAATATCATCATCGTCATCACCATCTACGCGGGTAAAGTCGTAGGAAAACGCTAGTATATTCTATAATTATTATTGTAATCTGGTAAATCTTTTCTTTGTTGTTTTTTTTATTTTATATCTATTTTTGGTGTACAACAAAGAATTTTATTATTATTATTATTTTTAAAATTTTAGTTTAAATTCCAAACACAGCTTAAAAAAGCAAATTTAGTAAAGCTCTTTAAAAAGAAACAACTCAATTTTAAATCTTAATGGTAAACAAAAATATTATTATAGATTTAGATAAAAATTTCAAGTGCATCTTAAAGCAAGCCCGTCATTAAGGCGCGCTCTTGACTGAGATGGAGGACTCTCGATTCTTCAGAAGACCGGATTTTCACGACTCTAGTAACTTCGTATATAAGTTATCATGGATTTTCTATTGGTAATATTCATAGTAATATTGGCAAAGGCATTTATTAATTTATTTATTTATTAATTTTTGGAAAACAAACAGTGAGATAATTCTTAAAAATAATTACAAATTAAAACATCCACACACCAGCAAAGTTTCCACCTATAAAAACTCTTATACTTACTTACGTTTACCATAATTTTACACACGTACTTGTATAGCATTTTATAAGAGTTCTATTCTTACCATATTATTAGAAGTGTATTAGGATTTTATATATATATATATATATATATATATATATATATATATATATATATATATGTATATATATATATATATATATATATATATATATATAAATGAATGAAAAATGATAATTGAAGAAGAAGTAAAAAAAAAGTAGCTTGGTTCAAAAGATTTTCCGAAAAGCTGGACGTAGGTACATACATATATGTAGGTCATCGATTAAATGTCAACATTTTATTTGTAATATGTGTGTAGGCTATCTGCCTAAAATTTTATATAATAATTCGACATCTTATTTCTATATTAGCATTGTCCGCGGCTCCGCCCGCGTTCAGATGACCAAAAACCAAATTCTTAGGTTTTACATATTAGTATACTGTTACAATGGCGTTTTTGTATTTTTTCTCAGAAATGAGATATTTTTCCGCGGTAAAAAGTATCCTACATCTTGACCCGGATAACCAGCTATCACCATACCAAATTTCATCAAAATCCCTTCAGTGGTTTTTCTGTGATGCGGTAACAGACAGACAGACTGACAGACAGGCAAAAATTCTAAAAACTATAGATTCGGTCTCTGTATCGATAATAATGTTTATTTCAGTAAGATTTTCCAAAAAATATTTAATGTACAGATCCGGCTTAGTTACAATTTTATTATATGTATAGATAATTATTTATAAAATTATTAGTGTCCGACCGAAGCTTCGGCTTCGGCTTCGGCTTCGGCCACCTTCGGCCAAAAAATCCACCTTCGGCGAAACATTCGGCTTCGGCCCAAAACCCGACCGAAGCCGAAGGTTTCGCCGAAGGTCCGAGCGACCGTCGAGATTGAACGAACTGTTACGAAAGTCATGAGGCGGCGGGGAGCCACTGTCAAAATATCACATTGCATGCATCAAAATAAGTTCGTACGTGTATTTAAACGAGTGTTTTTGAGAGAGAAGGTTAAGTACAAATATGCTTAGTAAAATAGAATATTATATTATTCTTATAACTTGTTGTTTGCAAAACAGTCATTACCTCATTAGTTCTATTGTTATTGTTACATTTATTTTGAAATTTCTAATATTTTCTAAACTGTGCATTTAATTGACCAACATTTAATTATTTACTAAGAAGTTAGTGTTTGTTTATTTTATTTATTAGTCTAGTTTTGGTCTAGTCGAGTAAAACAAAGACTGATTGGTCTAATTGTAATTTATGAATTACATAATAAAGAAATGATTATTTTTTACCAATAGGTAAATCACAAAATCACAAACTTTTATTTATCTCTAAACCAAACATCTCTATGATATATCATCAACTTCAATATGAGACAGTCAATATAAACCTTCAATATTGAGGTTATTTGAGGTATTGATACAAAATTAATTACTGAGTGCTGAGAGAATATAAACCTTCGGCTTCGGCTTCGGCTTCGGCCGAAGGTTGTGGCGATAGCCGATTAATCGGCTTCGGCTTCGGCTTCGGCCAAAAAGAGACCTTCGGTCGGACACTAAAAATTATTCATAATGTAGTCAGAGATGAGAGCTTGATTATAAAACACATACAACATTGCAAATACAAGTAATATTAAACCTAAAAATAAACACTTTGGCATCTACTTATGTTAAGCGTCATGCCTGCTGCTTTGAGATAAGACTGAGTAAACAAACCGTTGACGAAGTTACTCGTATATAGCCATATTACGTTCATATTACTTCATCACAACTCACTTTTATAAAGCTGTAAGGATTGACTATATTATACGTGATGACTGAAAACCGATATGATATTATAAAAATAAAATATAAGTTTTCATTTTATTAGCTTATTATTAACGTATATTCACAATCTTATAAAATGATTATTACATTTATATATGTACTAGCGGCTCACCCTCGCTTCGCTCGGGTTCGTCGCTAGGAACGTTTTAAATAGATATAAATAGTTATTAGCCAGCGTTAGCCAGGTAATTTTTTTTGTTAATAATATTGACAAATATTGACATTAATATTTATACGATTCTAACGTCACTCAATTGTCAATGTTTTGCCTTCCCGGAACCTCTTCACTAACACTTAAACTTTATGTTATGGTATTAAAGTTCAAATTGACTTTTGAGTATTATTACGAATCTTTTGTATGGGAGTACAGAAAAGTGTTGTTTTTAGATTTTTTCAGGTATTTTTTTAATTTTTCTCTCCGTAAGAACCATCCTAGTACTTCTAGGAATATTCTAAAAAAAGAATTTGCGAAATCGGTTCAGCTGCTCTCGAGATTTGCGCTTACCAAAACATTCAGCGATTCATTTTTATATTATAAGATTTTCAAACATACAACATAACCAACAAATATATCAACATATTTGAAGTAGATTACATTATCTTGTGCAATAATGCAAAAAAAAATGCAACCTACTTCAATTATGTTGGTATAATATGAATTTTACAATTACAATTTTGTTTGTAGGTATCACATGTAACGCCAAAATATATATATGTATTTCTATTCTATGGGTGCATTATCTATACTAATATTATAAAGAGATAAAGTTTGTGGAATGTGATTTTGTGACGTTGTAGGGGGTAATCTCTGGATCTACTGAACCGATTTAGATGAAATTTAGTCGGAAGACAGTTTGAGACCCTGGGAAGGATATAGACAACTTTTTATCACGGAAATCATCCCTTAAAGGAGTGAAAATGGGGATGAAAGTTTGTATGGGGAATCAACCTAGGGACAAACCCGCGCGAAGCGAGGTTGACTCGCTAGTGCTATAATAAACTTGTCGTTTGTTAGTGTTCAGACACCATGTTAAAAACTTGGAGCGCTTTGTCTATTAAATTAATTAAAACTATGACGAAGAAACTTAACTAAAGAGTTAAAGTGTATAATTAATATATCGTAACAAAACAAAGTAAGTGTGCAAATTACATTATCTTGTTTGTTTAGTGTATTTAGAAAAAAATAATAATTTAATTTATTTCTTTATTCTAAAAACGTGCCTTGTAAATAAATATTTTTATATTAGCCTTGGCTAGGATGTCTCGTGATCTACAGCATTAAGGCCAGTTAAATTAATCGTTCGTTAGATTGTTAGAAGGCATATAAGGATTCAGTTCCACCATCCAATTGGCCGTAATTTATAAAACTCGTTAAAATAAACCAAATGTGACGAAGTGCGACATCCACTTTTCACTTTCCAAATCCATTATCAGATTTATATACGATACTACATAAATCAGATAATGGATTTGGACCAAGTATAGAACTCAAACGCTCTTGTGTTTGGTTCACTAGTAAATATTAATGAGTGAGTCTTTGTTACTAAGTGTAGTGCACTAAAGTAGTAAAAAAAACTAAATGTGACAAAATAATATAGTTTTACAGATGTCCCCAACACTGTTATTGCAAAATTATAACAAGGCAGTGGTCGCTCAGTGGTAACGCGCTGCTTAGGAAACTGAGTGAAGCCGTTTCATATTTTCATGTGCTAGTACTAAGAAAAAAAAAATTGTAATCGACAAGAATTAAAATTAAAATTTTATACATATAAAAAAGGGCACGGGCAATAAAAGTCTGTGGGTATTTTGTTTAATTAAAAAAAAAAAAACTTTATTACCACTTGTCTTACGGTGAAGGAAAACATCATAATGAAACCTGCATGTCTGAGAGAACTTAAATAAATATATACATACATAATGTTCAATCTTTAACTTTACTATAAGAGTACGACGCTCCTTTAATACACAAGTGTTTACAGAATATAATTATTAACGGTAAGGTGGAACCGAGCCTGCAAAGGTATCTCCGATAAGTAAGAGAAGTCGTGTTTCAGCTGAGTGCTAATTTCCGACTTGCGATATAATTAACTTAACGAGTTGGCGACTTATTCGCGACAGCTAATGAACGAACTCGCTGCAAGCACGGGGCTCTAGACGTGCTCAAAATTACAAACAATTCAGCCGCTTAAGATGTTATACAGGCTCGTGCTGAGGTTGCTTGTTAAAAAATTTTAAAACTTTATTTAGTAAGCATAAGATTTTGTAGAGTTAAGACTTAATTTTAGCCGAGTACAAGCTTTTTATATAAAAATTTCTGCCATAGGCTTCTCTTTTTGCTTTGAAATTTGTAGTTGGCTATAAATTAAATTATTCTTAATGAGATGAAATATACATAGACGGCCAGATAAATACGGGAATTTTATCGGAAATTCTCACTTTTAAAAGCAGATTGAATGAAAAATCAGGTCATAATAAATAATTTTGAATTATATTAATAGTTTAAATATAAAATTCCTTGTTTTTTAAGCTATCTTTATTTAATAAATGCGACGCAGTATGTTCTGGGTTAAAGCAATTATGAGTACAATTTTGCTTGAGCAATAAAACTATGAGATATTTTTTTTCGATTCCCTTGTTTTTGTTCTACTGTAAAAATACCTCCAAGGCTTTTTGTGTTGGCTATATATTCGCCGAGTGAAAATCAATTCTAATGAATTGCCAAAGTTTCGATGTTTTTTTATGAAATAGACTTCGAGGGTAGGATCATTCATTCAAATATAAAAACAAAATCCGCACGTGAGTTTTAATAGGAGCCGTAGGTTTTATGTACTTTATGCTTTATTTTTGGAGTTTTAGTTATTAGCAGACCTAAAATTATGTTATACTAGCAAAACCTGCGGCTTCGCTCGCGCTAAAAATACAAAAATATCTTTAAAAAGGTAGGTTTCATACAAACTTTTTTCCTCTATTTTACACCCTTATAGGATTAATTTTGAGAAAAGCCAAAATACGTATTTATTAATCTGTACTGAAGAGTATTAATACCAAGTTTCAAGAAATTCTAAACAAAAATATTTTTTTGTTTGTATTTTTATATGCTTTCCCGTGGGAATAAAATAATCTTCCGCGGTAAAAAGTAGCCTATGTCACTCTGCAGCAGTCCAAGTAACTGTTTCGACGTGAAAGAAGGACAAACAAACAAACAAACAAACAAACAAACAAACAAACAAACAAACAAACACAATTTCACATTTATAATATTAGTATGGATTCTTTTTTTGGATTTCAGAAGGGCTAAAATTTTGTATGCATTTTATTTATCACATATTTTTCTAAATTATGTTTGAGTTCTATTTTCTAAGCTATACTCTCATTAGCTTAGCATAGCCTACTTTGCTAGGATAGAGTAAGTTGACATTTGCTCTGTACAAGTGAGCTCATAATATTGTGTTTATCTAAACACGAGATAAAACACACAGCGTCTAGTGACTTCCAACACTAATTTTATGTGCTTTACTGCTCTTATAGATGCTGCTAAATATCTCTCACATTGCGAATTCTATAAATAAAATATAAAAAACGTGAAGTATAGTACAGTGATGGTTCTATATATGTACTAGCATTGCCCGCGGCGTCACCCGCGTTTAGATGACGAAAAACCAACTTCTTAAATTTACATATTAGTATACTCTTACATTGCATTTTTTGTATTTTTTCTCAGAAATGACATATTTTTTCGTGGTAAAAAGTATCCTATATTATGTTGACCCGGATAACCAGCTATCACCATATCAATTTTCATCAAAATCCCTCCAGTGCTTTTTGTGTGATGCGGTAACAGACAGACAGACATATAATTTTTTTAAAAACTATAAATTCGGCCTCTGTATCGATAATAATGTTTATTTCAATAAGATTTTCCAAATAATATTTAATGTACAGATTCGGCTCAGTTAGAATTTTATTAATGTGTAGATAGATGTAATGTGTACAAAAATATAGATCCCAAAACATAGTTGTAGAAATTGTCTTTAATCTAGTACACACACAGGTGAAGAACGACGTTATTTCGGATTTTTCACTAATTTTCAACCGACTTCAAAAAGGAGGAGGTTCTCAATTCGCCTGTATGTTTTTTTTTTTTTTTTATGTTTGTTACCTCAGAACTCCGTCATTTATTAACCGATTTGGACAATTTTTGTTTTGTTTGAAAGGGTATACTTCCAGATTGGTCCCATTTAAATTTCAAAAAAAAAATACCACCCCTAAGGGTGGAAAAACAACTAATGATGAATTTAACCTACTTCTAATTGTCATATTGACTTGAAACTTTGCAAGTATTTCTATTTCCGTTGATAGTACAGTGGTTCGGTGTTGTTGACCTGATCTGATGGCAAGGCCAGAAGGTAGATAGATAGGTGGAACTCTTCAACGGCTAATAGTAGATACTTTGAGTTTGGGCTTATTTTGTTTGATTTGACAAGCCTAACACGTTAGAATCCTTACTTTGCTACTATTGTCTACACTAAAAAGGGAAAAATAAAAACTTTTTAACAAAAAAATAAAAACCGACTTCAAACAAAAGCACTAAAAAGTGTAAAATAACTGATTGGTAGTTTTCATTTACTATACATACCTAATCAAATATTTTCGAAGTCGGTGTGCTTTGCTTTGTATGGGCTGGGACCGATTTCAAAAATATTTGATTAGGTATGTATTTAATAGGTAGGCTTTAATTACTTAGCCAAAGCACACCGACTTCAAAAATATTTGATTAGGTATGTATAGTAAATGAAAACGACCAATCAGTTATTTTACACTTTTTAGTGCTTTTGTTTGAAGTCGGTTTTTATTTTTTTGTTAAAAAGTTTTTATGTAGCCTATCACAACTGTGTTTTAAGACGTAGATCGGACACTTGATAGTTAAAGTGAATACGAAATCTGAGGAAGAATTTAATATAAGCTATGGCTAAAGCGTATAATATGGTCATTTCCAGCGTAAGGTATTTTTATCGAGGGTCCAGATCTTTATTTTATGAGTATGTTTTCAAACTAAACAGTTTATTACGGTAAAGAGAAAGTTAACTGTAGTTGATCTTTTATTATTTTCGGAAAAACTTTATAGTGAAATGAAAATCCATTCGCCCGTTCCTGACGCCGATATTTTTTTTATGTGAAGTACCAAATGGAATACATTATTTAAGCAAGATAGAAAATGATGTCGTAAATGATTTGTTTTTCCAACAAAAATATATTTAGATTAATAAATAATCACTAAAAACTCTCATTACGTTCTATTATAACAATGAAAACCATATAAAAAATCCCTTTTTACAACCTCCAACGTAAATGCTCAGAAATGCCCTATTTCAACACGTGTTTTCGAAGATGTTACTACCTAAAGTCATGGAACATCTTACGGAAATAATAAATGGAACATGCCACAATTTAATGGATTGAACAATTTCATGGCAAAAAAAAAATGTTCGTCTACTTTTTGAATTTACATTATTATCCAAGTTTTATCAATATATCCTGTAATGTTAAATTCTTTACTCTTACATATAAAGCATATTCTTGATATTAAACTATTATTATTAAATAGCTCAATAAATCTATAGGTACATATAAAGCTGTAACTGTTTGTACTTTACACATTATATATTTTTTTAGAAGATATAATTGAAATAGACACTATTGTCGATAATAAAAAAACTGGTCATAAGAAAACCACGCCGAAACTATAAACATGTTAGCCAAATCTCTTACGAAATAAGAATAAAAATAATTAAGAAAACAAAAACTTTTTTTAAGTTTAAATAATAATCACCTAAATACTACATAGACAATAGCTATCTATTAGCAAAAGATTCTTTTTTTATTTATTGATTCAATAGTTTCAGGGTTAGCTCAGTAGTTACATGCAAAAAATTCCTCTTTATAATATACTAGCGACTCACCCTCGCTTCGCTAGCTCGATTCCCCATACAAATTTTCATCGCCCTTTTCACCCCCTTAAGGGACGATTTCCGGGATAAAAAAGTATCCTATGTCCTTCCTAGGGTCTCAAACTATCTTCTTACCAAATTTCATCTAAATCGTTTCAGTAGATCCAGAGATTACCCCCTACAACGTCACAAACTCAAAATACAATATTACTAAAATTAAATATGAGATTATAGAGAAAGCTTCGTGCCATTGCCAACATTACGCCATGTTTTTCCAATCTTTGCGTGTATGATGAAACTGGTATATACTAATATATAAAACCTAAGAGTTTTGCTCGTTTAAAGGCATACGGAACCGCGGGAAATGCTAGTTATCCTATAAATATTAAAAGATCATTATATGCTTCAGTGAACATGCCTCGCCCGGTAAGGAATTAGACGTCAAAATTGAATTTTTTACTTTTCCGCCCGAGACTTACGATTAGCCGTTAGCTTTATAATAATAAACATTACGAGTGATCACTCTTTAAAAAATTCTTACCTTTATTAATTTTTTAGATTTAGTCGAATTTTTGAAATGTAATAAAATAATTTAATAGTTTTTTTTTCTTTATTCCCGATGCGACGTCTTGATATTTACCGTAAACGTGGTCACTATACACTAAGGTTTTTGACGTCTCGATTTTCATACTTACGAGTATTACAGGTGTTTATCGACAAAATTATACAATAATTTCGAAAAATAGAAATTAAATAATAAAAATAAAAATAGAAATTTTACAATACTTTGTTAATTGTACTTTAAATATTTTTATAATAATTCTATTTAGGGTGTATTCATACAATTTATAAATACGTATTTAATTTAGGTTGCTTAAGTTTAAAAATTCTAAAATAAATTTAAAATAACTAAAAAATCTGCGAAAAAATCAGTTAAGAATTCGAAGCTTTATTTTATTATAAAAGTAATGAAATGTCCTCTGTTTATTTTTGCTTATTTATCGTTTACAGAAGAACGTCATTAAATATTTTTTTCTATTAGGATGCATCTCATCTGAAACCTCTATCCGTCAGTAATTTGCTAAACGTGGAAAAGCTATTTTTTAGTCCGTTGATAATACAATTAAGATCTAGATAGATAGTCCGCAAATTGTATAAAAATTGATGTTTATGTGACAGGGACGAAAAATTTTAAAACCCAAAGATAACTCACACTATTTCGAAATTCCAAAATTACATTTAAATATTAATGAAAATTAATCAACTTCTGCAAATATTGATATCTCTGTATTAAAAAGGTGTAGATAAAAAATGTCCCACACTATCCTACGCCAACTAAAATTATATTCATGTACATTATTAAAAAATCCGGTAGACATTGAATGCAATTAGACAAGCGGCTCAGGTACGTTTAATTCAAAGGGAATCATTCCGCATGCTTAGTATTGAGGCATGTAATGTTAAACTTTGATCACCAAAGCATTGCAAACATCACATAGTCAAAGCTCGAAAATTATTAAATTCATATTTAACTACAACTGCCCCGAGATTTAAGCATATTATTCGTGTAACAATATAACTATTCTATTGTTTCTGTACGTTATGACATTGTTACATTTGGTCACTATATTTGTTTACGTTTTACTCTCAGTAGGTTTACATGGGATCGGTACTCTACATCTTAATAAATGCTGTTTGTCCGTTTGTCTATTCTTTAAAATGAAGAGTAATTTTAAGTTACCTTAATTTTTGTTTTATAATACTAAGCAAGTTACATCATAAAGTTAGTATATAAACTCCTAATCTATACATATAACAAAATTGTAACTAAGCCGAATCTGTACATTAAATATTTTTTGGAAAATCTTATTGAAATATAGAAACATTATTATCGATACCGAGGCCGAAACTATAGTTTTTAGAATTTTTATCTGTTTGTCTGTCTGTCTGTTTGTTACCGCATCACAGAAAAACCACTGGAGGGATTTTGATGAAATTTGGTATGGTGATAGCTGGTTATCCGGGTCAACATATAGGATACTTTATACTGCGGGAAAATGTCTCATTTCTGAGAAAAAATACAAAAACTGCACTGTAAGAGTATACTAATATGTAAAACCTAAAATTTGTTTTTTGGTCATATGAACGCGAGCGAAGCCGCAGGCAATGCTAGTTGTACAATATTAATGAGTAAAAAAACCTACGCATAATAAATACATATCTATAAAACAAAAATATTAGTAAATTCTATACAACATTCATATCTTAGAGCATTTGTATAAATAACCAAAATATGCTGTTAAAATGTCAAAATATATTAGTTTCCTCTATAACCAGGAAAAGTGCATTTAAAGTGCTTAACATACGAATATATGAAGCAGGTTCTTATGTAAATTTAATATTACAAATTTACATAAATACCTACTTAGTTTAACGCGCTGCATACTCTATAGTGGCATGAAAACAACGTACACTGAAAAATATATTTGCCTTTATTGTAGTAAGCCTTCTGTTTCATAAAAAAATCTCTTTCTTTTGCAATTTTCATTTCTTTAATTATATTTGTAAATCTATCTATGTTAAGTAAATAGGTAAAAAAAATATTTATTTTTCACCTTTTTACTTGACATCGAAAAATAATCGGATCCAAAAAAAAAAACAAAATTATTTTATTTAATTATAAATATTCATAGTTATTTAAAATGTTAGTATAATTTAATTTTTAAAACATTCTGTCGACAAATTTTATAGTTTTGTAGACTTCGCAAAAATGATCTGTACTTCGAAGAAATAAAAAAAAAACTTATTTGACGAAACAAACAGGCTTCAGATAAATGTAAACCATTTTTTTTTTTTTTTTTTTTTATTGGACTAAGGGGGCAAACGGGCAGGAGGCTCACCTGATGGAAAGTGATCACCGCCGCCCATGGACATCTGCAACACCGCAGGGCTTGCAGATGCGTTGCCGGCCTTTAAGCAAGGAATACGCTCTCTTCTTGAAGGTGGCCAGGTCGTAGCGGTTCGGAAAGACCGCCGGCGATAGCTGGTTCCACAGAGTGGTTGTGCGGGGCAGAAAATGCCTCAAAAATCGCACTGTTGTGGAACGCTGGACATCGAGGTGGTGTGGATGGAATTTACTGTTTTGGCGCGATGTCCGATGATGAAATTCAGCAGCCGGGATCAGTCCGAACAATTCCTCGGAACACTCCCCGTGATAAATGCGGTAGAAGATGCAGAGTGATCCAACATCTCTACGCAGGGCTAAAGGATCAAGCCGATCAGAGAGAGCTTGATCGTCGATAACTCGAGCCGCCCTACGTTGAATGCGGTCAAATGGAAGTAGCTGGTACTGGGGAGCTCCCGCCCAAAGATGAGAACAGTACTCCATGTGGGGCCGAATTTGCGCCTTATAAAGAATAAGACGCTGACGCGACGTGAAGTACTGTCTCGCTTTGCTGAGCACACCAAGCTTCTTTGAGGCCAGTTTGGCCTTACCTTCCAATTGACCACGGAACTGGACGTTGCTCGAGATATCGACGCCAAGTATTCCGATACTGGCTGTGGCAGACAGAGGAGTGCCCTCAAATTGAGGAGCTACGATAAATGGCGATTTTTTAGCGGTTAACGCGCAAACTTGTGTCTTTTTGGGGTTGAATTGGACTAAGTTTAGACGACCCCAATCCGAGACTTTGGTTAACAAAGATTCGACTTCAGACACAAGTTTGTTCCGGCTCTCGTCGACGTGTTCCCGAGAAATATTAGCGCGGCCAGTGTACAGGGCATCCACAGTGCTATCGTCTGCATAGCAATGAATGTTGCTAATTTGCAACATGTCATTGATATGCAGAAGGAACAGAGTAGGAGACAGTACGCAGCCTTGTGGAACACCAGCATTGACATATTTAGGATCAGAGCAAGCACCGTCGACAACGACCTTGATGCTCCGATCTGCCAAAAAGCTGGTGATCCAGTTGCAAAATTTCTCGGGGAGCCCATAGGAAGGTAGCTTCGAAAGAAGCGCTTTATGCCATACCCGATCAAAGGCCTTCGCTATGTCCAGACTGGCTGCAAGCGCCTCCCCCTTGGTCTCAACTGCTTCTGCCCATCTATGTGTTAGGTAAACTAGAAGATCACCGGCTGAGCGACCTCGACGGAAGCCGTATTGGCGGTCGCTGATCAGCCGGTGCTCTTCTAGGTACCGCAGGAGCTGGCAGTTGATAATGGACTCCATTATCTTAGAGAACAAGGAGGTAATTGCTATAGGCCTGTAATTGGACGGATCCGAGCGGTTGCCCTTTTTTGGGATCGGGTGCACTAAAGCGGCCTTCCAGGATTTCGGGACTACGCCTAATGAATAGGAGTACCGGAAGAGACGCGTTAAGACCGGTGCTAACTCCGGAGCACATGTCTTCAACACGATCGGAGGGATGCCATCGGGCCCACTCGACTTATGAATGTCCAAGGAAAGAAGTGCTTTCCGAACTGCACTTTGTCGGAACTGAACTTCCAGCATGGTAGTGTCACACCGCGGAATTGTCGGCGGTGAGTTTCCTTGGTCATTCAGAGTCGAATTTGACGCGAAGAGAGTTTTTTGAGAATTTTTAATTTCATAATATTTTAATATGTCTTCCCCTTTCTCTATTATCATAATGATTAAATTCTTATCATTCGAGCTTTTTCTGTAATGATATATTCTCAAAGTATTGTAAATCGATTATCTTATTGTTTTTATATATATATATATATATATATATATGTATATATATATATATATATATATATATATATATATATATATATATATATATATATATATATATATATATATATAATATATATATATATATATATAATATATATATATATATGTAATATGTATTGTGCTGTCTGTTGTAGGTCTTACAACGAATCGCTCTGTTTCTACGTGTAATCAAATCTATGGCCGATTTCACCAACGTCACCTAAGTTTAAAGGATCTCCTAAGCATGGTTTGTTGGCTGTTAGGGGATAGTTTCTGTTTCACCGACAGTTAGGGGTCACCTAAATATTAAAATGCCATCTATATATAGGTACTAGAAATACGATCGATCATCTGACGATGGTAAAACGAAATTTAATTTAGGGGCTAGTTTAGAGGAACTTTTAAGCTAGAGATCCGATACGTAGGTGGTAGCTTAAGTGATGTTGGTGAAATCGGGCACTAATGTTTTTTTTTCTTCTTATTTTCGGTCATTCTATATATAACGTGTCTTTTCCATTGTACACGACATCGGCAAGGTAAATTGTGTCCAACTGGCAGTGTCCTTCGTCAGCACAATATTATATGTATGTTCGACTATATAAAGAAGTAATAGGGCTACCAATACCAAATATGGGCATCCTTCGCTGCCATACTAAAATCGATAAAGGTTTTTAACCTATATGTAACATAATTTTATTTTCATAGTATAATAATTTCATTTGAAATCTTAAAATAAATTATTATATAAAACAAAATAGGCCCCCAGTACTTGATGTCTTCTCATAAGCTTTAAGTTATAAAGTCATTCGCATGATGTTTATACAGTTATTTATTATATAAAGTTACTCCTGTATAATATTAAGTGATTATACATTTCAGTGAGCATTTCACGGAGGGGAATAAATTAGCTATCAACGACAAATTGAATCTTTGCATTTTGCCAGATTGTTGCTCTGCCGCGAGCTAGAATTACCCAAGGAAATGACTATATTTCAAGTGTAGATTTCTGTTTTTTGACACCATTAATTACTGAGTAAAAGTTGAAGAAAATATCAGTATTCTTATGTAGATCTTTGCAGTGATATTAAAAAAATAAATATCTTTGTAATCTATTCTAAGACTAGTTGGTATCGTTAATCGTACGTCTGTATCATTTACTAGATTGATTCCTTATACAAACTTTCATCCCCATTTTCATCCCCTTAAGGGATGATTTCCGGGATAAAAAGTATCATATGTCCTTCCCAGGGTCTCAAACTATCTTGTTAGCAAATTTCATCTAAATCGGTTCAGTAGATCCAGAGATTACCCCCTACAACGTTACAAGCTCACAAACTTTACCTCTGTATAATTTTATTTAATATAGATGAATTATAAACATGGTGTAGCAACGCTCTGAACTAGATGATCTTTGCATTTACTTACACAGATTACTTACGCCTATACAAAATATCTCAAATCACCAATAAGATTGTTGGATTTTTCCAATTACAATATTCTATACAAGCGCTAAACAAAAATGTTTGAAACAATAATGGCTCAATTTTAAAATAAAAGTATTTATTTTCAAATTATATCTTTGGTTTCAAAGTCGATTAAAAGTATTTAATATAATGAATATTTAGTAAAATTTTCCTAAAAGTGTTTTCCTAAAAGTTCCTTATTTAAATCCCTAGAGCTTGAATATATAAAGTTTCAATATAATTCTATTTCGTAACTCAGGAAAAAGTCAACAAACTAAGCAAGGAAGCAATCAAAACTTGCGTAAACAATAATTACTTTCGGTCGCTAAGTTTTGAACTCCTAAAGTTTTAAATATAGTGAAAATTATGCCTAAATATTTATAGGATCACTCGTGCGTCTGTATTCCTGTGTATTTGCTATACATATCAAGTAAAACTCTCTGAATGGAGTCATGTGCAAAAACATAAAAAAATACATGCATGAAAAATGTTATGTTAGTTAAAATAAAGGTCTGAAGACCCGTCCTTGCTCTAAGGCTCTAACGATTTGAATAACAGATTTTTTGGTTTGATGTCTTATTGAAAACTTATACTTTTATAAGAATAAAAAAAAATAAGAAAAGGCTTGTAGGACTTCTTATATCAAGTATATATATACTTTATAATACTAGCATAGACGGTCTTGTCTGTCTTAATGTTTGTCTGTAAACCCTGAAATGATTAACAAAACTCAATAACTTGAATTTCTTTTTAATTTATCTTTGGTGATTTATTTTTATTAACTTATTTCATCTAGTCATTCCAAAGTTTAAAGGAAATTTATAAATTATCTTTAATTATGAAACCTCATTAATTTAATAAAATAATGGATAGCATTTCAAGATGGATGGTTGCGTGATGAGTTTCCGGGGTTTTCAATTTAACTTTTATTTAATAATGCAAGTTTGCGTGTTGTAGTACAAGTGTTTTTATGTTTAGCTATTAAAGTTACTTGTTTATGACAACAATATGATTCTTAATTTTTTACCAACTACTTACAGGATACAGGTACTCTGTGTGAAGACGATACATTTACAAGGATGCAGCCCTTTGCCATGCATTTACTAAAATAAAAACATAGGCTTGGTAATAAGCATATTACGTGTAGTGTACTAGTGTTCCGGAAATTCCTTATTTATCTTGTATATCATAGACAGATAAAAAAACATAGACTACAGTTGATAATAAAATTTGCAATAAGGTGGCGCTTTCTGTATATATATTTATGTGTACGAGGTAAGTCAGTAGTAGTTCATGCTTATTGCTATGTGCCAGTCAGGTAACAATTGCTTATCAATAGATATTTTATAAAATACCTGCGGACGTTTTCGTTCATTAAGGTATTTCATTTAAAACCTCCACATACATTTCTAAGAAATTAATTAAAATTCTAAGAAAGCGATTGTTAACAGACACGCCGGCGTGGCTGCGGTCGTGGAGGAATTATTTTTCATTATTATTATGTTTGATTTTATTAAAATAATTATTTGAAAGGAATTTATTTCCAGGTATAGTCAATAATTGATTCGACGACACGTTTGGTTCAGTTTGTAGTGACCCTACTTGCTTTGCCAGCGGTCGCGGGTTCGAATCCCGCTGGGGGCATTTATTTGTGTGTCGAGCACGAATGTTTGTACTCCAGTCATGGGTGTTCATATTTATAATATGTACGTATTTGAAGTTACACATATATGTGTAGTGTATCAACTATCTGGTATCCATAACAAAAGCCTCGTAGCTTACCATGGAACTAGATGGTGTTGTGTGTTAATGTCCCAACAAAAAAGACAATTTGCAAATTATTATAAGTAAGAATCATCGCCATTGCATGCAAAAAATATATAATTTATGTATGTATGTTTACTTCCAATGCATACATTATTCAAATTCGTTATAGGGATAACTTTGGTACACAAAACCATTTATATTTCAAAGAGAAATATTTCAGCCATGGCTCAACGGCCTTTCAAAGGAAAGCAATTGCGTTAACAAATTTAATTCAACACGCTGTATATGCGCCCATTGCGTTAGTTTGTGCCACGATATGGCTTATGCTAATAAAGCCGGCCTCCCACTGTAATTGAAATTTAACTTCTAACGTTTAGATATAGTGATTTTATGTAAGCAAGCTTAGATATATATCTATGATGAAGCAGGTAGTATGTAATCTGTTGTCGTTTCTTGTTATTATATTTTTTCTATACCATATACAAGTGGACTAGGTACTTGTTGGTTATCTAATGTAACATTGTGATTTTGGGAAGAACGTAATGGGCTTTAAATATAATTCTTACTTTAACAATTATTTTAAAAAGAAAAGTATATACTTGTAATATAGTTATTTTCTTGAAGATGTCCTAAATATTATATTAAAGTGACTTAGGAGACGTAATACGTCTTAGAGGGGACAAAATCAAAGTGGATCATCCAAAAAAAAGCTAGAATCGCGAAGAAATCTTTGTACTGATCCTAGAAACGAATGAAATGTTGTGAGCTTTAATAAATCTAAAGTCTATTTAAATGTAATATAATTTATAAGTGTAAGCTTATCAGTATAAAGATATGTTTTTCTTTTGATGATCGAATATCAAGAAAATAGTAATTTTTACTCACACTAATCGGTTGGTGCCAAGTAATTGCTATAAGAAAAGTGGTTTAAATTAAAAAAAAAACATTATTTTTAGTAAATAGGTATAAGACCTATCAACTTAATTTCTCGGAACAAGTTGAAACATACTTACGATAAAAGTTGCGTCTTATACCATTTTAAGTAAAAAAGTAAATAAAGTCAGTGAAGAAGGCAATCAAAACTTATGTAAACAGATTTTCGGCGCTTACGACTCCTTCGTGCTTACTCACATTGCAAGATAAAATCCCTCGTAAATACGAGTACAAGTCTTTAATGTGATTCATCTTTAACTAACGATAAAGAACGAGAATATAAAAAAATTGTTTATGTATTACATTATAGGTATTAATAAAATTAATTATCTATTCTAAATGAAAACCTCCGTTTAGTTATTTTTTACATTTTTGTACCTGGAAGTCGGTTATAATTTTTTTTTAATTTTCTTCTAAAAATAAAGAAACCTTTATCTTTAATAAATAATAAAGGTGCCTTTAGTATAGATTTCTCAGATCGCGGGCGAGTTTTTAGGTACCTACCTACTATTACATTTGGCTTGGCGTCGACTTTAAACTTATCAATAGGCAGCACATACAAATAATAATATTATTTGCATAAGAGGTGTATTAAATTAAATCTTTATTAAGTTATTTTATAATTTTTAGTTTTGAAGTCGGTTTTTTAAAGGTAGTTTTTTTTATTAAATTGCTGAAATTTTGTGTATTATGTAGATATAGATTATAGTAAATTAAAATGCATAGATCTACAAAAATACAAATAATTTTACTTAAATTTATAGTATTTTTGATACCCAAGTCTTGTATAGTCAAGTAGCATAAATATTAATCTAAGATTTTTGCATGTGAAAATGTCAAATATGAAATTACCACATTGACCCTCCAGCATAAATCACGATGGATAGGATTACGTCGTCTGTATTTTATGTCGCATCCACAGTAGGGCCGATAAAATATGGTGTACTTAGTCTAAGTAATGCGGGAATGATGAATTATTTATAATTTCATTCTTCAGAATAACAATATTTAATGGGTTTGTTCGCTGTTCGGTTCCAGTATCTTTATGAATTTTAATATATTTTGTGTCCATTTTAGCTCAATTTTTGATTGGCATATTTCCAGCTTTAGAATATTTGTACGCTCGTGAGTAGAATACTGTTTTATAAAGGTAATAGATGAATAATTTTGTTTTATTCAATACAAAATTCAAATAAAGTTACTGTACAGGAGTTAATTTTGGTTTTTCATGAAATGATAGAAAACGGTCTGGTTGATGTTTACATATAGAAAATGCATAATGATGTAATATAGCGTCTATTTTATTATTTGTAATAGTACGATATTAGAAGACATCTAAAATAACTTGATCTTGTCGTATTCTAGGATAGCTTTTAAGTTCAAAACTCACTGCAAACTTGGCGTTCAGAAACTACTAAGTAAATGTTATGAGCTGTAATTGAATCTTATAACACGTACTTAGTTCATAAGAAGACTAAACTACTTTTCAAATATTTCTCGTGACAATTATTTAATTTTGTAAAGTTTCTTGTATAGAATACAAGTATCTTTAGATACTAGAATTGCCTCCGGACTCGCAAACCAATCGATTAATTATATTATTTTGCCTGAAAACTTTCTTTAAATAGGTAAGGAATATCTCTAAACTAATTGGGCATAAAATATAAATGTTGAACTCTTTAATTTATTTTAAGTTAGAAAATTTATGTACAATATGGAAGCCAAAATCAGAAAATATGTATTTATCATGCGTAATAATTGATTTGATAGATTCTCGTTAGTACATTTCAATACGAAGTCTCATTACTATGTTTTGGCAAAAATATTTTACTTAGATATTTGTCGATTTATTATGATGGCTTATTAATTGAAATCTATATGTACATATAATAAAATTGTAACTAAGCCGAATCTATACATCAAATATTTTTTGGAAAATCTTATTGAAATAGACATTATTATCCATATAGAGGCCGAATCTAAAGTTTTTAGAATTTTTATCTGATTGTCTGTCTGTTACCGCATCTTAGAAAAACCACTGGAGGGATTTTGATGCTATTTGGTATGGTGATAGCTGGTTATCCGGGTCAACATATAGGATACTTTTTACCGCGCGAAAATGTCCTATTTCTGAGGGAAAATACAAAAACTGCAATGTAAGAGTATACTAATACGTAAAACATAAGAATTTGATTTCTGGTCATCTGAACGCGGCCGGGGCCGCGGGCAATGCTAGTATATTATATTAAAGTCCTAAGCGTATATTTACAAATACGTTTTTTACACAAATTGAGGCATAAGTAAATTAAAAAACAAATAAATCTTTAATCCCCCCACGACGGACACGCCGGCGTTACAGTTAACAATAGATTTCTTAGAAATTTAATTAATTTCTTAAAACTTACCAGGAGGTGTTAAGATGCACAAAACAATATTGATGAACTTGCATTTTTGTTAAAATAATATCTACTGTAAGTCATCTGAATTGCATTAAATCAAAACCAGGTAGGATAAGAACTATTGTGTTTGTGAACGAAAAAATATAATTGTATTATAGTCTTAAAGAACGACATTGCTCGCCAAGTTGAGAACGCTATCTCAAGTATTTTTCTCGAGGTACACAGAAAATACTCGTTTTTTCACTTACTTACCCATTTACTACCCATTTTATTATCATAACCCACCAGTAGTAAAACAAAATGAATAATTGCATATTTTTGCCACAAAATTTAAAATAGGGAGATTTTATAATAATAAACGATAAACCCGTGACTCCTCGTGGCGAGGTTTTAATGAGCGGTGACACTATCGACCTGAAATCTTCAGGACGCCTGTTTGGAGGAAGCATCTTTGATGCAAGGGGATAGTTCATAATATATTTAGACCACCGTGCTGACCAAATACGTTTATGATGATATCTCCCGAAAACGAGTAAGCTTTTCTCAGATACTTAGGTTTTTTACATCTTAAATTTGCTAGTTCCAGGGTTTGAATTTACAGCGAACGCGCTCCCAAATGGTTGCCACTTAAATATAGTACAATATAAACAAGGCTCAAATAGTACTGAGCTACATATTATATCCATAGCTTAAACGTAAGCCATTCGCTTGCCAAGGAACCTGGTAAGTTTATTAGCATGTTCTTAGCAGACGGTTCCGTTTTGTACCAATTATATTAGATATTAAATTTACAGCACCATAAATAAGTCGAGTGAGATGTCACTATGCTCTTTCTGTTTTTCTGCGCAAAAAACTACTTGAAACTGAAACTTAAAATTATTGTAATAATAAAGATAAATAATATGAAATTGTAGTACTTTCCCAAGTTTCATTTACTGCTAACTTTTTACTGTCGCTCCGTGCTCACCTTACGACGCAGGCCTTGTAATTTTCACTTGAATGTTCACCCTCCCATTGCAAATCCAGTTAAAACTCTATTTTTCTTTTGTTCTTTATTCCACGTTCACGTCCTATCGTCCTTCATCCACCAACAAAGGTTATGGTACATAAAATTGATGCACAATAATCTAGATATTAGAAGTACAAAAAGACAAAAACAAGAGAAAAATACAAAATTGTGATGAAGCGTATGAATTCTAAAAAATCTTTATATTTAGAAAAATCTATAGGTATATAATAACATTGTATATAAGCCGAATCTGTACTTTAAATATTTTTTGGAAAATCTTATTGAAATAAACATTATTATCGATACAGAGGCCGAATCTATAGTTTTTAGAATTTTTGTCTGTCTGTCTGTCTATCTGTCTGTTACCGCATCCAAGAAAAACCACTGCAGGGATTTTGATAAAATTTGGTACGGTGATAGTTGGTTATCCGGGTCAACATATAGGATGCTATTTACCGCGGGAAAATGTCTCATTTCTGAGAAAAAATACAAAACTTCAATTTAAGAGTATACTAATATCTTGGTCATCTGAATGCGGGCGGAGCCGGGGGCAATGCTAGTAAAATATAAATACTCGTTATAATAGAATATTAAGGAAATGTCTTATATTGGAGTTGCCTTTCGTTAGTTATAAGAGACAAAGAATATTACATTACTGTTATTAATGATGTGAACATAGACAGTAGAGGTGTGAATATAAGGCTGAGAATCCACTGGATGCATGTGAATTAAATATAAATATTTTCAATTAACTTCTATTTTGACGTTAATATAAGTAGCATTAAAATGCTATTATGTGCCTTAAAATTTAAGTATTCCAATTTATTTCAAAAAATTCTTTTAAATTGTCAGATTGAAAGATTTTTTTTTTGATTTTGCATGATTACACACAATTAACGTTGAAAGAAAATATACGTATTAGAAGAGTTTACGCTATTATGTTAAATAAGACCAACGTCCGGCATTAAATATTCTCTTTATGAGTCTTTAAACTTACACACATCGTGGTTGGTCACTCTACTATTTATTGTAAATCTAGTGTCTACTGAAATCAAGAAAAGATAAAAAGAAAAGTATTAACAAATAATGCCTTGTTTAGTGAAGCAAAAGCTTTATATACAAAAAAGAATCTACTTTGTAATCGCCAGAGATTTGAGGGTTTTTAACGGAACTCAAATTTCACATTAATTAAGTCCTTTAATCCAATTCATTTCACTGGAAATAAATTTATTAGGTAAATGTATTACCGTCTCCCGGACCGAAATTCAAATGATAAAGGTATTTTTTATGAGCCCTTTGAAGTGAATTCATAAAGCTTTGTATGAAATAATCTTGAGATTAAACTTTTAACGCACAGTTAAAAACACCAAGTTTCACAATTTTAACTGCGTTATGTTTTTTTCATTTTTACATATAATCTGTATTTCTAATTGTAATAAGGTTATATTTTTATATAAAGATATATATTTATATAATTATATATATCCGTTAGAGTTACGTTTTAACACTAAGTTTAGATTTCTCAGAGATGAGATATTTTCCCGCATTAAAAAGTGTACTATATGTTAACCCGGTTAACCAGCTATCGTCATACCAAATTTCCTCAAAATCTGTCTAGTAGTTTTTTCGTGATGCGCTCCCAGACAGGCAGACAGACAAACGGATAGACAAAAATTCTAAAAACTATAGATTCGGCCTCTGTATCGATAATAATGACTATTTCTATAAGATTTTCTCAAAAATATTTTATATACAGATTGGACTCAGAATTTTATTATATGTTTAGATTTGAATATTTAAATTTATACGCATAATGGTAGAAACTTGTAATTACGAAACTTTAAATAATAATGTCATTTAATCTATAGCGAAGTAATATACACAAGATATATCTAAAACACATTTATGTTTCTAAAAATTACCACTTTTATGGTATTTACAAAGGCATGAAAGCTTAAAAGTTTCTTCCTTGATAACAGTATTTATTATTGTATTGCCAGGTTTGTCTGATCATCTACAACTACAAGGTCCCTGCAAATCAACTATTAGCCATAAAACTTTTTAAAGGTCAACATTTTAATTTAAAGGGATCAGTAGAAATGCGAATGAAATAAAAAATTTCGTTAGCGATCTCCCGTGGGACAGTAATGCGAGTTTCAGCCAAAAATATTATTTAAACCGTAATTGCCATCCTATTAGCCAATTACAACATTCCAGCCCTTGTTTTTTATCATTTTAGACATTTTTATGCTAATATTATAACAAATAAAATCTTAGCAAATATATAGATTATATTGGTATATTTACATATGTTGCCGTAGATGATAATACATTTTAATATATAAATTTGTTTAAAATATTAAAAGTATTAAAAATATACATATATAGTACTAGCGGACTCACCCTCGCTTCGCTCGGGTTCGTCCCTAGCTTGATTCCCAATACAAACTTTCATCCCAATTTTCACCCCCTTTAGGGATGATTTCCGGGATAAAAAGTATCTTATGTCATTCTCAAGGTCTCAAACTATCGCTTTAACAAATTTTATCTAAATCGGTTTATTAGATCCAGAGATAACCCCCTACAATGTCACAAACTCACAATTCACAAACTTTACCTCTTTATAATATTAGTATAGATAATACAAAGAACAAAAGTAAAAAAAAATCATGAAAATTTTTTCATGATATGAAAGATACTGAACAACTTTTATAACACCACGTACCTTCCGTTATTCGTTTGATCAGATTTCCATAATGCAATATTCTTGCACACGATATCTCTGGCCAAAGATAGTCTCCTGCCAAGAAAATGTTGGCACCGAAGTCGACAAGCAAGAGTCTTACACAACGGTTAGTTCTCAATTAAGTGTAGAACCTCGAACCTTCGCACACTCGATACAGGAATAAATTGTCAGGATTAACAATGGTCAAGAACAACATGGTAACATACATGTTGTATGGTTCTAAGATCCAAATTTTTGAATAATTTCAAAGGGGGTCCTTTAAACGTATATCAAATATTTCTACATCTATATATATAATGAAATTGTACCTAAGCCGAATCTGTAATTTAAATATTTTTTGAAAAATCTTATTGAAATATACATTATTATTGATCATTGATATAGAGACTGAATCTATAGTTTTAGATTTTTTATCTGTTTGTCTGTCTTTACAGGCAGACCGCATCACAGTAAAACCACTAGAGGAATTTTGATGAAATTTGGTATGGTGATAGCTGGTTATACGGTTCAACATATAGGATACTTTTTACCGCGGGAAGATCTCTCATTTCTGAGAAAAACTACAAAAACTACAATGTAAGAGTATACTAATATATAAAACCTAAGAATATCGTTTATGGTCATCTGAACGCGGGCGGAGCCGCGGCTAATGCGAGTATCATTATATGTAACGTTATTTTAGTTACATCTTAAAAGTAAACTTACTTATTATATTTTTTTCTGTTTTTTTTTTTTTTTTTTCAGATGACTGCACTGTTTACAATGGGATTTTCATTGAAGAGTAGAAAATTAGGACGAGAAGAACAAAGATTTTTATATATGTTTTATTTTTTAATCATGATTTATTTAAGTAATATTATTTTAATAATAATATGTTCACGTAAGGGTAGAATTTTTATGAGATAGCACGAGGTGTGGTACGGGCGGAAGCGAGTAAACCACTGGCTCGTAATAAATACAATATTAAAGACATCTGACAAAGTTGTTAAATCATATTCTGTTGCATGTTTACACACAGAAAACAGGGCTTTCTGGCTTCAGTAGTCACAAAATTAATTTTGTACTTCAATATCTCCGACGTATTTGAAGTCCAATTTACTGTACACTTTTCCAATATCTCGTTGAAACTTTGTAAAGTTCTGTATCTAAGGGATCTCGTGTACAAAGGCACAAATCAGAGTTTCTATGAAAGCGTTGAGAAACTTCCGAGATGTTAATATGACTTTCATATCGTGTTTATAATATTGTCGTTTTCAGTTTACACAATATGTGTATGATTTTCTAACAGAGTTTGTTATTATGTATAATATACATACAAATATATATTTTATAGTACAGTCCTTGCAGTTTTTTCTCATAGACCTTTAATTATTATAACTATACCATATATATATATATATATATATATATATATATATATATATAAATCATCATAACATTTCGAAATACGTTTGTATGTGTGGAGGCGGAGAGCAAGCATATTATAAGATTGACCGTAAGCTACTTGCAATAATGCGGTTTTTCCATGAGTGAAATGAAAGTTAGGAAAATGCGTGTTCATCATACTCTGCTAATACCGCTTTCAATGCCCGAGTAGGAAGTGAGATTATCTTTATTTACAAATGCTTTTTGTACTTACCTTACATCTTCATACTCATATATATATATATATATATATATATATATATATATATATATATATATATATATATATATATATATATATATACATATATATATATATATATATATATATATATATATATATATATATATATATATATAGTTTCTTTGTATGTATAGCGAACCGTAACGGAAGGATAAAGTCTAAGCAAAGTCCAAAAGCCTCAATACTCGTTCTCGCGAGTTGCCAGTTTTGTGATGAATACATAAAGTGTAATGTAATAAAAAAGTAAGGGACAAATAATATTATCAAGTGCTGGCCATCATTGAGATCCTCCTATAGGCAGTATCAAAAGTTTACTAAAACTAAATGCATTTTTCATGTCGTGAGGGCAACTTTGTCTGAAGTTTGGAAGGTACATTCTATAAATCTATCGTACACTGCTTCCTATTTGTAATATTGTAAAAACAAATTAAAAATACGCTTTTTGCACGAATTAAAATTATAAAATGATTTATTTGTAGAGTAAACGCAAAAATATTTTTTTTATATACGGGATGGATGATAGATACCCTAGGTATTATTCGTCCCCATTTAGTGTCCGGCAATCTAGCCGGTCGCGAAGCCAAGAATCGCACTGGGAGGTGGCCTACCTCGGTGGACGATGTGCCATGCGGGTTGCTCCTGGTTGCTACTTCTCTGATAGCAGAGTGGATTGTTGGAGCAACCCCATGGCGGTTGTGGTCTGTTTTAGCAGACCTGCCGTCGGAGCGTCGTGGTTAAGTGTATAAGCAAAGTGCAAAGCAAAAAGACGGGGGACGTATTACGTTCGGTTTTAGTGGCTAGTACTGGCTTTCTGGTGAGTCCCACATAACCACCTGTATATATGCAGGTGTACTGTACACAATGATTCGTTCAGAAGTATGGCGCGCTTTGTTGAAATTAATTATAAGTACACAACCAAAAAAATAAATGTATTAAAATTAAAACCTTGATATGAAAACAGTTTCTATATATTTTAATTGTTATGAGGAATAATTCATTATATATGATGCCTGCGAAGTGCCAGAACCTATCTAAGTCTTTGCTTCACTAAGCTCCTATATTTCGTGCTTCCTTTAGTAACTACTACGATGTTAAAATCGTAGAAAGAGCTTTTATTTCTTAAAGGAATCTATTTTCCACTGTCCAAAGTCCAAACTATTAACCAAAGAACGAAGTTCGTACACAAGTGATGATGTTTTTTTTTAATAATCTGTACCAATAAATACTATTAATGATAAAAAAAAAAGTTTCCTAAAAATATTTAAAAGCTTTGAAAAATATTTAAAAGTTGAGTGTAAGATCTCAACTATATAATAAATATATTTCAACGAACATAGATATTGATAAAAAATTTGCTAATACAGCCATTACCTATATTCTCTTACTTACGTTTTAAAATATCATGCTCATATAAAATTTCGACATACCTACAGTGTACTCAGTCTGTAAATAAACCATACGAGTACGTGATACGTTAAAGTTTTTAAACCCGTGTTTGTAAACTTTCAAAAACGTCTCGTTTCTGCATACATTACATTTGCTGCTAAGTATATTCAATACTATTTCTTGTGGTAAGAATAATAATTATTGTTTATTATTTACTTGCAGGTTCATTTAAAGATGGGCATATACTTAGCCATGGCATATCTATACATATAATAAAATTGTAACTAAACTGAATGTGTAAATTAAATATTTTTTGGAAAATCTTATTGAAATAGACATTATTATCGATACAGAGGCCGAATCTATAGTTTTTAGAATTTTTCTGTCTGTCTGTCTGTCTCTCTGTCTCTGTCTGTTACTGCATCACGAGAAAACCACTGGACAGATTTCGATGAAATTTAGTATGATGATAGCTTATTCGAGTCAATATATAGGATACTTTTTACCGCGGGAAATATCTCATTTCTGAGAAAAAATATAAAAACTACATTGTAAGGGTATACTAATATGTAAAACCTAAGAATTTGGTTTTTGGTCAGCTGAACGCGGGCGGAGCCGCGGGCAATGCTAGTAACTTTATAAAAAGAGATTAAAACCAGGCGTATAGTTTCGTAGTCTCATGTCTATATTATATACCGTAATATACATTTATATATACCGTAATATATATAAATGTGCTATTTCTTTCTTACCCACAACATTCTCCAATTTCTAACTATTTTTGTTTACGACTAACAGATATCTGAACAAATTATTATTAAGCATTCTTCAGGCGTGCAATTTTCATATAAAAACATTTAGCACTCGTAACTACGCAAATTAACTAAAATTAGAAATAAAAACAATGTGGTGGTAAAGTGGTAGTTATATTTAAAACTTGAATTTATTTTATTTTATAAAATAACATTTTTGCATTATATATTTCATTATCGACTGACCCTCGCTTCGGTCGGGTTTGTCCCTAGCTCGATTCCCCATACAAACTTTTATCCCCATTTTCACCCCCTTTAGGGATGATTTCCGGGATAAAAAATATCCTATGTCCTCCCCAGGGTCTCAAACTATCTTTTTACATCTAAATTTCATCAAATTTCATCTAAATCGGTTCAGTAGTTCCAGAGGTTACCCCCTACAACGTCACAAACTCACAAACTTTACCACTTTTTAAATATAAAGTATAGATTGTTGACATAATTAACAAGAGACTTTAATGAGTAAACGATTATTTTGAACATCAAATGATTGTGAATTGACCAAATGACCTCGTTATAAAAACAAATATTATGGTTTTATTTATTTATACCTATCATTTAACCATAATATCGATTGAATTTTATTACAATGATATTATTTACGCTATTCATTACTTAGTGTATAATATTTAATCAATTATAACATGTATTTTAATCATTGGTTAGTTGTTAATGTACTATAAGCTTATGTTAATGATAATACAAGAGAAATATCAAAATTCAGATTAAATTATAAACCACATACAATATCTGTATTTGTCTCAATTAATCCAATACTGCGGTTTGTTTAATAATAAAATTTAATATTTAAATTATACCTTAAACTGTTAGTTAATGATTATTCTAGTAGATTAAGTATTAACTAACCACATTACTTAATGATCTGTTTGGTTTGCAACATAATATAATATGATAATATATAATAATATTATCATTCTGAGCGATTTCAGCCAAGGCGGCCAATCTCACCGAGACTAGAAATCTGCGCAGGAATCTCCATCTGTATGCACACAAATACAATAATTACAACGTCTATTCCTTACGTTCCTAAACTTCAGTGGAACGGCAATTCGTCACGGCTGGTGTCAGGTAAAGTGGATCGACGGTTTTACATGCTCTCCAAAGCACTATCTTACCAACTCCGGGCTTTTACTGAGAATTATTGATTGAAAAACCTGATACATACACTTAGCTCGACTCGGGACTAGAACCCAGGATCTTTGGATTTACTTCATATCTACTACTAGTCACTAAACAGAGGAAAGTAATTTCAGTTAATTTATAAGTAATATAGTTAAAATGAAACTTTAAATAACAAAAATCCGCAGCATTATTAACAATGCACATGGAGTCCAGCTGTATTGTAAAAAAAAACATTCGTACTACATAGCATAAAACAAAGTCGATTCTCGCTGTCTGTCTGTCCCTATGTATGCTTAGATCTTTAAAACTACGCGACGGATTTTGATGCGGTTTTTTTTAATAGATAGAGTGATTCTAGAGGAAGGTTTACTTGTATTATACATGTATATTATAGTACAGAAAAGCCAAGAAATTCAAAGTTGTGTATTTCATACTAACCGTTAAAACGTACTTAGGGACGAACCCGAGCGGAGCGAGGGTGAGTCACTAGTTTTCTTAATATAAGTATAACAAGTTTTTATCATGAGTTCAGCATTCGTGGAGCGGCGTATAAAATAACGTACTGTCAAAATTAAATTTGTTATTTTTTTTTATAATTATTATAATTTAAGATATAAATAAATAATAAATAAATATGTTGGGACAATAACACACAGCACCATGTAGTTCCATGGTAAGCTACGAGGCCTGTGTTATGGATACCAGATAGTTGATACGCTACACACATATAACTTTTAAATACACACATATTATAAATATACACACCCATGACTGGAGTACAAACATTCGTGCTCATCACACAAATGAATGCCCCCAGCGGGACTCGAACCCGCGACCTTTAGCACAGCAAGTAGGGTAGGTTACACTACAAACTGAGCCAAACGTGTCATCAAATAATAACAATATTACCAAAAAAAAAAAAGAAAACTAATTTCAGTGTTGCAAGTTTCATCGTCAGCATTAACTTAACTCGGTATAACATCTAATCTCACCAACACGCAGTCACGTTCCAGTTTCATACATTTCAGAGTGAAATGGTGTCGAAAATATCCTTTTCCCATATCAACATATCCGTGAATGAAAATTGTTTTTATAGATTCGGAACACTCCAATTTCTACTGGTAGATGTGCCATATTCGGTGCGGAATCAATTTTCTCTATATAAGTTGATGTGTATATTCTTTACCCAATTACACTTGAAAGAGGGTAATGTTTATATATATATATATATATATATATATATATATATATATATATATATATATATATATATATATATATATATATATATATATATTAACGTATGTACTTAATGTGTTTATGCTCAGTTGTAGTATTTGTGTTATAAGTTAGCGTTTATAAAAAAGTTAAGTAGGTTCCCTCCATTTCAAATATCTTCTAAACCATTTCAAATAAAAAAATTCTGAGTCGAATCTGTACGTTAAATATTTTTTAGAAAATCTTACTGAAATAATCATTATTATCGATACAGAGCGAGATTATAAAATTAGTTTTAATTATTGTTGTGATACTTACAATAATTAAAACTAATTTAATAATCATTTCTACAGCACTGAAAGTCATCAAATAAATCATCAGTCATCAATAAAATACTTTAAATATTTAATAGTTTATTAATAGTTTATACTTTTGCAGTATCATCGTAGCCATTGTTGTTTACTGTATACTTATAAGAATTGTCACTATATAAATAAATTTTCATTTCATCAAATACTATAAAATTAAATCACTCATTCTTTTGCTGTTTTAATATAATAATTTATAACACTTTTTGTAACATTTTATTAATTAATCCTGTATTTCAACTAATTACAACCGCTTCAACCCGACGCACGCAACCCGTCCGCAGCCAAAAAAACCGCTGAAAGTTACAAAGCCAACATAAATTCTATTATAATTTAATAATAGAATATTAAATTAAACGGTTGTAGTACCCGATTAATTAAACAAATTTTCTCTTCTAAATATTTAGTTAAAAGCAGTAATTGGTGCATAAATGTTTGTTTTACATTTATAAATTTGCATAATTACAAATTTGTTAACAATTTAAATGATTTTGTGAGAAGTTAAAAGTATATGGGTAACAAGATTTATTTTATTGTAGTTTAACGATGTACTTTGGTTTTGCTAGGGTTTAAATATCGTTTTATTACTTTGTAACCCAAGGTATATCTGATTTTCGACTTTATAGCGGGATGAAATAATAAGGATGCCAATTTAATATCTAATCAAAGGGTTGCAAACACAACAAACAATTTAATATAGTCAAATATTTAGCTTAATTCATATAATATGCTCAATTTAATGGCTACAATATCCTGATTATAATATGGGTGTCTTCAAGGTAAGAGTGAATAGGTGGCTACGGAATTAGTGCGACTTACCATCTACGACTGCGTTACCACTTACCATCAGGTGGAACGTAGTCAAGCACTAATTCTGAATAGTATAAAAAAAAAAAATTTTGAATGGTGCATTTTCCCAATCTTACCCATTCGACCCTTATTACTTACCACTACATAAATTTTCATAGAGAAAAAAGTTGGCGTCTCGTCAACACGAAAGTAATCACGAAAGTTTGCTTGATAGTAATCATTTTTAAGCGGCTTAGATATTCCTAACTAATATATATGAATGAACTGAAACAAAAAATCAAGGAATATGTGATTTAAAGTATTGTTTTTAATTTAAAATATGCTGATATTAAATACAGAGCACGTTTTGGTATATACTGCAAATAAAAATAAATGGGCAGTCCATATACGAGTAAAAGTCTATGAGCATGTATGAGAGAGAGTAAGTAACTTTAGCGATTAGAGTGGAGCGAAATGATGACTATATGTGGTCCAATTAACCATTAATAAGGGTGTTTTATTTATATCATGTACAGGATATAAATAAAACACCACCACATTTAATAGACTTAAGACTTTAACTATAATAGCTATTACACTATTTAATTTATCTAAGACTTTATACTTGTAAATAAAATTGTAGCATTTGTTTGGTTTCGAAATATCTAATCCATATTGAGCTAATATCATTCTATGTGTAATATTAAAGCTCAAAAACTTCTAATACTTTCCAAAATTCATTAATTTCAAAATACCAAAAAAACTTTTGTTTATCAACGTATGTTTGTCTGTTTGATTTTAGGACGGCAAAACTGTTATCGAAAGAAATCGGATAAGAGTGATATATAAGCAATAAATCATGTCGATTCTTTGGTTAGTTCCTGTATAAGATAAGAACAGTCCAAAAACTACAATATCTTCATTATAGGTAATATTACTAGCGGTAGCGACTCACTCTCGCTTCGCTCGGGTTCGTCCCTAGCTTGCTTCCCAATATAAACTTTCATACCCATTTTCACCCTTTAAGGGAGGATTTCCAGAATAAAAAGATCCTATGTCCTCTTCAGAGTCTCAAACTATCTCCTTACCAAATTTCATCTAAATCGGTTCATTAAATCCAGAGATCCCTACAACGTCACAAACTCAAAATCTTACAAGCTTTATCTCTCTATAATATTAATATAGATTAAGAATCAAGAAATTCCAGTGCAGTATAATCCTGCTGAAATAATTGTGTTACGCGAAATACTTGTGCAGCACGAAGTGATTAGTCGAGTACTAATGCACTTAGAGTCGCTGCTCTGGTTGACCGGCGTCTTGGAACCCGGCTAATGGCGCACCATCGAGAATAATTCGATTGATTCATCCACAATCCATTTCCCTAATGACTTAAAATTAGCTAAAAACAGATACAATGTTAATCTTGAACGTAGCACTCGGAAATTCTGAGGGTTTTTGATACTAAGAAATACAGAATTTCTCGAGTTCACGACAAATTATAAGATCAACTTAGTTTATTATCAGGTCTCTTAAATTTGCTTATTATATAATATTAAAAGTATATTTTTTCATATTATATAGGTACATGTAAAAAACTCCGTTTGGTAGTCTTGGTTATTTGATTAATAGGAACTATCACGTCCGCATGGTTTAAATTATGTTATTTTATTCCGAGTCTTACAGAATATTTATAAATTAGCTTTATTAATTAAAAATATGCATGCATATTTTTAATTTTAAAAATTAATTTAATAATTTAATTTAATTTATTCCTGATTTTTTTGTAAAGTAATCTACGCCCTCCTTATGAGTTAAATAGCATAAAATTTCATCAAAATCACTTTAGTCGAAGAAGAGTAAGTAAATAACTCCGTCATTGTAATATTTTATTGTTTATATTTGAACTAATATGACCTAATATTTTTTATAAAATATTTTTGCTCCATAATATTTTGAAATAATGTATAAAATAAGTGCAATCAATTTTGTTTTAATCTATTCTAGTTCCAGAATGAAAATACGCTTTATAATTGTGTTAAAATGCACAGAATTTTATAGTAAGCCAGTTTCTTTGTTGAAAGAAACGAGACTTCTTATAGGATTATCTCAGCTTGCCTGCTTTTTAAATTTACCTGTACAGGACAAATTAGTTTTTAACTTGCAAGAGCACCATTAAAATTTTCTTAGTTCACTTATGCATGTGCTTCAACTTAATAAAGATGTGTGTGATTTAAAGTGATACATTTATTTAGATACGAGCGATTTACCCTCACTATGCTCGGGTGTATGATCTAGTAGATGCCTCCATGTTATTCCCCAACTACACCCAAATCATTTTAGTCATTTCACGCACAGTAAAAAATACGAGCGTGTGTGTGTGTGTGTGTGTGTGTGTGTGTGTGTGTGTGTGTGTGTGTGTGTGTGTGTGTGTGTGTGTGTGTGTGTGTGTGTGTGTGTGCGTGTGCGTGTGCGTGTGTGTGTGTGTGTGGATCGCTTACGCACTCAACCCCGACACCCCGACGATAGGTCGGTCAAAGAAGACCATAACAATCAATGGGTTGCCTACAGTCTGCTATCAGAGAACTTCCACGAGAAACCCACATGGTCACCGCACCCTTAGGTGGGCCGCCTACCTGTGTCTCTTGGTTTCACACCCAGCTGGATTGCCGGTCGCTAATGAGCCCCCAAAATGACGAGGTGAACACACATCGGAGGGATGTCTAAAAGTAACCGTGTTAACCTAAAATTTACAAGTATGTTTTGTAGTATTATTGTGCATATTGTATTTTTAAACAATTTCTAAAAAGGAGGTGATTCTATGTTCGTCTGTATGTATCTTTTTTTATGTATGTACACTGATTTCTTGGAGACGGCTTGACCGATTTCACTACTTTAATATATTCTATTAAGGTGGTTCCGAGGTGGGGTTATCAAGCCTACGATTTTTTTTCGAGAAAATCAGGAAAAAAGTAAAATTGTTAGTTAGTAAAATTAAATGGAAGTATACACCTAATAAGTTTTTTTGAGCACCAATGACTAAAAAGCTTCACTACGGTTTCCTCATATACATATACAAAATATTTAAAGATATAGTGTAAAACTCTATAATTATGCTAGATATATTTTTCATTTCCAGTGTTTTGGATACAGTTTAGAACTAATATTTTTGTAATTCAATTGAATAGAATCTAATTTGTAGAAAATAACAAGTGCGGAAATAATTTCCATAATTATACACATATTTGTATAAATAGAACCTGTATTATAATTGCGAATTTTGTAACGGCATAATTTTAGCATATTATTCTTACACCGTTCGTATTAGACAAATGGACGGTTTACATCAGTTATCTAAATAAATAAAAGTAAGTGTTTTACAAGCATAAGTCATTCCTAAACCATTCATTCGATTGTGATGAAACTTTGGCGAGTTATTCTGCGTGGAACGCGAAGAATCTTGGCCCAAAAAAAGAATTTTTCTTTGAATATTTATCCTCTATGCGTTCCTTAACCATTTATCCCTAGAGACGCACGAAATCGAAGCGAGTGTAAGCCTAGTCAGTTTATATTTACTACCACACAATGAGATAGCTGCACTTTTATGATTTGTCGCGAGAATTCTACAAACAGAACAGTTTTTTTAACGTTGAATAATGCAATCACACCTGTACAACATTTCTCATCATCTAGAAAAAACCAGTACAACTAACTAAAACCCCAATGGAACCGTATCCTAGTAATAAATCATCGTAGAATCACTTAAGTACACTACGCAACCAAAGGCCCCGATTTCTGGCCCACTGGGATCACCAGGGTGTTACCTTTAGCACTCGACTCTGATGTACTCTGTCTCTTGACTCTCTCTTGGACTCTCATAGTTTCAGTATAGTATAGTGTAAATGCACATACTCCTTATGAAAGCATCTGACTGTGTGATCGATAAAATTAACTCTGCTGGACCTAAATTATTTTATCCTCTTAGTCGCACCGTTGGTTTTTCTTCGTCGTAGATAAGTTTCTTAGGGCTCTTGATTTGCTAATCATCTTAAATCTTGTTTAACGAATATATTCTAATAATTTCATTCATCCGATGATTATATCCCCTCGTAACCCTTGTAAGGATTACAAATGTATGTCTGTCTATCTCTCACCATTTGAATTTTATACATGTAGGAACTAGATGTATTATTGAAATGACATATTTTGCAAGTTTTAAATGTATTGTTAAAAATACTAAAAAATATAACAAAATTGAGTGCACTTCTGGAAAAAATTAGACGAAAAAAATACTAAAAGAAATAACAAAATATATCGCGCAGTCATATTTTACTGTTAAAATATAAACGAAAACTCTTTTTAAATTTTATAATATATGTACGTAACCCTCCTTGGAGCGAGTCCAACTCGCACTTCACTTTTTTTCATAACTTTTTTATAGTCTTCAAATAAATACCGATTTGTAATATAGCTTATATTTTGAAGATTTTTTTGTAATATATTTTGTAAATGTATTTTTAGACTTTTTTCTTTATAAAAGCAACACCGTAGACTTAATTTGCAAAACTTCCAATTATTGCTTAACTTCGAAAGTATACTTACAAGTATAAATATTTCAACCACATAAGACGTACAGCTCTCAAGTTGTTTTATACTAAAATTGAGAGTATTAACTTTTCTTAACTTGTGGTTTAATTAGAAAATTTATTTGTATAAGCGTGTGTTAAGGTTTGTTTGCGTTATCAACTTTTGCTTCAAATTTATATAGGACTAGCATTTCTCGCGGATCCGCCCGCGTTCAGATGACCAAAAACCAAATTCTTAGTTTTTACATATTAATATACTCTTATATTGCAGTTTTTGTATTTTTTCTCAGAAATAAGACATTTTTCCGAGGTAAAAAGTATCCTATATATTGACTCGGATAACCAGCTATCATCATACCAAATTTCATCAAAATCCCTCCAGTAGTTTTTCCGTGATTCGGTAACAGACAGACAGACAGACAAAAATTCTAAAAACTACAGATTCGGCCTCTGTATCGCTAATATTGTTTATTTCAATAAGATTTACAGATTCGGTTGAATTACAATTTTATTATATGTATAGATTCTTTAGAAATGAGTAATTGCTAAGTATAATTAAGTAAACCAACCTAAATGAGAACTTACATAATTTTACCTAAATCTACTAAATTCGTGGCAGCATGAAGTGTTATGGCGGTGTAATAACATCTCTTATAAACAGTATCGATCGTCTATACGGATTGGAAATTTGAATTGACCAATGAACATAGATATATTTATCCCGGTTTAAGTACTGCAAGTAGATTTATACATATGTAGGATTAGAAATGTTACGAAGTTATACATACTATTTAGTTTATACTATTTAGTTTATATAGAAATTCGGACGTGGAACCTATCCATGTACAAGTAGCTATGGAGTTTTCAGAAAACTTAAAATTTATAAACAGAATGCGTTTAAATTACTAGTTTCTCAGTAGATCTCTCAAAGATATTTTATCTTGCAAGAAAATATTTATGGGAGTAAGCGGCTGTGAAAATTCATTGGATCTTGGCCAAGACTGGCGGACAGATGAATTGCAACCACCCATCGTAAGATTTGAAGTTTAACTTGAAATGTAGTGGGGCTAAAAGTATAACATAATAAAATTGTTTATTGAATAACTAGTTTTTGCCGGTGGCTTTACTCTCGCTTTAATTTATTTTTTTAATTAAGAAGAATAGGTAAATGTATTTGTTTTATGAACAACTAGCGACTTCCCTTTGCATCTCTTGGGTGGTGTATCCCTAAATGCCTGTTGTGCTCTACCTTTTGGTAAGATTCGTTATTGACAGCCTACAACCTATTTATATGCGTAGGTACACCCGCGACCACGCACGCACGCACGCACGTACGCACGCATGCACGCACGCATACACACACACACACACACACACACACACACACACACACACACACACACACACACACACACACACACACACACACACACACACACACACACACACACACACACACACACACACACCACACACACACACACACACACACACACACACACATATTCAAATTTTGTAGTCATACGTTTAAAAGATAATAAACTGTTTCATTATTCATTGATGATCTGAATGTGCGTAAATATTGGATGGTAATAAAATATTCTCGATCGTTGTTCTACTCGATAAATCACTGTGACGTAATAATATACATTAATTAAGCTATTTTTATTCTAAATATAACTTATTACATAATTTAATAATTTTATAGATTCAAACAGTCACTTACAGGAATAAAAATTATTGTAATTGTAATCGAAATTATTAACTTTGTAGGGGTTTATTTTTATTATAATTTTATAATTTTAATTAGTGATTTAAAATTAAGTCTCATTAACTATTATCATACATATTATAATATTTATTTATATATATTATTAATATTATACTCGTATGATAGATAAATAGCGTTAAAATAATATTAAATAAAAAATACAATATATATATGTTAATAAAAATAAAACATCTTCTATGCTTCTTACTTACACGATGATATTTAAGATATTAAATTTATTTCAATATACGTATTATAATTACGTAACATATAATGTTTGGTTCGAACATAAAAGTCAACGGTCGGTAATATGAGCTTTGAAGCCGTTCTGTTTAACGGTTATGCGAATTTTATTTCCTTTCTGGCTATTTACTATTAATAAAATCAGGCAACACTGTTTAGATTTAGTTAAACCTAATTTAAATTAATGAGTCGTGTTACATGTAAATGTATGTACATCGTTACGTATAAACTCAATGAATGTGATTTAATTTATTATTAACAACTATCTACTACTATCTATACATACATATAATAAAATTCTAACAGAGTCGAATCTGTACATTAAATATTTTTTTGGAAAATCTTGTTGAAATAGCCATTATTATCGATACGGGGGCCGAATCTATAGTTTTTAGAATTTATGTCTGTCTGTCTCTCTGTCTGGGAATGCATCACGAGAAAACCACTGAACAGGTTTTTTTGAAATTTGGTATGATGATAGCTGGTTATACGGGTCAACATATAAGATACTTTTAATGTGGGAAAATATCTCATCTCTGAGAAATCTCTACGCTAGTATGTACAGTAATAAATATATAATTTAGTACTTATTTGTGTCGTACTTGATTATATGTACTATAAAGCTACTTTTACAAGGGAAATCATTAAACGACGAGATATAAAAATGTTATTGACATATATAAAAATCTTCTCTTGACCGAGTTCGGTCACGGCGTATGAACTTCCTGAAACTATTTATTTACTACACATTATAGTGCACAAGTGTATGAGCAGACAGTCCTTACACTCTCATATAATAACTCGATCGGTGATACATGAAGCGCAGGGGGTGTAAATATACCTGTATTCCATTACATAAAAACCAAGTAGCCGTTTTGGCCCGACTCAGGAGTAGAACCCAGGACTCCACGATTTGAGCCGTACATAATAATCTAAACCAAAGGCACAACACTGGTTACAAAACCCACAAAGCAATTAAATTCTACAATACGGTTTGCAGCATTATAATATTATTTATGCGAAAAATTATCAAACTTCTATGGCTGCTTGGTAAAAAGTTTAAATGGCTGCAAAAGCGACAAACAATTATATCTATATCACGTTAAAATCTATACATACTCGTATAATAAAATTGTAACTAAGCCGAATCTGTACATTAAATATTTTTTAGGAAATCTTATTGAAATAGACATTATTATCGATACAGAGGCCGAATCTATAGTTTTTAGAATTTTTTGTCTGTCTGTCTGTCTGTCTGTTGTTACCGCATCACGGGAAAACCACTGGAGGGATTTTGATGAAATTTGGTATGATGGTAGCTGGTTATCCGGGTCAAAATATAGGATAGTTTTTACCGCGGGAAAATGTCTCATTTCTGAGAAAAAATACAAAAACTGCAATGTAAGAGTATACTATTATGTAAATCCTAAGAATTTGGTTTTTGGTCATCTGAATGCGGGCGAAGCCACGGGCAGTGAAAAAATAAAATATAAAACGCAAAAATTAACAAGAGAGATAGAAGTAATAAATGAACGACGTAAGAACTCGTAGTTCAGCATCGCGTTAATCAAGTTAAGGTCAATTTTACAATACTTTATTAAATTACTAGCATTTCCCGCGGCTCCACCCGCGTTCAGATGACCAAAAATCAAATTCTTAGGTTTTACATATTAGTATACTCTTACAATACAATTTTTGTATTTTTTCTCAGAAATGAGATATTTTCCCGCGGTAAAAAGTATCCTATATGTTGACCCGGATAACAAGCTATCATCATACCAAATTTCATCAAAATCTGTCCAGTGGTTTTCTCGTCATGCGGTAACAGGCAGGCAGACAGACAGACAGACAAAAACTCTAAAAACTATAGATTCGCACTCTTTATCGATAATAATGTCTATTTCAATTAGATTTTCCAAAAAATATTTAATGTACAGATTCGACTCTGTTAGAATTTTATTATATGTATAGATAAAATATCCGGTCAAGCGTTTTAGCGTACTTTTAAGGTCAATATTCCAAAGGGTGCTAACGGGTCCTTCATTTTCTTAATCTGTAATATTAAAGAGACAGATTTTACTGATAAAATGGACATGGTATATTAATTTGACGTTAGAAAATGAAGAAGTTTCAAAAAGTACAATTTGAACATTGATAGTAAAACGTTCTAGTTATTACCAAAAATATTATAGTAATCTATACTAATAATATAAATGTGAAAGTTTGTAAGTATGTTGTTTGTTGCTCTTTCACGTCCGAACAGCTGAACGTATCTGGATGAAATTTGACACAGAGATATATTAGGTATAGTTTGGAATAATACATAGGCTATTTTTTATCCCAGAAAAATGTACGGTTCCCGTGGGATAGGTTTGTTTTCGTTTTCCTAGAGGCAAACCCGAGCGTAGCGAGGGTGAGCCGCTAGTCTGTGAACATGATTTAAATTTTAACTTTTAGTTTTGATAATCTTAGAATGTGGGCGAATATTCATCAATTCTGATTCTAATTTCATCAATGATCTATCGCCATAGGGTATATAATCTTTGAATTTATTGTTAATTTTATGCTTAAATACTGAATAAGTCATAACTTATTATAAGTTACTGAGGAAGCTGATCATTTTAAACAAACGATAAACAAACTAAGTTTAATAAATTGTTTTTCGACTATAATCGCTTACTTAGTATTTCAATAGCTAACATTCATAATTTCTCATTTGAAATCATAATAACTCACTTAAAAACTACCTGTTCTAAACCATGTATCTTTATTCTTTTAATCTTTATATTTATAAAACTTCATTAGTAGTCATGTACCGGTGAATGATCGGGAGAAAGATCGATGGGCTTAAATGCTCTCCGAGGAGAGGGTAACATACTTACCAACTTTTTGTTGCTACTGAGAATTTCTTTAGCAGAAGAACTTTCACTGTTTTTTGGCTCTTGGGACTCAATTCTAGAATTTCATAATCTACTACAGTACCTATATGTTAGCTACTAGGTCAAAATCAGCGTAAATAAATTATGAATATCTATACATTAATCAAATTTTAGATTTTTTGTTGTATTGCGAATCATATGAATATATAATCGTACCAGGCAACTTTTTGTTGCAGATGCAATTTAAATAGATTTATTTCTCAATTCCTTGTGCCGTTTCTATTAATTTGATATCGTTTTATCATAATATTTTATTAAGGCATCGTATCGATTATATTTTGTACTTTGTATATCACAATTAAAAGGTTAATTAAAAAAACTACTTTGTCATATATTTTAAATTTCATATTAAATAAATGTATTCTAATTGTTTTATAGATGTGGCGAAAAATATCCTATTATTGGGCCACCTAATATTATGGTTATATGTAGTGGTAGCCCAGTGGTAGCGCGCTCGCTTTGGAAACCGAGTGAGGCGGGTTCAAATCCCGGGTCTCGCACCTCTGATATTTTCGTGCACGAATCATTTCCAACATGGTCACTACTTATCTTATGATGAAGGAAAATATCGTGAGGAATCCTGCGTGTCTAAGATTTAAACTATTTACTGAAAAAAGACGCTTTTAAGTCGTTACGTAGGTTACATCACTTACAAGTAGGCTAAATTCAAGGTCATATATTCGTTTACATGCAAGATTAGATACATATAAGTGAAGTTAAGAATAAATATATTTGAATAAAAAGTTTTTAACAAAAAAATAAAAACCGACTTCAAACAAAAGCACTAAAAAGTAAAAAATAACTGATTGGTAGTTTTCATTTACTATACATACCTAATCAAATATTTTCGAAGTCGGTGTGCTTTGCTTTGTATGGGCTGGCACCGATTTCGAAAATATTTGATTAGGTATGTATTTAATAGGTAGGCTTTAATTACTTAGCCAAAGCACACTTTATAGTGCTTTTGTTTGAAGTCGGTTTTTATTTTTTTGTTAAAAAGTTTTTATTTTTCCCTTTTTAGTGTAGACAGTAGTAGCAAAGTAAGAATTCTAACGTGTTAGGCTTGTCAAATCAAACAAAATAAGCCCAAACTCAAAGTATCTACTATTAGCCGTTGAAGAGTTCCACCTATCCACCTTCTAACCTTGCCATCAGATCAGGTCAACAACACCGAACCACTGTACTATCAACGGAAATAGAAATACTTGCAAAGTTTCAAGTCAATATGACAATTAGAAGTAGGTTAAATTCATCATTAGTTGTTTTTCCACCCTTAGGGGTGGTATTTTTTTTTTGAAATTTAAATGGGACCAATCTGGAAGTATACCCTTTCAAACAAAACAAAAATTGTCCAAATCGGTTAATAAATGACGGAGTTCTGAGGTAACAAACATAAAAAAAAAACATACAGTCGAATTGAGAACCTCCTCCTTTTTGAAGTCGGTTGAAAATATAAATATCTATTGGTAAAATTGCTTAGTGTTAATTTGGACACATACTCGTAGTCCATTTCAAAGTAAAAGACGCAGAATTTTATTATCTCAGTTTACGTGCGTATTTTACCTAATGCATAATAAAATGGCCGTTGCAGCAGTGTTTAAATATTTAAATCTATTTGATTAATAATAGAAATAATAATCGTGCTTAGAATTCAACGACTTATCATGTCATTATATTCTTATTTTTCACAAATTTGTCACAAAATGTAATTTAAAATAATTAATAAAAAAAGAAAAGTTTAAAAAAGATGTGTGTGTATATATATTTGTGCCTACACATATATAGAATGTAGTACTATAGAAAATTTCACCTATCTCTATGTAAATATTTTTACCTGCATTGGATCTACAAACCGAATGAGTTCGGAAAAATTGAGTTCATTATCGATTCAAAAGGCCAGCCGTGCGGGTACCTGTGATACGGCCTTGTTTACTTTCGAATCAACCCGCTTTGGTCTAAAATTGTGTTATTTAATTTAAATTCATTGAGATGTAAAACGTGCAATAGATATTTGGTTAAATAAACCAGGTTTCAACTGGTTTATAAGTTATTTTCAGCTGTAAATTTTAAGCTTAAATTATGTTTTGATTTTACCTTCGCTTAACTCATTACTCCGATCCAATTAAAGGATTAAATGTAAGACCTTTATGTACTTACTACGATTTTGATGATATACAAATACATCACTAGATTCGTATTTCAGTTGTCTTGAGCTTTATTATTCTCTTTATGACATTTCTCCTAAAACTCTACGTCCCATAAGTGTTAATTGTTTTTTAATCTTTGGTGAAATTTAGAATTCAGTCCGTTCTGTATATTTTTGTTTAAATGTATCAAATATAATATATTAAGTGGAAAATTAATTGTTAACTACTAACATAATATGTTTTATTATTATGTATGTATCTATGTTTATTTAGATATGTTTGTTGTAGGTCTAGATTTTAAAATAAATTGTTCATATCTCTTTTTACCGGTTAACAAATAATCCGCCACATTAACACCGTATCTTCTTCATACTATACGACATTGGTAAAGTAAGCTATGCCATGCCTTAAAGCTATAAAATAAATAGTTAAATTGCATGTTTTCATTGATATACAATTTAACAGTCAAATTTTAATATGAATGTCGTTCAGATGCGTCACTAAGTGCCCCTTTTATAATATTAAGTACAGACAGCATCAACGTTTTCGAAAACTTTATTACTATGTGTTACTTAAGGCCATTTTCTATCTATGTATTGAATTTCATCCGAATTTGTGTAGCATTTTCAACATGAAAGGGTAACAAACATACAGTATCGTCATACATATCTACGAATATGTTATTGCATAAAATAATTCGCTACTTAGGGAATATTGTAATATATTGTCATTTATATCAAATTTACCCTGTTGTTTCGCCAATTAATAACGTCAATTACAAAATTAACGTCAAACGGCTAATGAAGTTAGAAATGCGATCCCTATCGCTATCTATTAGCTACGTATTAGCATATTATGTTAATATATAATCCCACTCTCAGTAAGAAACCTCGTTTGTAATGGTAATGTGTTTGGAAGTTAGTTCAATTTGCATTATAAACTACATACGCATTGCGAGTAAAAGTTTTACTTAGCAATAAAATTTTGTATCTCATTTAAAGCTCCGTATCATATATTTCACGTTTTCGTAAGTTTAATTAATATGGCTAAGTTTTACAATTATTTTATTTTAATATATCCATACTTATCTTCTTCTTGTAATATTATAAATGTGAGTGTGTTTGTTTGTTTGTCCTTCTTTTACGACGAAACAGAGTGGCGTATTGGCGTAATTTTTTGTGTGAAGATAGTTGGAGGGCTGGAAAATGACATAGGCTACATTTTACCGTGGGAGTTTACCTAATCCCACGGGAAAACACTTTATAATACAACGGAAAAAATACTTACGTAGGTTTTGTTAAATTCATTATTATTACTTTTATATATCATATTTATACATTTATATCATTATTATTATATATCAGTAACTGTTTGGTTTGCTTGGTTTTAAATAAGAATATTAAATCCTATTTTGTTTTTTTTTAAATGTTTACTACGAAATGGCTAAAGAGGATTTCGCCATGACCTTTTGACATAACATTTTTTTAAATTATTTTTTTTACTATTTATTTACTAAGAAGATCAAATTAATATATTAAAACAGAAAAAAAAAATGTTAAAAAGGCCATGTACCCCTCGGTGTGCGAGTCAGACTCGAACTTGTCCGATTTTTATGTATTTATATTGGAAAATCATGAAAATAAAATTTAATGGGACACCTGGGCGAATCGGGTCGCTAGTTACTGTATATTTTATTTTTTTAGAATGAAAGAATTTTTGCGATCGTATGGCTTATGTTTTAAGCTTTAGGCAAGAAAGTTATAATATGTTATACGTGACGCAACGACGAGGAGTTCACTTACAAAGTTAAAGAAATTTTTCTTTTTCTCTGGGATGATATTTCACTTTGAGTCATAAATTACGTGTGTACGTTAACAAAACAAAAGTCAGCTAGCTGGCTTCAATAAATATCTTAATATTCTAGTTAATTGATAATAAGAAACAGTATATCCGGCTAAAGTATTATTTCCTCAATTAAAAGTTAGTGTTAAATAATAATTACCATAATCTATAATAAATTCCTCAAAATGTAAACTTGATACTATACATTTTAAATAAATAATTATAAATAATTTAAAAAATGGCTCTAGCAATAGATATTTTGATGGAAAAATAAAAGCGTAGTTTTAAGTCTTTTGTAATAAATGGAACCCTTCCTTCTTTGTTAGTTTATTTTCTTCTTTCTTCTATTATGGATATTCTAGAAGATATAAATACATATAAAACAGCTCAGTTGGGTTTTCCAGGAAGACAAATATTTGGCAATTAACAATTATATTTTTCGCTTTTTCTGTATACTCATTTTACATTCATATTTTTATATTCCTAACTTACATAATGCGAATTACCGACTGTCCATTTGACATATCAAAAATCTATTGTTAAAATGTACAAACTGGCACATAAAATAAAAACTTTTTAACAAAAAAATAAAAACCGACTTCAAACAAAAGCACTAAAAAGTAAAAAATAACTGATTGGTAGTTTTCATTTACTATACATACCTAATCAAATATTTTCGAAGTCAGTGTGCTTTGCTTTGTATGGGCTGGCACCGATTTCGAAAATATTTGATTAGGTATGTATTTAATAGGTAGGCTTTAATTACTTAGCCAAAGCACACCGACTTCGAAAATATTTGATTAGGTATGTATAGTAAATGAAAACTACCAATCAGTTATTTTTTACTTTTAAGTGCTTTTGTTTGAAGTCGGTTTTTATTTTTTTGTTAAAAAGTTTTTATTTTTCCCTTTTTAGTGTAGACAGTAGTAGCAAAGTAAGGATTCTAACGTGTTAGGCTTGTCAAATCAAACAAAATAAGCCCAAACTCAAAGTATCTACTATTAGCCGTTGAAGAGTTCCGCCTATCCACCTTCTGGTCTTGCCATCAGATCAGGTCAACAACACCGAACCACTCTACTATCAACGGAAATAGAAATACTTGCAAAGTTTCAAGTCAATATGACAATTAGAAGTAGGTTAAATTCATCATTAGTTGTTTTTCCACCCTAAGGGGTAGTATTTTTTTTTGAAATTTAAATGTGACCAATCTGTAAGTATACCCTTTCAAACAAAACAAAAATTGTCCAAATCGGTTAATAAATGACGGAGTTCTGAGGTAACAAACATAAAAAAAAACATACAGTCGAATTGAGAACCTCCTCCTTTTTGAAGTCGGTTGATAACTGAATGTTACACGTAATATATTAAAAAATAAAACTGTTTAGAAAAGTTCCCTAACTGGTTTATTGGTTATGCAAATATTTTCATTTATTGAATGGCACGGCAAAGCAATAAGTTTCGAAAAATTGAATTCATTATTTATTTAGAGGGTCAACCAAACGATATTCTCTGGAATTGACTCGTATTTACCTTTGAATCAAATAGACTCTTTTCCTTTCCTAAAGGTAACTTTAATTTTCTTCTAAAGTCAGAGCAGTATAAGTAATAATCTTCACATCTGTGGCATAAACTACGATATTATGACGACTAAAAATGTCAATTGTAAATTTTTGATTTGGTAACACCTTCAAATTGGGTAAGTGGTGAAATCCTACGAATAAATAATAAATTTATTTGTTCATAGGTGAAATCTATACATAATATGTCATAGTAATGCTAACAAATTTTATACTATGAATTAGTGTTCAAAGAAATTGTAATTATAAGTAGATCAAAAAAGCCTTTCCTTTATCACAAAAATCGTAGATTAAAATGACTACGAACTAAACAGGTATTTTTTATATGATATATTGCTTATTATGCATTATATGGTTGCTGTAAAGCATTCGAAACGTCGGGAACCAAAAATCTAAATAAATCCGCGAAAAAATTCGAAAAGATGGTTTTATTTTAAAATGTCAAATATTCGCGTAAATCTAAGAAGGTAGGTAGGTAGGTATTGCTTATAAATGAAAAGCTGCATTGGAGAAGTAGTATAGAATCAGTAAAGTCAGCCCGTAGTTCTAAGCTGCATACTGCTGAAGCTTAGATAAAGTGATTAAGCCAGTAATTTTCTGACCCAAACTCGTGTCGAAACGTAATTACCTCAGTCCAGAGAACTTCAAAGAAAGGCCCGCGATGGACATTCATTATATGATAATTGTGACATTCTATCCCTAGACTGTGACCTGAATTACTCATGTGCTTAAGATTATGTAAATATTACGCGAGATTCTGTCCCCGTCTTGATGTAGCATTGTGGCATAGATTTTGCATTCAATTACGACGTCCTGATGACGTTACTCTCCGTCTGTACCAGAGAAGTGCTCCCACGGTCCATTTTGCTCTTCAGAGTGACTGCAGGGCACTCCTCCTTGTGTCTAACAAGGCAAGCCGTCTTCCAAGCTTTTGACGACACGTTTGGCTCAGTTGGTAGTGACCCTACTTGATGTGCCAGCGGTCGCGGGTTCGAGTCCCGCTGGGGGCATTCATTTGTGTGATGAGCATGAATGTTTGTACTCCAGTCATGGGTGTTTATAATATAATATATAATATAATAAATTTTATTTCAAGTAACTTAAGACTCATATTTTGTTAGTATACAAAGTGCTTATATTAGTACTTACATTCTAGATACATTTTATTCATTATTACATTACTAACAAGAAATAGCACAGCAGTGGTTAACATATCTACAATCCAACCTACTGGCAATAATTTTAAAATTTTAAAATTTATATTTATAATATGTATGTATTTAAAAGTTATATATATATGTAGTGTATCAACTATCTGGTGTCCATAACACAAGCCTCGTAGCTTACCATGGAACTAGATGGCGCTGTGTGTTAAAGTCCCAACATTTATTTATTTATTATTCCAACAATTTTTACGTAATGAATGACCTCATATTCTGAAATCGATATTGTGTCTTCTAAATATGACCTTTCGTTTTTCTCTGAGCATTTTGCAAATAGGTAAATGCACCCATGCATTACGTATTTGTAAAGGAGTTAGTGTAAAAGAGATATTTCTCGATGTAAATACATCAGGATTGAATTTGCTTTTTTTATCTTGATCCAGATTACCGGACGGACGGCCGGATTCTCATGTCATCGTTTCTATGGTGACATTGTGAAATCTATGGTACTGTATGTTGCCCAAGTTTGGTAGGCACATTGTTGCGATGGCCACTGAGAGTCCTCACATTGAGGATAATACAGTGTAAGAGTATCGTGGATGGTGGTTACTATTCTACTAAACTTTGCAGCCTGGGAACTCCAGGTGTAGGTGCTTACCGATATTTGCCTGTTTCGATCAACCTTATGTGCTCATCTTGCTTTAGGTGATCATCAGGTGTGGGTAGACTTACGCCGGACATCGAACATCTTTATCTTTTTTATAATTACCTTTGTCATCTTTGGAGTTTTATAGGTTTTAATTACTAGAAGGTTTTTAATGAAATAGTTTTTTCCATGTAACGACAGTACTGTACTAATTATTATCACAGGTTACGTAAACTAAGAGGTCAGAACGCTTGGTGGAAACCATGGGGTGCGGTGTGCTTCAAAGTCACTTAAACTCAGCTGTTGTTGGTTTAAGGGAGTTACTTTATTTAGTTTCTGTTCTCTTCGTGACATACTTGATATTTTATCCATCCGCTATAATCGGATTCTGTTTTCTAGGGGTAATTTTTGAAACAACTTATTTCGAATCAAATTCTTATTTTGATTTATTTAAAAGTACATACAAATACTTAAATTACAAGTTTGAATGCGCCTGTTGCACATTTATGTTTGTCGGTAGAGTTTACAACTAAGCGTGGTCAGTACAAGCTTAGCTGTCTAAAGTTAGTAAGTACATGAGAGAAAATTATTGTGTTGCAATATTAATGGCATCCTCCATCTTAGAGATATTATAATGTTACATACATATCCCCGGTCTAAGAAACGAACCTACACCTGGCGTTTTCTGAAGCGCTACTGTGCCATGGCCGCACTTTCCAGACATAACTTTACAGACTAACAAGAACTAATCAACGCAGCGTAAATCAATTTACTTGTTATTCAAGATAATATTATATAGTTTATGTTTTCTTTAATAATAATGATGACAAAATATTTTACATCACTTTTGTTCATTAATCATTTTTCTCCCCATTCATCGTAATATATATGGCCATCTAAATGTCGGAAAGCAGTTTTTCTTTATTATTACAACGAAGCGAATGCACCGTTGAGATGAACAGCGATAGATTTCTGTGGATATGCGATATTATTACACATATTATTATACATAAGGACACTAATAATATATAAAAGTACACTATCTTACATTCTGTCTGTATTTAAATGAAATTTATAATTCAAGTAAACTTACATTTATTAAATACTAAAGACTCATCCTTGCTTTGCCTGGGTGCGATCTAAATACATACAGCCACTTTTAGTACGAAGAAATAAATAACAATAAAATACACACATATACATACAAAATTTCGCATTTATGAAAATAGTCTAATTTATTTATAAACTAAGAAAAACATTAAAATTTTAACTTGGCTACTTAAATGTACTTTGGATGCTTTTTTAATTTTTTTGTGATATTTAACAATTTCTTACTTTTTACTGTCTTAAAGTCGATAGAAATCTTTTTTGTCTTCGGTAACCCTCAAATATTTATTTGTTGCGTTAGTATTAATTTGCCTAAACATTAGATATAAGAAGCCAACTTTTAGCTTTTGAGTATATTCGCGTGGTATAGCACTGCTAGTATTATATCTCAGGCCATAAGCTTGTATTACACAGCATGCCATGGGATAAATGTTTAATTTTACAAATAAGTTATACTGGCTTTACGCTTTAGAGTTTAGATTTATTAAGGCGTCACATATAAGAGTTGACGCTCAAGCTGTAGAAACTGAATGTGATTGCGAATTGTTGCGTTTTATATGAATGCTGCGAAGTATAAATAAATCGAAGCCATAAGTATTGTAGTTTATAGTAGAAGTGCTATTAAAAGGGTTCGTTAAACTCTATTTGAAATTCGGTTCAAACTTTAAGCTTATGTTGAAAACCTCTAACTATCTACGAGTTATATGCGGTTCGGAATACGCTTTAGCTAACTGATGCTGGAAAATTTATCTCAACAGTTAGTGGGAAGTAAGGAATTTTCTGATCGATACTTGATTTCAATATCAGTGGTTCTCACCAAAATGATAAAATTCACTGTTATTTTAATATTGGTGGTACCACCTTGTGTTTTTATTAATATTTTACTTATATTTGTTGAAAAAAAAGAGTCCAAAAGTTAGAAAAAATGATGGTGTATGAATATGAATAATGACCTTTGCAGATATAAAGAAACTTTTACTAAATCCACCCTAATATATACGAATGATTCGTACTTATGGTGAGAAAAATATGGCTGTCTCTTCGCAGTAAGATTATTAATCAAATGCGTTTGAGACGGGAAAATGTGATTTTCCTTTTAGGTAACTCGTTTCAGTGTTTTCTTGAAAAATATTTTTGAAATATGTTTGGTTCTTTTAATGATTTCTTGTCCAATATTCTTAGCGTCGAAAGAAAAAGCAAATGAAAAATGTTATAGTCATTAGTTATCTTTCTAATTCTTGCGCACATTTTATTGCTCACGATTCTAATTTATTTTAGAAATTATAGGATTATCATAGGAAAAACTAAAAAATACTAGTAACAGCACTTGGTAATTGGCTGGCGCTAATGGTTTTACGTTTAAATTTACGTTTTATCGTTTAGTATAGCTTTCTCACAGATGAGATGTTTTCACGTACTAAAAGTATTCTATATATTAAATTTTTTTTTAAATCTAGCAGTACAAACTTTTTGGATGTTTTCTAGGATCATAGAATAAAAACGGATGCAATAACCGTAAAACTCATTTCATATACCAGAACAATCATATTGGTTTACCAATTTTAATAAAATAGATCCTTTAACAATAAAATTAAAAAAAAATATTTCATTGTATCACATAATTATAATATTTGATATATATCTAATAAAACTTAGCGATAAAATGCTAAGTAAATTCACTTTTTGATATAGCTTTGTTTCCGTCTCTACATTGAATCATGTGTCGTTGCTTAGGTTGCGTGCGTGGAATAAATTGCAAATTGAAATAGAACTAACTTTGCACATTAACATGACAAACGGGAGGACACGGGCTTGTGGATTAGCATAATTTGCACTTATTAGGCAGTGATATATATCGTATTATTTCCATACTCTACATCTATTCAACCATTATATGACCGTTAAATATTGATGTGTAGATTTTTAACTCTTTACTCGATCATAGATATCAATCCTTTTTAATTTATGAACAATTTCTATGTCGGTTCACGTTTTATATATACATTCGCGTTTTCTTGCAGCTCCGTCCGCACCGTTTTATATTGTATTGTATTTTGTAGAATTATTCGATCTCGTAAATCGTTAAAGGAATCGTTCAAATCCAACCAGTTGATCTAGGGATTAGTGCCTTGAAACGAACACATAAACGTACTCTTCAGATTTTTATATTAGTATAGATTTCACTAGTTTTACTATTGAAATAATATCAATAAATGTTGCGAGTGTAAGAAATAAGCTTTACGTACTGGCGTTTGCACATTGAACTACAAAATCGGAACACTGTAGCCCAAAATTATAATCATGCCCGAAGCATATACAATACTTCAAAGGTACTAAGTACATTTTCAATATTATTTGGAAATGATTAAGTGTAAATAAATGTTGAATGTGAATAAATCACGTGATATGAAACGTTGACGAGTGGTAATAAAGGAATATTAGATGAGAAATAAAGAAGGTAGAATCGAAGAAAGAAATCGTTTATATTATAGAACTAGCTACTCACCCTTACTTTGCTCGGGTTAGTCCCTAGTTAAAAACAAAATTAAATCTATCCCACAAGAACCGTACATTTTTCCGGGATAAAAAGGAGCGTATGTGTTATTTCAAACTATAATCTGTCTCTGTGCCAAATGTTTTCTCAATTCTGGCGTGTTTAAGTAACAAGCATCCATCCATCCACACTTCCGCATTTATATTAGGTATATGAAAAATATTTGAAGTCTACACACATAATATTTTTTATTTAATAGTAATATACTGTAAGAAATGATATATTTATCATTATATCAGTTCTTTAGCGGAAATGCTTTTTCATATTATCGTTACCACCCAACAGTAAGTCTAGTTAACAAATAGTCTCAAACTGTTCCAAAGTCCAGAGCTGACCGACGTAGACTTAAAAGCATTACACTCTAAGTCTAACTTGCACTTTATTTCCTACGAACAATTTAGGTTACAATTCTCTATATGTTTTTCTTACTTTAAAAGGCTTTATAAGAAAGTTGTCATAAATAGAAATAGTCTTGAAATTTTCTTTAAAGTGAAGACTTTTGTTGTCATTATTTGTATTGGACATACAAAAAATTCAAGTAAATAGTAGGTATGTACTAACTTTCGCCTTTTTGTTGAAATAAGTTTCTAATTATTATTATTACTAGTTGATCAACGCTTCGCTCGGGTTCGCCTCTAGAAAAATCGCCGGGATAAAAAATAGCCTATGTGCTACTCCATACTATAATCTATCTCTGTGCCCATCCAGATCCGTTCAGCCGTTCTGGCGTGATTGAGTAACAAACATCCATGCAAACACCCAAACATATAATAAAATTACACCTTATAACTATGCATAATTATTATTACAGCTTTAGAAATACATAAATCGAAACATTTTAATTGTCTTTTAAATGGACAAAAACGGTGTCTTACAGAACTCGAGGATCTATCTGTCCAAGCTGTCCTGGCAAAATTCCAAAACTGTCTCTTAATTTACCACAGAATAAAATATTTCCTTATTTCCATCGACAAACGCTTTCAATTCCTTGTTTCCGATGGTACTTTTAGGTGTCGTTCTTGTTAGTTATAGGTATTATGACTAACATGGCTCGCGACTCCATCCGCGTTCAGACAACCAAAAATTAAAATTCTTAGGTTTTACATATTAATTTATACTAGATTCATCATATTATACTGCAAGATTAGAAAAAAATGCCAGTGACTCGCATTTCCATGGTTTCTCATGGAGAGATCTTTGAAAGTATCAAGGATTTTGAAATATAAAAAATGGATAAGTAAGAATCGGGTGTACAAGAACATTTTGTCTTTATAAGTAAACAATCAAAGTAAGTGATCAAAGTATGTCTTAGATATATAACAGAAAGATAAAAAATGTTTATTTGTTTTTGTTTATTACCAGTCATGTTTTATTTTTTTATTTATTTGGATAAGCACACTTACAACATACATACACAGCATTTGTATATTAATTAACAACAATAATAATATAACTTATATGTATGTCAATTACTAGTGTACATAGCATTTCCACATTCAATGATTAAAAGTACAAAAAAATCATAACTGTAATATTAAAAACAGAGCCAAAAAATAAATAAATCTAAATAATATCATTTTACAAAGGAAATAGATAATAATAAAAGAAATTGAAATAATAATCATTTAAAAAAAATAATAATTTAAATAATATTTTTATATTTATAATATTTTTCGTTACAGTTCGTATTAACAACGTTGAATTTCGCCACTAAACCAGTAGTATTTTTAAAAGATGATAAATAAACTTAATTATCCCACAAACACATTTTCACAAAAAAAAGCCAGTCATGAGAATGGTGTTTTTTTTTTAAATTAATTGTGGTATGAATAATTAATTAAAATTATTATTAATATGATTTTTACACCATCATAATTATATTTTACATTTTGATACGTTAATTTATTAAATAAAACATATTATTATGAAGCTGGGCCTCACCAGCCAGCGCCAGACTTGTCACATGTCACACGTAGCATGTCGATGACTCGAATCCATAACTTTTGCCCCTACCAAAAATCGCTCAACGCGACTAGAAAAGTTTTCACTTCAAGTAAGTAAGTAATTTGATAATCTTACCACTATGTAGATGCTTTAAAATTCTTCATTTAATTTTAACGAAGAATCTCAGTGTAGCATTTTAGATGTAAATTGTTTGCAATTTAGAGCACGTCTTAAGTTTTGCAGTGGTAAGATGTAACTTCATTAGCTAACGCAAATAAGATATAAACTTTTACTTACTGCAGGTAACTTTTACCTCTGAGAATAATGCTTCCCCATAAAAGAAATTTTGGTAGATAAATCTAATGCAATTGATATAACAGATTTGTGTACGTAATATTTTTATGAATTTTTTACTTAATGTATGGGAAAAGAGTTAAAAATATTTAAAAAGATATAATAAGCCACTATACTTAAAGCCATACTCTTTCATACTTTTTATACATATTATAAGGACTACAAATCAGAAAGGACTAAAAATACATTTATAAATTAATATTTGCCATATAAATAAAAACTATTTCTGATGGACTATTGCTTTATCGCCCTCGCATTGAAGATACGCTCGTTCCTAACTGTGAGACGTTTAAAAAAGGGCTGAATACTTACTTAAATATACCTAAAAATATAATGACGGCACGTTTGGCTCAGTTTGTAGTGACCCTGCTTGCTGTGCCAGCAGTCGAGGGTTCGAGTCCCGCCGGGGTGTTTATATTTAAAATATGTTTGTATTTAAATTTATAAATGTGTTTGGTCAACTATCTGGTATCCAAAACACAAGCCTTGTAGCTTACCATGGAACTAGATGGGGCTGTGTGTTAATGTCCCAACATTTATATTTAATCTTACTACTACTACTAGATTAGTACTACGAAAGTATTTATTAATATTTTGAACTACAAATTATAAATTTAATTCTGTGCATTAAGGATTTCCGTAGTTTATCTGTGAATCTGATCATCGTATTATGAGAGTACATCTTCTCATCACGTGGCTAAAAGTATAATACAAATCGTCCCAAAGGTCTCGGAGTAATCAGTGTAAATACATTATTAAAGATAAAAAAGAAAACATCCGAGAATCCAGCTTCCATTTTGGAAACAGATTATAAATGTGAGTTTTGTAATAAGTTTACAAATTGTAATAATAATAAAAATGTTTGTAGTTATTCCATGCCAAGGGATATACATTAAAATATATTTTATTTAAAAAAAAAATTTTTCGAGGCTTTATGTTGACTTCTTCTACCAAATAAATCCGCAAAAAAATAGTTTTTTTTTTTAATATAGAATATTGGCCTAAATCTAAGAAAATATAATGCATTTAACTAATGAAAACCATACTAATCCATACTAATATTATAAATGTAAAAGTGTGTTTGTTTGTTTGTCTGTCCTTCTTTCGCGTCGAAACAGAGTGAGGGATTATCGTTATTTTTTGTATGGAGATAGTTCCCACGGGAAAACACGTTATAATACAATCCAAAAAAATATTTATGATCAGAATTACTTGAAACTTGGTATTAATGCTCTTCGATACAATTAAATAAATACGTGTTTTAGCATTTTTCGAAATTCTTTCTATAAGGGGGTAAAATAGCGGATGAAAGTTTGTATTAAACTACCATTTTAGAGAGTTCCGTTTCGGGTTCTGCTATTTATACATAAATTAAAGATACGAATTTACGTAGCTTAAGCAATTATATATACACGTGACTATGTGTAAATTGCAATTGTAACGGTGATAATCTGTTACTGAAAGTGAAATAAATAATAATATAAAAGTAATGCCGTATATCCGAGATTTAAAACACTCGTGTGAAAATTGAACATCGCCCGAGAGTCGAAATGCTTTAGCATTGGCTTTCTATTGAATCATAACTCTTTTATTATTTATTCAAATGTGGATCAATAGATATAGTGTTCATTTTTCAAGTAAATTTTATATATTTGCTATGTTCTACAACGATTTTAAATAGTTTTATTTAAAACTAGCATTTCAAGCGGCTTCGCCTGTGTTCAGATGACCAAAAACCAAATTTTTAGGTTTTACACATACATTTTTTAGTATACTCTTACATTACAGTTTTCGTATTTTTTCTCAGAAATGAAATAGTATCCTATATGTTGACCCGGATAACCAGCTATCACCATACCAAATTTCATCAAAATCCCTCTAGTAGTTTTTCTGTGATGCGGTATCAGATAGACAGACAGACAAAAATTCTAAGAACTATAGATTCGGCCTCTGTATCGATAGTAATGTTTATTTGAAAAAAAATTTACGATAAATATCTAATGTACAGATTCGGCTTAGTTACAATTTTATTATACGAGTATGTATAGATTCAAATATTCGCGTAAATCTAAAAAAGTATTATTCTAAAATGATTTCATTTTTAGGCTTAAGTTGTGGATAAATTGTATTTTGAAAGTGAAATGGTTATTATATGCCAGCCAGTAAATCTGTCAAAAACCTAGGTAATTTGTCTAACTTTAGCAAAAGTAATATAAAGGGTGATATTAGATATACATAAAAAAGTTAGTGGTACTCTAGTAGGTAGGTAGATGGCTTATTTGCTTAGAAAATAAAGCGAAACAAGTTCAAACCGTGGTACACCTATATTAATATTATAAAGTTTATTGAGGAAGGTTATAGGCTATATATCATAATACTACCCAAGGGAGGGAAACAGTAATATAATATATACATATTTTATCTATTCCATACTAACCGTTAAAACGTACCTAGGGACGAACCCGAGTGAAGCGAGAGTTAGACGCTAATCTCTAATATTTTCATAGAATAATTTTCAATATGACACACTTGCTTTGTGAAACATAACATCATGAGGAAACTTGCATGACTCGGAAAATCCAGCCAGCGTGGCTTACGACTTAATCGCCCTCGCAGCCGTTAAAAAGGCTTGAATTATCTTTATACAAAACATTAAACAATAATTATGTCACCATTTTATATTTAATAAATTATAATTGAGAATCAAACGTCTTACCTTGTGATGTTTGATTTCTAATTATACGAGTGTCTTGACCGAAGTCGATTACAGCATATTAGGACAGCATCAATCTGGCGTACTGCTGCTTGTAAACATAATCATCTTCGGGAGAGATACGAAGCATAATAATATATATTTTTAATATAATATATTTAAATATTTTTTTTTATCAAATCTTACATAGTTTAATTGATTCCAATTATCTTCTAAGTAATATTAATTTCAAATGCCCAACTTTTTGCACCCGTTCTAAAGATACTTTTTGTGTCCCTATGTGTAAAACAAATTATGCCAAGAACTGTTTTGTAATTAAAGCTTGTAGATCGCATAATACATATTATAACCAAATTGACACATTTGATAGTAATATCAACAAATTTACTCAAAGCTTGATCATCCTTGATATAATATGTATTTTGCAATCAAAATTAAAATATTATGTTTAGGTTATTTTATGTATAGTTTGTGTTATTTTTTTCACTCCATGTTTTCTTATATGTGGAAACTTTATTGGCTGATGAGAAGAATAGTTTTTATTTACATATATCTGTATTATGAAAGCTGTTTGTTTACCAACTGATAATAAATTAATAAATAAATTAAAAAAAATATATTGTTTCGTTTAGAAATACAAGGGTATTCAGCTTTGCTAACGACAGGCATATCGATAACAAAAAGAAAGGCAAAAATCAATAAGCTCTTGACGGTATTGTTGTCGCTGTCTTACAAAGAAGTCTTGAAATCCAATTTCTATAACAATTTGCTCTACATTCTTTGTCTTCTTTCAGATGCATAATGGATCATTATCCTGTTATACAATATTATTATAAAAACGTTGCATTTAAAGTTTATTTGAATATAATAATGACTAGCGAGAAAAACAAAATCAAATGTATCCCACGGGAACCGTACATTTTTCTGGGATAAAAAGTAACCTGTCTTATTCTGATGTATAATTGCCTCGGTGGTGTAGTGGCTAGCATGTACGGCTGCACACCCGGAGGTCCTGGGTTTGAGTCCCGGATTGGGCCAAGTTTAGTTATTGAGTCTTTCTGTATAGTAAGCCTCAGTAACAGCCCGGAGTTGGGAAGTTGGCGGTGTTTCACCCCCGTGCCTCCGAGAGCACGTAAAGCCGTCGGTCCTGCGCCTTAACACTCACTGGTCGTGTCGAGCAGTCGTCCCACCGGAGTATGAGAGTGACAGGAATAGAGAGTGCACTTGTGTCTGCGCGTACACTTGTGCACTATAATATCTTCTGCGCAGTTGGCTAGTCTCAATGAGATTGGCCGCCGTGGCCGGAATCAGTCAGGAGAATATCATCATCATCATCATTCTGATGTAAAGATATCATTATTATATATTATTGTAAAGTTTCAATAAATTCCATTGGGTAGTTTTTGCGTGCAAGATTAACAAACATCTATACGTCCAAACCTTCAATATCCACACATCTTCACAAACTTTCGCATTTATGATACTAGTAAAGAAGTAAAAATTATAATCGTCTGGTATGATATTGTTTATTAACTTACTTTTTGAGTTTGTTTTTTAGACTCTACTATTAATTATTTTTCTCGTATTTTATCACTTTAGTATGTTCTGTTTAATATATTTGGTGACAAACAAACTTAAAAAATTAAAAACCGGTATATTTTTTTTTTATTTATATACAATGTCACATAAATGAATGAATGAAAAAATGAAGAATTAAATGAGGAAATCTATGTAGCCCTTTTTAACATCCCACTGCTGGGCACGGGCCCCCCTTCAATACGAGGGGGATTAGGCCATAGTCCACCACGCTGGCCAAGTGCGGGTTGGCGGACTTCACATGTCTTTCGAAAACTTGCTAGGTTTTCTCAGACATGCATGTTTCCTCACGATGTTTTCCTTCGCCGTAAGGCAAGTGGTAATCATGTTAGAAATGATTCGCACATGAAAATATCAGAGGTGCGAAACCCGGCATTTGAACCCGCTTCACTCGGTTTTCCTAGCGAGCGTGTTACCACTGGGCCACCACTGCCTAATGAGGAAATACTGTGTCCATTTTATCTTCTTCGCCAAGAATATGGATAATTATTTTTTGACCCTTTATTATATTAAGTAGCAATCTCTAAAGCAATCTTTAAGTAAGGGCTTACAATGTTAGATAGTGGTGACCCTTAGATAATTTTGAGCGCATGAAATTTAGATATTTTAATTTTCATTATCTTCTGAACTATATAACCAAATGACATACTGTACAAATTGTATTTCTATTAAGTAGTGAAGATGAAATAATAATATATATAATATTTTCATATGGACTTTTATCTTTTATTTCAAATAGTCATCTAAACACCACTTAGCAAAAAATTTTTTAAATTAAAACATAAAAGTAACTAAATACATAGATACGATAACGCGAAACATTTTATATGCTATTAATACTTAGTTTCTATATGTTAGGTTGATGTTAATGCAATTTTTTCTAGAGAAATATAGATCTTAACAGAATAACATTTAGTACAAACTCTTAGTAGCTTTCAAGATTAGCGAGATGTCTTACCTTATAAGTTATCTTTATAGTTTATGAATATTTAACTACAGTTTTAAGTTTCTTATTATTAATAACAATGTAATTTTTTATTAAAGCTAGCTTAACAATATTTCACAACCTCCAGGGTTGGTTTAATTATGTGAAAGTTAGTTCTAACTTAGTTTATAGAATTTGTGCGCACTAAGCAAAAGCAGCTTGGCAAATTGTAATCATATTTGGCCAATGTTCATTCAAAATTTAAGTTATAATTTAATTTATCTGTTACAATATAATTTAATATGGTTTGTTGCAATATTTATACATAAGTCAAATAAATATTATGCTCCTTTATTGAAATTACACTTCTTTTGAAACGTTTGGAAATAAATATGATAGTAAAAGTTTTACGATGCGCGCGCACACCGACAGCCAAAAAGCGACATGATGAAGTTAGCAGATAACTGTTTGTTGCCATGGATATGATGATATAAAATAATATACTTTTTCCTTAAATGACATTCTATAAATATATGATTTTAATAAGCCTAATATGCCTGTGATATTTACCAAATAAGTTTTACTTCAACCCAAATAAAGGTACGCACCCTTTTTTTAAACAATAAATAATAATATTTTTTTCTTCTTCTTCAAGTGCCTCTCCGACTAGCGAAGGTTGGCAGTCAGCTTCTAATACTCCATCTTGTTTTTCGCGAGGCGATAGAGCTCAGCAGCACTCGCGCTTCCCGCCCATTCTCGAATGTTGCACAGCCAAGACTTTTTTCTGCGACCAACGGCTCTCTTTCCGGCAACCTTTCCCATCATAATGAGTTGCAAGAGCTCATATCTTTTATGCCTAAGCACGTGTCCGAGATATGCAACTTTTTTTTCTTGACAGTCTCCAAAAGTTGCCGTTTCTGGTTGACGCGTCGCAGAACTTCTACGTTCGAGACCTTTTGAGTCCAACTAATGGCCAACATACGTCTATATACCCACATCTCAAAAGCTTCTATACGTTTCTTGAGGTCTTCTTTAATTGTCCACGCCTCGCATCCATAAAGAAGTATAGGCCATATGTAACAATGTAGGACTCATATACGCATAGGGATCTTAAGTCTGCGATTGCAGATTTTTTGAGTTAGAATATTTTTATAAGTATTATATTTATGTATCATCGTCACATATTCATCAGTTTTATGTAACAATTTCAAGATTTTTTTTGTGTTCTGTGATGAAAATTATTATAATTAGATCGTAGTAATAAAGAAAAATGAATGAAAAGCGTGGATATGACAATAATGGATTCGTTATGTCGGAAAAACATGATTGGATTGAAAAGGTTAGTATAAAAATTATTTGTTATTTGTTACAAGCTTCATTTCGATAAGTTTACGTTCTTATATTTTGACAATTTCGCAATTCATATGTCACTTTTTTTGTTGTGTTGCGCCAAAGAAGTATAACTTCTTACGTGCGTACATTTTTTTATGGTGTTCAGTGACAAACGAGCAGACTGACCACCTAATGGAAAGTAGTACGTATCGCCCATAACACCTACGGTCCATGAACTAAGGTTTTATGTAACAAAACTGCAGAACCGTAGGTGCGTTGTCACTGTGAGGACTAAGATGATATGCTTCTTGCCCGTAATTGTGCTGGCTACCTTATCCTTCAAACCGGAACTCAAGAATGTAATCATTGTTGCTTGGCGGAAGAAATAGATAAGGGGGTGGTACCCATCCAATCGGACTTCTCAGGCTTGACAGAGTTCTACCACCGGTTAAACATAAGTACACGCACACGTATTTTTTATTACAATATAGTATTTAAATAATTTAAGTGTATGATAAGTTATAGCAAGTAGCGTGCACTGTGCCGTGTTGCGTATTGTATATTTTATTTACTTAATGAGAAAAGTTATTGAAGTAATTTTGTTTTCATAAAACATACCTGAACTGTAAATCAAATTTAATGGTCTTCGCTGCATTTTTATGTCCACGCATAAATATTAATGTTTTACTCATATAGATGGTCACGTGTGTGTGAATATTTTTACGAGTGGTTTGTAGATGTCCGATAAAAATTGCTAAAATAAGAGAGTACGTTACGATTTATGAATCTTAAATTGAGATTTAAGTCGGTTTATATGTATGTATATTATGTGTGTGTAGATCGGGCATATTTTGCGAAAAGAAGACGGGAATGTTGCGCAAGTGGCAAGTTACAGCTGGTCGAAGAAGACCTGGTCGACCAATATATGTTATAAATGTAAATGTTTGTATGTATGGATGTTTGTTACTCTTGCACGCCAGAACGGCTGAACAGATCTGGATGAAATTTGGCACAAAGATAGATTATAATCTGGAAAAACACATAGGCTTTACTTTACTTTCTATACTTTCAAGTTTTTATCTTTACTTTTTATCTCGGAAAAATTTACGGTTCCCGTGGGATAGTTTGTTTTTATTTTCCTAGAGGTGAAACAAAGCTTTTTTGTAAATAACATCTAGTTCTAACATAGCCATAGTATGTAATGGAATCAATTTATTAAGTTTTTTTATAGCTTTAACAAAAAACCTTCACACAGTAGACTCAGAATAAAACTTTTTAGACGGAAAACAGAAACCCGTCCTTAATGTTCATTCTCTTGGAAAATATCATATTTCTTAGACGGTATGTCTGCTTCAATATAAAGTTGTTATGTGATCGATAATATTATAAAACTTTCCGACTCCACACAAACTAATCAAAGAATATTGCTTAGGCGACTTTCATCACGAAATTGTATTATAATAATCTTCAACAAACATTTTGTAATCAAAGTTGTTTTCGTCTTCATATAATATGTTAGAATAATAGGTATTTATCTTGTCGTAGACCTCACAATTCAATGATCGGATTTAATTTTTATTATTATACTGGCGATTTAAACTCGCTTCGTTCTGGCGCGTCCCTAGGTAGGCGCATTCTATTCCCAATTTCATGGGTTTTATTTTTTTGCCCGGAACCCTAATTGTTTTTTTTTTCAAATAAAAGTAGTAAGTTACTCTTTATAACATTAGCTATCTGCCAGTGAATTCTGTCATAATCGGTGCAGCCGTTTCGGAAATTAGCCGGGACAAACAGGTAGACAAAAATTTAAAAAAATGTTATTTTCTTAACTTTTATATGCATTTATTAAAAAGCTGACATTACAAACAGACTGTATAGATAAAAAAATGTATTTTTTAACTTATTTATATGTAGAATGTAAATACCAGTAAGTATTATGGAATGTAGAGCGCCCACCTAATATTATCCGAGTTACAGTAGCTCAAAACAAAAGGTTTGTGAGTTAAATACTAATTAAATATACCTATACTTACATACTCAAACGCCATGAAATTCAATGAGCCGTTCTTCGAAAACTTATGTACATATATTATACAAAACAATGTGAGAAAATTACATGTTTTAACATAGAAGTACATAATATAGCAATAGCATATTTTCAAATTTAACTGCCTCGGTGTAGTGGCTAGCATGTACGGCTGCACACCCGGAGGTTCGAGTCCCGGGTAGGGCCAAGTTTAGTTACTGAGTCTTTCTGTATAGTAAGTTTCAGTAACAGCCCGGAGTTGGGAAGTTGGCGGTGTTTCACCCTCGTGCCTCGGAGAGCACGTAAAGCCGTCGGTCCTGCGCCTTAACTCTCACCGGTCGTGTCGAGCAGTCGTCCCACCGGAGTATGAGAGTGACAGGAATAGAGAATGCACGTTGTGTCTGCGCGTACACTTGTGCACTATAATACCTCCTGCGCAGTTGGCTAGTCTCAATGAGATTGGCCGCCGTAGCCGGAATCGGCTAGGAGAACATCATCATCACATCATCATTTTCAAATTTACATATATGTATTACATAATTCATTTAAAGCTAAATAAATTATTAAGTCTAATGTTTAAATCAATTTTGGTGATATTTTGATTGTGGTGTCGATGAGTTCAATAAATAGATGATAAAAAAGAACAGTAATTGACATTATGTCTAAATATGTTTTTATTAGTGGTGCCCCGAGGTTTCACCCGCGTTACATTTGTTTGATTATAAACATCAGTTTAATAATAATCTATGGAATTTATTTACTTAATATATATGAATTTGTGCCATGTTGTGACATATTATAAAATTAAAAGAATATCAATATAAAGAATAAAGTCTTAAAAACTAGCGCACTGATGAGAATATTTTCTTACGTAAAGTTGCAAATGAAATCAAAAATATGTAGACAATTCTCATCAACTTTTCATAGAAATCGGATAACATTGGCATTATAAATTATAAAATTGTATAAACCACGTATTGTTAAGTTTCATTATCAAAGACAACTTCTGAAAACAATATGAGAAAATAACAAGACAGCGTTAATTAATTTTCACCAAGCGAGATTAGCTTTGGTTATACAATAAGGCAGTGTGGTACTTTGTTTTCATATCGTTCATTTTCATAACAATATAATATATCGATAGCTTAGGCACGAGGAATAATCATAATGGGGGTTGGGGGGTGGGAGAGGGGGTATCATTAGCGTCCGGCAATCCAGCCGGACGTGAAGCCATGAGGACACGCTGGGAGGTGACCCACTTCGGCCGGTGGTGTACCATATAGCTTGCTCCTGGTACTTATTTTTTATAAGTAGCAGCCAATTTTTGAACTTTTTGTTTCATTAAAATATTTTTTTATGACTATTCATTAAAATAAAAACTCAAATATATTGCTATTTAATTTAAAACAAACCAATCTAATTATTTTGTATTGGTTGTAATTTGTATTTCTATATTGAAAAAGCGAAAATACAAAGTCAAGTGAAGCCTTCTTAGTATCCCATCTATAGCTGATACGAAAATCTTAATAAAACACGGAAAGAAATCTGCATAGATTCAATAGCCGTAAAAATCCGCCTTTGAGGGGCTTTAAGAGTCCTTCTTGACGTGCTACACCAAGATGTAATAACAAGATACTCTAAAATCATTTCTTAGGAGCATATAAATCTAGTTTATGGCCATGGCTTTGTTCATTTTTTATTATTTTTTAGTGTGAAGAAAATTATTTTGCATTATTTGTAGCTCTAGTGGTTTGCATGTACGGTTGCTGATTTGGAGGTTGTGGGTTTGATCCTCGAGTCGGGTCGAGTATCATTATTGGGATTTTATGACAAGAAATTCTCTGATATTACTGAGGGTCCGGAGCTAGAAAGTTGGCGATGCCTCATAGAGCACGGTAAATCGGTCGGTCTTGTACCTGATCTCTCACCGGTGGTGTCGAATTATCATCCCTCTGGACTTTATGTTTGCGTGTATTTGTACAATATAATATCTCATACTCTTACATACTTATCACACTAGTCTATTAGCAGAGAATGAAAATATTCAAGAGGACATTATAATTATTTAAATTCTAAGATGAAATATAAAAATCACTATGATGTTAAAAAAAATAAAAGCCAAAACTTTATTGTCCACGAAGGCCCATCAAAGCGTGTCAGATAAAGAGAAACCTTCACAATCTGTTGTAAGTGTTATCTTCTGCCAATCCAGTCAAGCCTTGCGGGCTACTTGCTTTTATCCTTTACTTTACTTCACATATTCGTATTTCTATTGAACCGTTTAGAAATCTATATATCTCGATCTAGAAAGATTTAATGCATGCTATATAATTATTAGATATCTTATATATTTTAAAATATTTTTTTGACAACTGCTTTCATATTATGTTTCATGAATAGATTAGTTATTTGGCATTATGCTTTAGGTTGTGTTACACAAAAAAAATGTTGCTTTTTTTGACGTGAAATGTCTTTAAAATCACAACAAAACATACGGTCCACTGACCAGGTAGAGTGGACCGCAACAAAATAGGTTGCATAAGGTTGCCATAGTAACCGTTGGTATTATCTGAAAAATGATATAGTACCTATACTAGCTAAGTTGATTCCCCGTACAAACTTTCGTCACCATTTTCACTCCGATAATTTCTGGAAAAAAAATTTTTTTCCTTCCCGGGGTCTCAAAATATCTTTTTACAAAATTTCTTCTAAATCGACTTAGTAGTTTTTGAGTTTATCCATTACATACATACAAACATACAAATATTTCCTCTTTATAATAGTAGTGTACATGTAGATGATACTCTTTGCTTTGCTATCTTCAAAGAATACTATTTTTACTAATTTGTTTTGAAATATGCAAAATGTTTACTAAAACAAAAACCCTAAAAGCGACTCGCGACAGCACCACCCCCTTCTTTTTGTCTTTTTATTTTATTTAAAGCTAATAAAATATACAGAGATACGCTTAAATCTTTCCGAAAACGAACAGTAACCAACGATACGTTGATTGGACAAAATATTCTTACATATTAAATAATACGGAAAATCCCTTTCCCTGTATAATGGCCTCGTTACATTCCACCAAAAGAAATAAATCAGCTTGTTTCAGATACATTTACGTGATTCAATATTTACTTGATATTTATATTTAATTTTGTAGTCGTTTCGAGTATATTAACGTTATTTAAGGTTTTGCTTTCGTATGTAGTAATTTATATACTGTGCTTCAAAATATCAAACAAGTCTCTTAGACTAAGAAATAATATGACAGAGTATCATAGAACTATACGTGAAGCCAAACAATAATGTTTTAAAATAATATTTAAAATTAGTAAACAAATGACAATTTTTATACTCAGTGATAAATAAATAAATTAATACATATACAAAATTTCTCTTATTCTTTAAAGAATGTAACCGATCTGTATGGCAAAATCCAGTGAATACGGCAAATCACGCTATTATTTTCGATTTTGACATAGATTGGTGGTTTAAATAAAATGCTTAAGAAATTTGAACAATCATAAAAAAAAATTGTTTCTTATTTACTCTAATATTTGTCATAATAATTAAATATTATTATCAATAAAAATATTTGAAGTCAACATTTATATTATTAAAATATAAAATTTAGATCCCATAGAATTCAAAAATTACATACACATTTTAAACGTTAGAAGTAGTCAAAATATCCATAAGTCACGCAAGTCGAAGTAGTTGTATTGAATAAGGAAACGTATGATATGGATAGAACCTTCCACGTAAAAGATCTGCATTTACCCATTAACTGATTACATCGCAAGATTGGTAAAATACACGGAACGTTAACATTCTTCAAGAGCTCAATTTTAATTTTGCTTTTGTAGAGCAAATTACTTAAAAATATAATAGAGAGATACTATGTAACTAGTCTTTCTCATCATAAATTATCAAATTATACTCTTAGTTTAAGCTGTATTCTTATCAAATTTGAGGGATGTTAATTTTATTTTTTTGTTTTTCTAACATTCTGAATTTTTTGTCTCGAGCAGACTCCACCGAAACTGTGTTCGGTCACAAAATATTGTGCAAATACAATTATATAGTTTCATTCAATTTTCTTATTAATGACTTCAAGACGTGCCAGTCGACACAAATCGGAGAGTATGTAAGCCGACGGTCCTGCGCCTTAACTCTCACTGGTAGTGTCGAGTCGTCGCACCGAAGTATGAGAGGGAGAGAGAGATAGAGAGTGCACTTGTGTTTGCATGCATACTTGTGCACTATCACATCTCCTTTCAATGAATTGGCCACCGTGATATACATATATATATATATATATATATATATATATATATATATATATATATATATATATATATATATATATATATATATAAATGAGAATTACAACCTTTGCGATTGGTTGCAATATCAAACTTTTCTTCACTTCCCGCATTTATGTATACAATGCGTCTGTATTCCGGTCACCGGACCGGAAACGACTGATACTCATTTACGTATTTTTTAACCTGGCTTAAATAAATAATTATTATAGCTTAACTAACTTCAAACATACTAAATTCAAACACGTAATTTATGCTGAAGTGTTAGATACCTAGAATATACCATAATGCTCAAAGTGATTCTGAATTGTAAGATTCGTAGCAAAATAAAAGTTTACTTTGAATGTTATTTAAATCTTAGTCTATTAAAGCAGAGAAACCGCAGGTGTATTTTATCCTGAAAGGCGGTGGCTAGAGTTAATGTATGTTATTAACTCGCATGTAGGTTAAAGTGGGGCTTTAAGTCTGCTAGTTCAAACTTGTTCTGTTTGAAAATTTTTTACAGACTATATATATATATATAATATATATATATATATATATATATATATATATATATATATATATATATATATATATATATATATATATATATATATATATATATATATATATATAAATGAGAATTACAACCTTTGCGATTGGTGCAATATCAAACTTTTCTTCACTTCCCGCATTTATGTATACAATGCGTCTGTATTCCGGTCACCGGACCGGAAACGACTGATACTCATTTACGTATTTTTTTAACCTGGCTTAAATAAATAATTATTATAGCTTAACTAACTTCAAACATACTAAATTCAAACACGTAATTTATGCTGAAGTGTTAGATACCTAGAATATACCATAATGCTCAAAGTGATTCTGAATTGTAAGATTCGTAGCAAAATAAAAGTTTACTTTGAATGTTATTTAAATCTTAGTCTATTAAAGCAGAGAAACCGCAGGTGTATTTTATCCTGAAAGGCGGTGGCTAGAGTTAATGTATGTTATTAACTCGCATGTAGGTTAAAGTGGGGCTTTAAGTCTGCTAGTTCAAACTTGTTCTGTTTGAAAATTTTTTACAACCTTTGCGATTGGTGCAATATCAAACTTTTCTTCACTTCCCGCATTTATGTATACAATGCGTCTGTATTCCGGTCACCGGACCGGAAACGACTGATACTCATTTTTATGCTGAAGTGTTAGATACCTAGAATATACCATAATGCTCAAAGTGATTCTGAATTGTAAGATTCGTAGCAAAATAAACGTTTACTTTGAATGTTATTTAAATCTTAGTCTATTAAAGCAGAGAAACCGCAGGTGTATTTTATCCTGAAAGGCGGTGGCTAGAGTTAATGTATGTTATTAACTCGCATGTAGGTTAAAGTGGGGCTTTAAGTCTGCTAGTTCAAACTTGTTCTGTTTGAAAATTTTTTACAGACTGATGGAACTTTTTATTCGTATGTTTGTTAGTACAAATCTTTTCTTGAATGAATTTTTTGGTTCGAACTTAACTTTTTTAAATTTTGTATTGCATCTTTTAACCAGTGTTGCTATTAAAAACTTTATTATGATACTATACTTACTTTTTTATATATTTTTTATCGTCTGCACTAATATCATAGAGTTAAATTGGAAAGTGAATTTGGAAATTTCCGGTCGTTGGCAATATTGAAATTGTGGATGCCTTAATTAAATTACTAAACACAGGTTATTCTTTTAATTATTTTTTTTAATTTTGTAGACGTATGAACATACTCGTCGATTTTAATTTTTTTCAATACTTTCATAGATTTACGCGAATATTTGACATGTTTCAGTTCCCGACAATACAGCAATCATGGTCACGGGAGAGACAAAAATCAAAATAAATCCGCGAAATATTCCGAAAAGATAGTTTTATTTAATTTTTTAGATAAAATTAGATTACATATAAATAATATAATTGAATTAGTTACTGGGATAAAAATAGTTACTTTAAATTAAATAAGGAAATATCTTAATAAAAGGAGAACTAAAACGTACAATAATATCTGCCGGGAAAATTGTTGTTTAAAACATAACATAGGCGTAAAACTCATGTTATTAAACCGCAGGCTTGAATAAGATAAACGATGTTTCTGTGACGTGCTTTCTTCTTGTGTTAATTGAAACTTAGAAACGAGTAAATCAAATGTTCATTTATATTATTATTAAATATATTATATACTAGCAGAACCCGCGGCTTCACTTGCGCTAAAACTGCAAAAAAAAATCACACAAATTTTCACCCCCTGTTTTACCCCCTTATAGGATGAATGTGGAAAGTGGACACGTATTTATTTAATTTTATTGAACAGCATTACTACTAAGTTCCAATTAATTCTAATCATAAATTGTTTTTCCGTGGGAATTAAATAACGGGAGAACCGTTGTAACTCTCTCTCGCTGTCACTCTCCAGCCCTCCAACTAACTCCACACAAAAAATCACACCAATCCGTCACTCCGTTTTGACGTGAAAGAAGGACAAACAAACAAACAAACAAACAAACAAACGAACAAACAAACAAACAAACAAACACACTTTTACATTTATAATATTAGTATGAATGTAGGTAATTTAAATATAGAACTTCTACAATAACTTTGTGTTAAAATTATGTATATGTGTTGCGGGGATTCTACGGTTCCTATGGCGCGGCGCCACGATTTAAAGGCTGATTCGCATAGATCTCGACGAGAAGCGCTGAAAAGTGAAAATATTTTTTTATACGTTTTTTTTTAATCTAATCTATAAGTAGATTATAGTTATTTATTTAATAGAATTTTCAATGGCGATCTCTCGTTTATACAATTTAAGTTTTAATATAGTTAAACTTTGAAGTAGTATTTGAAATAGCAATGTGCTACGCCCCACTATGGGAAAGCCCCATACAAAGCCGTTTCAAAACCGTTTCACGAGAAAGTTGTTGTTATGGAATAAAAATAATAAATTAATATAGTCTAATAAATAAGCTTTCTTTATCCTATTTTTTTGTTATAATGTATATATAAATAGGCGTCAAAGCTAACTCATGGTCAATAACGTAATTTTGACACAATGCGTTACTACAATTCAACGCCACGTTACTCGAAAGTTTTTGATATAAATGTATAAGTATTATACATTTTTAAATGCTTATAATCTCCTCTTAACGTTTCGTAATTAGTATTATATATATATATATATATATATATATATATATATATATATATATATATATATATATATATATATTAGTTTGATAAAATAAAATTAACCAATATAGTTTAATATGGTATGTTTTTAGGGTTAATTTTTTTTAACGAGACGTTTACCCATTACCGCTGCTCGCCGCTGTCGAGATATTTGTTGTATTAAGATCTTTATACATTAGCTAACGCAAGGAGAAAAAAAAATTGCACATATTTGCACTTTTTTTGTCACGGTGTCAAAACAAATCGCGAGGTAAAAATCATTATTTTTTCCATTTCTTTTTATTTCTCATAAAATCATTTGTTATCTATTAAGGTCAAATTGATAAAAAGTTCATTACAGTGATGAGTATTATTAATAGTTTTTTCTGGTTTTGATACAGTTTTGACCACCTTACTTGATAAAATATGGTCACTTATCTATTAGGGTCGAATTAAAAACAGGTTGGTTATGGGAAGAGTGCAAATTATTATTTTTTTATCTTTTTCAAAATTATTTCCATTAAACTTTGTACATACAAGTATATGTGTGCAAAATTACAGCTCATTTAGTTTTGAAACAACTGAGATACGGAGTTTTGAGACGAAACATACGCGATTTTCCCATAGTGCGCCGCCTTGGGCTTGGTACGCAAGAAATCTATAGTATATTTATATGTTTTTATATTACATAATAATTCCTCAATTACACTTTTAATATTTAATTAGAAAACACATCAAAGCAAAACTCGTTTAAATTATCCTCGAAACCATTTAATTATGAGATTGTAATATCCCAATGTAAACAAAGCTTATGAAATATTACCAAGACCAGATTTAAAACATCGTAGCCGTCCCTCGTTAACTGTAATCGAGTCACGTTCCGTAAATGATATTCTTCTATTGGTTTGTGCTTCATGATGTCTGAAACACAAGCTGTTTGCAAAGGGTATGTTAGTCCTAAATATATAAACTACGTAAATTATACTTTGTGTTATACTTTCAATATCTTTAATAGGATAATATTACTAAAACTATAAACAGTGCAAAAACTATGTCGTTTCGCTGTTTTGCTGTTGTTGAGAACACATCCCTTAAGCAATACTTATACATCATAGTGAGAACATGGATTTATAATATCAATATTCATGCATTTCATCTGCACATATGATAAGAAAATGTTAAAAATGTTTATATCTAGAAACTTCAAACCCAGTCATAACATATATTATATTTCGTAGTGAAAATCACAACTTACACCCACTTAATAAAGCAACAGACAATCAAATTGATATTAATCTCCGTCACGTCATTTATCAACTGCATCTGTGCCGCGGGAAAAACTCTCTCTTTGTCACTATATGATATTGCAAGCTCGCTGCCGTCATTTCAATATATTTTCTAGGACCTAGAGCTTATAGAGAATCATTCTTACTTATATTTCAAATACAAAAAGCTGCATTCCAGATTTTATCTTTTCCTAACTGACTAATAATTTACTGTACTTACTATTAACTAATAACTATATAATATTACATATTATATACCCACTCTTTTAGCAGAGGTAAGCCGTTCCTAAAAAAAACCCCACAAAAAACATTAATATACAATTTTTATATAAATATTAATCCAAAAACAAATATAGCTATTATATATATATATATATATATATATATATATATATATATATATATATATATATATATATATATATATATATATATATATATATTATATATATGAATCATTGAAATCAACCAGTCAAGTCTAATACTAATAGTTCGCACCTTCTATTTAGGTAAATTATTCTTATTCATATTCAATTCATGTAGAATCGAAGACAATTATGACTGAAATACAATTTATTAGTTTTTTCCATGATAATTAATCTATGAAAAATAATTGACAATTTAAATTGTTCTAAAATAATTATGTATGTATAATTTTGTGGCTAGATAGGTACGACCTGTAACAACTATATATTACGTTTTGAGATATCTAAAACCTTAGTATATCCCGTGACGTAAAGTATTCAAAACGTCGGAAACAAAAGCATAAAATAAAGCCAGGTAGGTTTATTTAAAATAATATCTAATATTAAGATATATAAGTTCGAATAAACAGTGTAAGCCAGATCTTTCTCGAGTAATTTCAACTTTGGTGACATATTTCGAGCTGGTTATAAGTTTTCATTTAACAATTGAACTTTAAAATAGACACATCTGTTTAAATTTGAAACAGATTGGTTTCATAGTCGTCTGCATAATTACACTCATTACTGATTCCAGCAATTAACTTTATCTCACTAAACGAAAATCGTAATGGGTACTATTTAACATTGTATGGAGAAGCGAAAAATTGTGATTTATAATAGTTTTTACAGTAAAAATAATTTCCGCTCGACCGATTGATTTTGGCCTGAAAATGAGATTAACCATCTGCGTAGAAGGTTTTATAGTGCCAAAGTGTGCGCGTAAATAAGTGTGGTCTATATTTCTCCCACTATCAGTTTGGTGACACTAATGAAAAGACCAGTGAAAAATTATAAGGCATAGGAGTGACGCTTTAAGTGTTGTGTAAGGCATGCAAAACCACCTATGTCCATCTTCTGGGCTGTTACTGAAAATTTACATACCCGGGATTCGAACTTGTAAACTATATTAATAATATCTTCAAAAGATTTTGCTTTACTGGTAATAAAAAAAAAACTACGCCACGGCACTCTCCGGTACTAAAATTAATCTCCATCTCTAAAGAATAACATTGTAACAGCTATTACTTAGAACGTAAAATTTATAAGAAAATTTATTTCTATTATTTAAGTACTTAGTTACAATGTTATTCCTGCAGGTGCTGAAATAACTTTATTCCAAATATCACATCAATCTGTTACTCAGTTGTTGCAAGAAGAATGGCACAATAACAAACCTTTGGATTTATATATTGTGTATTAGACTATCACTTAGATATTATTTATACATAGCACGTACATATATGTATATAATATAAAATATATAATATAAATGTGAAAGTGTGTTTGTTTGTTTGTCTTTATTTCACGTCGAGCTTGGCGGATTGGCGTGATTTTTGTGTGGAGATAGTTGGAGGGCTGGAGAGTAACATAAGCTACTATTTACCGCGGGAGATTATCTCTTTCCCACGGGAAAACACGTTAAAATACAATCCAAAAAAAATATTTATGATCAAAATTACAAGAAACTTGGTATAAATGCTCTTCAATACAATTAATTAAATACGTGTTTTAGCATTTTTCGAAAGCGAAGCCGCGGGTTCCGCTAGTATGTATATCATTTTAGATAAATTTTGTTTAATTTATCTTACTAAAGTGCACTATTATTATTAATTTAATTAAATTATCCTCTTATTTTGTTTATTTAATACTTCATATTCAAATGACGAGTGGTTGTTCAGTCATTACAAAATTTTAAAATATATTATTCAAATTTTATAGTCCAATTTTGACATGCGCCGCTGTTTGTGTACGAAATTCTATGAATGTATTTTGCTCTAATCCTTAAACTTTGCATACTATTCCGGATTTAATTTTGAGAATGATATAAGTCATAAACGATACTGTAAATATTATAATTTTTGACGGTCTCGGCGGTGTAGTGGCTAACATGTACGGCTGTACATCCGAAGGTCATAGGTTCAAGTCCTAGGTCGGACCAAGTGTAGTTATTGAGTCTTTCTGTTAAGAAACCAGTAACATTCCGGAGTTGGTAAGTTGGCGGTGTTTTACCTCAGTACCTTGGAGAGCACATAAAACTGTCTTCCGCCATAACTCTCACCGTTTGTGTGGAAGTATTATCCCATCTGAATATAAAGAGAGGGAAATTGTGTCTGCGCGTACACGCTTTGCACTATAGTGTGCCTATATATGGCCTGATCCCCCTCGTATTGGGAGGCCCGTGCCCAGCAATGGGACTTTAAAAAGGGTTGAAAACACATCTTTATTTTTTAAGCTTATTTTCGAAAATTTTATATTCAAAAATAGATTTCTATTCATAGATTTTTTTAATATGTAGAGTGGACGTTAAATTTTCAATGTACTAATTTTTTGAATGAATATATTTTACCTTCAAGTACAATCAGTAAAGTAGATTTACGTACCTAAATAGCTAAGTTTTTTTTTATGCGGGGACATTAACACAGCGCCATCTAGTTCCATGGTTACCTACGAGGCTAGTGTTATGGATAACAGATAGTTGATACACTACACATATATAACTTTAAATACATGCATATTATAAATATAAACACCCATGACTGGAGTGCAAACATTCGTGCTCATCACACAAATGAATGCCCCTAGCGGGACTCGAACCCGCGACCGCTGGCACAGCAAGTAGGATCACTACTAACTGAGCCAAACGTGTCGTCAGTTTTCAGTAATACTCGTATGTAATGCCATTAAATGTATGGGCGACATTTAATGTTTTCATGTTGAAATAAGTAGCAACTTGTACGCTAAGTGTGAATCCTTAGAAGCTGTTACTTTCATAGAAGCGTATAACCAAATAAATTAAAAAATAAGTTGCATAAAAGGAAAAATGTAATTGCAATGAATTTTAGCAAGTATAGCTTACTAGCAGCGAGGTAAGTTGCAGCTAAAATGTTATTGAGACTAATATTATTTGTATTAGTATCAAATCTCTTTAAAAAAGTATATGGAACAATAGCAATTTTGTAAATAATTGTCATTAGATATAAGAATTTATATAAAACATATAAATTTAATACTTGTTTAAAATAAGTATACAAGTTGACAAATGAAGCGAATAAAAGTGTGTCATAAAGAGAAGTAGCTCATATATGTTATTAATAATAATTATTCATTTATAAAGGCAAATAAAATTGAAGAGTCTGTTTGTAATATTTAAATAGCAGATTTTTACTAAATGCATATGAAAGTATATACGGTACTAATAAAAAAATAATTATTTTTGTCTCTCTGTCTCAGTCTGTTTGTTCCGGTTAATCTCCGAAACGACTGGACCGACTTTCACGTGATACTTACTGGCAGATAGATGATGTTATAAAGAAAAAGTTACGTTACTTTTATTTTAGAAAAATAATCAGGGTTCCAAGCAAAAAAAATATCCAAGAAATTGTATATTAAAACCGCGTACGTAGGAAAGCAAAAGTATTAATAATAAGTCGCAAGTATTAATAATATTATGTCAAAATCTTCAAGATATATATGAAAATGATGTTTATGTATATCTTTATCTATATCTAAGTAACTAATATTTATAACAATTACTGTTACAAGCTATATTATATAGAAATACAACCTTCTGTATCTATTTAATAAAGGAAAAAGAACATCTTTGTACGTCACAACCAGAAAATGGAGTAGCTAATACACTATAAATGCGGGAGTGTACAAACCAATTGATATAGAATGTTTAAATATATATATTATAGGAGGGTAAAAATATGATTCACTGTGTGACTTTGTTACTAATACTATCTGGAAAGTATTTCCTATAGTAATTTCCTCCCGTTTACTCTTTTGTTCTCGTTCATTTTTTAAATACTCAACCTAACCTATTACTTATAAACGTTTTTAAAAACCTAAGATTAATCTATACATAGGTGTAATAAAATTGTAACTAAGCCGAATCTGTACATAAAATATTTTTTGAAAAATTTAATGGAAATAGACATTATTATCGACACAGAGTCCGAATCTATAGTTTTTAGAATTTTTGTCTGTCTGTCTGTCTGTCTGTCTGTTTGTTACCGCATCACGATAAACCACTGGACAGATTTTGATGAAATTTGGTATGATGATAGCTGGTTATCCGGGTCAACATATAGGATACTTTTTACCGCGGGAAAATATCTCATTTTTGAGAAAAAATACAAAAACTGCATTGTAATTTTTACATTAGTTTCAAATAAATAGGGGTTTCTTCTATTTATCCATTTATAACTTGTAAATTTGAAACCTAGTATGATTTTTTTCTTCCTAAGAATTTGCTTCCTAAGAAGTGGATTGTGCTACTGTCATGTTAATAAGATACCTGATGCATATAGCTTAATGTAAAATAATATAATTTAAATAGAAATTGAACAGGTAATTATAACAAGTCTCCATTATTAAATAAATATTATATAACAAGTCTCCAATTAAAGTGAATGATAGAAAACAAACCGTCTCAGCCTCCTTTGTTTCTTCTTATAAATTAAATTATTAATTAATTATTATTAATTGAATATCGAGAGCCATTAAACATCTTAAGAGTACAAACTGTAGTAAAGAGCATTTAACTTGTTTTATAATTTCAATCTGTATTCTATTCTGTTACTGGGTTTAGGGATTTTAAAATTTATTATAAGTACATATGTACATCTTCTTACTATAATATTATAAAGGTTTAAATTTTTTTTCCTTTATTACTCTGTACTCTGTTGTCGAATACATACACTATTGTATCTAATAGAGTAATCTAATCTTGGCCATATTTATTAATAACTTTGTGCTCTAACTATATATCAACAATTTTATAACGCTGTAAGATTACCAATAAATAAATAAATAAATAAATGAATGAATGAATGAATGAATGAATGAATGAATGAATGAATGAATGAATGAATGAATGAATGAATGAATGAATGAATGAATGAATGAATGAATGAATGAATGAATGAATGAATGAATGAATGAATGAATGATGAATGAATGAATGAATGAATGAATGAATGAATGAATGAATGAATGAATGAATGAATGAATGAATGAATGAATGAATGAATGAATGAATGAATGAATGAATGAATGAATGAATGAATGAATGAATGAATGAATGAATGAATGAATGATGAATGAATGAA